>CM045731.1:26310000-26372500 GCA_024760905.1 Plotosus lineatus
CCTACTCCACTATACTACTCAGATCCATTCAAAAACTACACTACACTACTCCATTCCAATAAAACACCATACTACTATACTCTAATCTATTCAAACACACTATAATATTCAATCTATTCAAATACTACACTGTAATACTCCATCCCACTAAAACACCATACCACTATACTACAATCTATTCAAACACTACACTATAATACTCAATCCACTCAAAGACTACAATACTTAATCCACTCAACCACTACACTATAGTACCCCATTCTACTAAAACACCATACTACTGTACTACAATCCATTCAAACACCACACTATACTACTCTATTCCACTAAAACACCATACTACTATACTCCAATCTATTTAAACACTACATTATAATATTCAATCTACTCAAAAACTAAACTGTAAAACTCCACTCCACGACAACTATGACGACGCTACAATCTATTCAGACACACTGTAATACTCAATCAACTCAAATACTACACTGTAATACAGTAATACAAGGAATGCCTTGTGCAGTGCTTCTCAAGTATTTTCTGTGATGCCCCCCCCCCCAAGCGCGCGACTATAAATAGTGTTTACTGCACTTCGTATCGTTTGCTCGGTGCTTTTTCCCTACACCATATCAAACACAGTGAAAGGTGCCACTACCACCTAGTGTAATTGCGCCACTGCCACCTGCTGTAGTGGATGCGCAATTACACTTAATTCTAGTACAGTATGGCAAAAAAGCATGTTCCCCAGGGTCATACCCCTGGCATCACACTGCACTATTTGAGAAGCACTGGCCTTGTGGGAGCTCACCACGAGCCTTTCCTTGCTGGCATTCGTAGCGTGCACATGCACAAAATTCTCCTCCTCCTTCTCTGTTATGCACCACCTCATGCCTGTCAACGTGACATCTTCACGCCCACGTGACTTATTTGCCACAGTCGATGATCGGAAGGGTTAATTGACTTATTGTTTATTCTTGTTTTATTATTATTTATTATTAATTATTATTAATGTTAATGTAGATGTATTATTATTATAATAATTATTATTATTACTAAATATTTATTGTTTTTTACATTTATCTTTAATGTATTAGATCAAATATACGTGTTTGTGTCAGGTTATATGAGTTTGGGAGGGGGTTGGAACAGATTCATTGTTTTTTATATTATTTCCTATGGGAATTTTTGTTTTATCTAACGAACATTTCGACTTACGAGTTTGCCCTCGGAACGGATTAATTTCGTAAGTGAAGGTACCACTGTACTACAATCCACTCAAACATTACACTTCAACACCACAAT
Source organism: Plotosus lineatus (assembly GCA_024760905.1). Taxonomy (NCBI): domain Eukaryota; kingdom Metazoa; phylum Chordata; class Actinopteri; order Siluriformes; family Plotosidae; genus Plotosus; species Plotosus lineatus. The sequence goes on from CM045731.1 coordinate 26,311,300, forward strand.
CAACTCAAACACCTTACTACAATACTCCAATCCATTCAAACACCATAGTGGAATAGTCCAAGTCAATCCACCTCTCCACAACATTACTCCTTTCTTTTTTCCTTTCAGCTTTTACCCTTTTTCGGGAGTCACCACAGTGAATCATTTCATTTGCACATTTGATTTTGGCATAGGTTTTTACGTCGGATGCCCTTCCTGTCACAATCCTTTAGCAAGGGACAGAAACACACTTGCTTTACAGCTACTCTTTACAAAAGTCAGCAATGGTTCTTTTACATGCCTCACACCATAGACAGTGAGAGACATGGCCCGCCTTTGATAACCCAGTTAGCTGCACTGGGGGGACAGTGACAACCTTGTGGGGACTCAAACCCCCAACTTTAGGATCAGCGATCCTGCACCCTATCCACTAGACCACCACTGCCCCTCTCCACTACATTACTCCAATCCACTAAAACAGTACAATTCTCCAATGCATTCAAACATTGCACTATAATACCACCATTCACTCAAACACTACACGCTAATATTTTAATTGACTATGAAATATATTTTTATTTTTGCCCAAAGAAGACTTTAGAGGCATTTGGATTGTACATATACATTATTAATTTCATCAACTGCAATAAATGATCAAGCTGAACAGAAACTGTGGCTCTGATGAAGCTGCTACTAATGAAGCATCAGAAATGCATAATCAATCAATCAGTGTAGATGGATCTCATGGTACATGTTTCCTTTATTCTGTATTTGCACTTTCATGAATTCAACTTCATCACACTATGAATAATAACGCACTTCCGCCTGATGATTTAGTCATGTAAAGATCAGCAAAAGGAGGTTCTGGATCTATAAGCTCTCATTACTCATCTCACTCAATTACCAAACCACTTACTAATATGGTTGTGAGGAAGCTTGTGCCTATCTTAGCCAACAGTGGGCAATGGCGGGGTACAAACCATGACAGAGAAACACACACACACACACACACACACACACACACACACTCACACACACACAAAACCATTCATACTCACACTCAGGGTCAATTTGGATCAGCCAGTTAGCCAAAAGTGCATGTCTTTGGACTGTGCATCCGGAGGAAACCCAAGTAAGAATGGTAGGAGAACATGCAAATTCCACATAGAAACGCCCTCGCCGAACCTGGGACTTGAATCCTACCTGTGAGGAAGACATGCTAATCATTATGTTCCGCCCAATCAAAAAGCTACTTATACTAGTCCTTCTCAAAAAATTAGCATATTGTGATAAAGTTCATTATTTTCTGTAATGTACTGATAAAAATTAAACTTACATATATTTTAGATTCACTACACACCAACTGAAATATTTCAGGTCTTTTATTGTTTTAATACTGATGATTTTGGCATACAGCTCATGAAAACCCAAAATTCCTATCTCAAAAAATTAGCATATTTCATCCGACCAATTAAAAAAGTGCTTTTAATACAAAAAAGTCAACCTTCAAATAATTATGTTCAGTTATGCACTCAATACTTGGTCGGGAATCCTTTTGCAGAAATGACTGCTTCAATGCGGCATAGCATGGAGACAATCAGCCTGTGGCACTGCTGAGGTGTTATGGAGGCCCAGGATGCTTCGATAGCGGCCTTAAGCTCATCCACAGTGTTGGGTCTGGTGTCTCTCAACTTTCTCTTCACAATATCCCACAGATTCTCTATGGGGTTCAGGTCAGGAGAGTTGGCAGACCAATTGAGCACAGTAATACCATGGTCAGTAAACCATTTAGCAGTGGTTTTGGCACTGTGAGCAGGTGCCAGGTCGTGCTGAAAAATGAAAATCTTCATCTCCATAAAGCTTTTCAGCAGATGGAAGCATGAAGTGCTCCAAAATCTCCTGATAGCGAGCTGCATTGACCCTGCCCTTGATAAAACACAGTGGACCAACACCAGCAGCTGACATGGCACCCCAGACCATCACTGACTGTGGGTACTTGACACTGGACTTCAGGCATTTTGGCGGCCCTTCTCCACAATCTTCCTCAGGGTCCGGTCACCTCTTCTGGTTGTGCAGCGTTTTCTGCCACACTTTTTCCTTCCCACAGACGTCCCACTGAGGTGCCTTGATAGAGCACTCTGGGAACAGCCTATTCGCTCAGAGATTTCTTTCTGTGTCTTACCCTCTTGCTTGAGGGTGTCAATGATGGCCTTCTGGACAGCAGTCAGGTCGGCAGTCTTACCCATGATTGCGGTTTTGAGTAATGAACCAGGCTGGGAGTTTTTAAAAGCCTCAGGAATCTTTTGCAGGTGTTTAGAGTTAATTGGTTGATTCAGATGATTAGGTTAATAGCTCGTTTAGAGTATCTTTTCATGATATGCTAATTTTTTGGGATAGGAATTTTGGGTTTTCATGAGCTGTATGCCAAAATCATCAGTATTAAACCAATAAAAGACCTGAAATATTTCAGTTGGTGTGCAATCAATATAAAATATATGAAATATGAAAGTTTAATTTTTATCAGTACATTACAGAAAATAATGAACTATATCACAATATGCTAATTTTTTGAGAAGGACCAGTAATCTATAAGCAATCTCTTGAAGAACTTTGAAGAACTAATTACAAAATGGAGGATGTGTCTGTGGCCATCTCACAGATTCCCGAGCTCATCCGGTGGCAGATGAATGAACAGCCCTATCTAGGGTTGGAAACCTAATGTCTCTCACTATTACTATTAATATACTATTGTTATGTTGTATTTCTTTTTAAGAAGATGGCATGATGGGCGAGTGGACAACTGTACAAGAAATGTTTCCTTTTTATTTTCTTCCGATCGTGATCTCACTCTACATTCTGTCTGCATTTTCTTAATTATTTAATCCAGGGCTATAAAAACTAGTTCTGAGTCACACGTCTTCACTATGATTGTGTTTTTGCCATCAGTCTGAACTGTGTGGGAGTCTGTCGACAACACACACACACACACACACACACACACACACACACACACACACTTTCAGTCGTGAGCTCACGTACAGGGGTTTACTTACTTTAGAACTGTAATAACACACGGTGACACATTCTATTACATAAATATACAACCCATTATATAACCTTAAATCAATCGGTGGACATTTTGCTTGTGTTGTGTGTGTGTGTGTGTGTGTAAGAAATTGGATTAAATAGAAAAACTGCAGCTGCTATTACTCACTCAATTACTCTCTTACACACACACACACACACACACACACACACACACACACACACACACACACACACACACACACTCATAGTGTAGTGCGGTAAACCTAGCTACATCAATAACTTTCTGCTAACTAGCTTTCAGCTAGCCAACCTATGTAGCATAAATATTCAGTGAGGTTTGCCAATTTATTATTATTCCATGAGCAGTATTATTTATAAGGAAGAACTGTTTAAACTCGGCCCTTAAGCTCGCTATTCAATTAAATATCCATCCACATTCTGGCTAGTGACTTGTCTTGAATTATTTATCATTATAGAAACGGCGCTAGAACCTTTTTTTAACAACATTGAAGTAGAAATGATGAAAAATTGCCGTGCATCTGTAATTTTCCTTCGAGCATGTTAACCCTGCTAGCACTATTTTTAGCACGTCATTAAATTTGTGTTTTATGTTTGCGCAAAGCTAACCTCAGTGTACTTTCAACAAGGTCACCCAGAAAATATGGTATATGGTGTGTAACTGTTTGATCTGCCGGTACACAAGATAAAAAAAAGATTCACGGAACTGGCTGTGAGTTGAAGAGGTTTCACATTCAGTGTGGTCAGAGGAGAGGCATCGCAGTCGTGGAAATTCGTTTTTGCGCCAGTTCAAGTGAGTATGAAAAGCAGCACTGTCTTTCTCTCTCCGGGTTAAAACACACACACACACACACACACACACACACACACACACTACAAAGGCACTTACATATCCCTTTAAATACTATTTTGTTTCTGGTTTTGTTTGCATAGCGATTTTTCGCTCTTTTTTCTTGACAAACTCTTACTCAGCAGTACATTTAACAAGTGCAAGCTTTCCACAGCCGAAGCTAAACCATTTTAACATTAGCATGATGCGTATCGTACCAGCACAACTTCAACAATCTCAACACCTACTATGATTGTTTTAACGATGCTTCTGTATTTCTAAACCGACATGTTAAATGTGTCCAGTACAGCCAGAGTTTCAAAATCGACCTGCACTCTTCACTGGATCTCTGCAGGGTCAGAATGGCTGAACATCCACACCGTCGCACCCTCAGATCCCTGCTGGTTTAACGATTGCTCCCAGTGTTGCTACTAAAGAACACACAGATTACTGAAGTCTGTGAAACATTCGCTCTCACAGCGACACTGCTGAGGTCTCGGAGTGGGGCTACCTTTCACTGATAACCTTTTCATCACCTCTCCTTGGGAACAGAGATCTGCAGTACTAAAATAAAACAGGGACAGGGTATGAGGCTTTCTGGGGCAGTGGTGGCCTGGTGGTAAAAGGTGCTGGATCACTGATCCTAAGGCTGGGGGTTCGAGTCCCACTCTCCACAAGGTTGTCACTGTCCCCCCCAGTACAGCTAACTGGGTTGTCAAAGGCCGGTCATGTCTCTCATTGTCTATGGTGTGAGGCATGTACAAGAACCATCGCTGACTTTCGTAAAGAGTAGCTGCACAGCCGTCAGCGTGTTTCTGCCCTGTGCTTCTGTTGCGTCAGGAAGGGCATCCAACATAAAAGCCTATGCCAAATCAAACATGCCAATCATTCATACGACTGAAGATGGAGGCAGATGATTCGCTGTGGCGACCCCTGGAAGGGAACAGCAGTGCAGTGCATTATGGGTAAGGGTTAGACATGCGTTTTTTTTTTTAATACACAAGGTAAGGCACACACGAAAGCAGTATTTCAACAGTACCTCATGCAAGCATTTGAAATATCTGGACCAGAGTAATGAGTAAGTGTGAAACGTCTAGAGTAGTGGTCCCCAACCTTTTTATCACCACGGACCGGTCAACGCTTGACGGATTTACTGCGGATCGGGGGGAGGGGGGGGTGTCATGGATTGTTTGTCTTGTAAATACAACATTTATATAAAATATTTATTATTATTATTATTATTATTATTATTATTATTATTATTATTCACAATAATAATAACAACAACAACAATAATAATAATAATCATCAGTTCATTTTCTGTAACCGCTTCATCCTAATTAGGGTCGCGGGGAGGCTGGTGCCCATCCCAGCCAACTCAGGGCGTGGGCAGAGTACACCCTGGACAGCTCGCCAGGCCATCGCAGGGCGGAAACACGCTGACGGCTTTGCAGCCTACTCTTGTCGAAAGTCAGCAATGGTTCTTTTACATGCCTCACACCATAGACAGTGGTAAACATGGCCGGCCTTTGATAACCCAGTTAGCTGCACTGGGGGGGACAACCTTGTGGAGAGTGGGACTCAAACCTCCAACCTTTGGATCAGCGATCCGGCACCTTATACCACTAGACCACCACTGCCCCCATAATAATAAGAATAATAATAATAATAACAACAACAATAATAATAATAATAATAATAATAATAATAATAATAATAATAATAACAACAATAATAATAATAAGCACTCCATGAATGTTATTTTCCAACAGCTGAAATAAAGTTGGTTGGGAAGTAGAGCTTGAAATTTTCTTTAAAATGAAATAAAAATAAATAAATAAAACAGGTGATGGGGCACCAGCAGGGAGAATGAAGGCTCAGGCTCAGTCTCACCCAAAATCCCCGCTATTGTTTGAAACATGTCCAGCACGCCTCTGTTCATGTGCTGTTCCCTTGTGAGTTACATTTCTGTGCTCAAATAATCGACATATAACCGAGAGAATCCGGTCATTTTTCAAAATAAAATACTTTTTTTTTTTTTAAATAAAGATTGTTCAGATTCAAATAATAAATAAAATGGAAATAATTAATTATTTCTTCTGCGGACTGGTACCAATTGAGCCACGGACCGATACCGGTCAGTGGACCGGTGGTTGGGGGCCACTGGTCTAGAGCATTCATTCATTTTCTAAGCCGCTTAATCCTAATTGGGGTCGTGGACAGGGTGGCACCCATCTCAGCCAACTCTGGGTGAGGGTGGCATACACCCTGAATAGCTTGTCATGCTATTGCAGGGCCAACACTCATACAACCATTCACACTCATACTCACACCGAGGGGCGATTTGAAACAATCAGGCTACTGCATGTTTTTGGACTGTGGGAGAAGCACCGGATGAACATTCAAATTACAAACAGAAATGCCCCAAGCCTGGGAATCGAACGTGAGACTTTACCACTGTGAGGCAAGTGTGCTAACCACTGCAACACATGCACTGCCCAGACATGGATTTCAAGATTGTAATTTGCATCACGTCAGATTTTAACATGTACTCAAATGAAACACCTGCCTCTCATTGTCTCATCAGTACCCCTAATTAATGAGGTCTTCACCAGTAAATTATGATTCAAATCAACTGTCGGAACTTCCAAATGAGGAAAATGAGGGGATTTACACACTGAAGCACGCACACAGCCACAATAACACATCAATAGTTATAGATTTACTGATTCAACCAACACAACGGGTAACCAAGCCAACTGACAAGTACTGACCTGTTTTCTCTTGTTTTTTTTGGACTGATAGAATGTTCATAAAAATGTTATATTCATACATGGAAGAACTGGTCTGTAATGTCCTCATTTTCTGAAATGTATTCAGTATATTAAAAGAAACATGATGTGTGGTGTGTGTGTGTGTGTGTGTGTGTGTGTGTGTGTGCTGTATGTATTACTCTCAGGACTGCAGCACCACCTACTGTACATCCAGTTTACTTTTAAATGAAACACTAATGATGCAAGTGAGAGACACAAGTCACATAATTAGCTTAAAACAGAATTGCACACAGGGGTAGTTGTGGCCCAGTGGTAAGGTGCTGATTACCAATCCTAAGGTTGGGGGTTCAAGTCCCACTGTCAATGATTGTCACTGCTGTCCCCTCCCCAGTTCAGCTAACTGGGTTATCAAATGCCGGCCATGTCTCTCACTGTCTGTGGTGAGAGGCTGTAAAAGAACCATTGCTGACTTTCATAAACAGCGTGTTTCTGCCCTGCGATGGCCTGGCGAGATGTCTAGATTGTATTCTGCCCCCGTTCAGAGTCGGCTGAGATGGACGCCAGCTTCCCCCTGACCCCAATTAGGATTAAGCGTTTCATAAAATGAATGAGAATTACACACATCCAGTGGTCCGTGTTTCTCCAATAAAAAAGGGTGGTCAAACAAAACCCCAAACACGTCACCCTTGAGATTCTTCTCAAAGGCACGTGCATATTTTAAAAATGTATTTATTTTGTCCTGTATTAATTCCACAAGGGAGACTTTGACTGATGCCATTAACTCATCCCAAGTGAGCTCTCTCTCTTTCTCACACACACACACACACACACACACACACACACCCACACACTCACGTGTGGAGCAGTGGGCCACATATCATAACGCCTGAAGAATAGTTGGTGGTTAGGGGCCTTGCTCAGGGCCACTTCAGCCATATATGTGGAGGAACCGAAAGTGCAGCTCACATCCCTACCACCACATATTTTTTCTGCTCGTTCAGGTATCAAACCAACGAGCCTGTATTTATTCTGCATACCTCACGTGAGGATCGAACTCACCATCATCAAATTATGAGACTGACATGCTACCTACTTGGCTAATGTGCAGATAAATATGTTGATAAATTTAAATTTAAAAGTATCTTGGGGTCTTGCAGTGATAATTTTACAATTCATACTCTGCAAGTCCATGGGACTCCCTTGTCAAAAAAGTGTGAGTCCCATGATGCATGCAATATGTCGTGAAACATAATCTGAAAAAATTCTTTATCAAAACTGAAAGTGCATATGACAACAATAACCATAATTTACATTTAACGCCTTTATTTCACAATTGACAAAGTGTACTCCATGCATGTTGACAGTTGTATGTATTAAATTGAAAAAAAAAAAAATGAAAAGTTCATAGATACACATATAAAATATAAAGGTAAGTTAATCTTTGAGTTCATACAGTCTCCTCAATTTGGTTTCCTTCCAAACATTCAGTGATTTTTCAAAATCTACACTTGCTGCCAACTGCACAGTCATAAGTTTGTGTTGTGTTTGGACTTGCAGCCTGTTTCTTTTTTTTGTGAGGATTTTGTTTTGTGTTGAGAATCCCCTCTCACATCCTGCTGTGTGCACTGCTGATGTCAAGGCAAGTTGTGCTAATCTGATCAGATTTGGAAACTCTGCCTTATGATACTGGTTGATCAGGCCCCATAGATGGCTCAGCTTGTCTCTTGGGTATCTTTCTGCAAGAACCACCTTCTTCAATAGTCTCCACTCTTTCTTTGTTGCTGCTGGTGAGATGATTGCTTCAGATGTCTTTGACTTACTGCTGTCATCATCCTCCACCCACGATGAAGTCTTTGAAGAGCCAAAATGTGTGCACAGCATTTCAACTTCATCTTTGCCATACTCTTCAACATCTTTGGTTTGGAAGAAAGACAGTGGTCTCATCCCCAGAACAGAGAAGGCATGGAGGATACTATCTTGAGGGAAGCGCCTTTTAATGTTTCCAATCACTTCGTCAATAAAGTCATTGATGGTTTTGTTCAGTGTGAATGGTGATTTGGAGAGATTGTGATATTCTTTGAACACACCATCCACCATATCTTCTTTCAGCTTCATTAGGTGTGGACTTTCCATCTCCTTGATTTGTTCCAGGTCACTGATGCACTGTTCCAGTTTCACCCCAACTAGCGCTACATCTATGTTCTCTGTCTGGAAAAACTGACAAAGAGCAGTAATGGGTGCCATAGCATCCATCATAACATAAGTCAGTGCAACAAATTTCTCTGTTGCAATTTTTCTTCTAAGTCCTTCAGCCTTTGGATCCTTTGTGTAGTCAATATCCCTGAAATAAATCAGCAAACTCTCAAGAGTCCTATAGACTGATGTGAGAGCATTAAAGTAGCTCAACCATCTAACAGAATGTACTTCCTTGATCTTGAGCACAGGATCATCAATGATCATTTGGATGACCTGCAAGGATGATTGTCTTTTACTGCTTCCTTTGAAATAGTAGAAGAGATCTGTCAGTGTTTCTTGGTGTTTTTTAATGCCGGGATATTTTCAGCAGCTTGAGAGGTGCAGAGAGCAATTTTATGTGTGATGCAGTGTACGTTGATCATGTGGGGGCTATCTCTCTTCAGGATTGCAGCAACGCCATTTTTGTGGCCAGTCATGACTGATGCACCATCGCTCCCAAAGCTCATAACCTTATCCATTGGAACATTTCTTGCCTCAAGTTCTTTCTTAATGGATGTGGCAATTCCTTTTCCAGTTGAATCTGTACATTCCACATTTGAGATGTAGTAACGACTTTATCTTTCGTTTCCGACGCCTTGTACTCGATTTTTCTCTTGTTATTGCGTAATGTAGGAATTTCCAGCGCGAGTTTATGTCCTGGGATCTGCACGTGTCTATCCAGGGTGCTTTTTTGGAAATTTGTGCATTTTGCTGCTTGAATCATACCATTAACTTGTTTGTTGTCCGTGCATGCCGAACAATACATAAAATCTCCTTCCTCGTCGTATCGCAACCACGCGAACAATCCCAGCCAATGCTTCTGAAATGTCCGAACTTTACTACGTTTCACTTCAGGTTCGTCCGTTTTATCCGAAACCTTTCGCTTGTTATTTACACTGCTTTTGATAGAGAAAAAACTATCCAGGTTTTGTTGCTTTTTCTGAGACATAACTTTGGAATATTCGGCCTTATTATACTTATTAAATGTAATACTTTTTTTATACTTAATTAATACTTATTAAATCGTCTGCTTACCACGAGGTGAAGGTCGCTCTCGTCTCGCGAGAAAAATTTCGTCTGCTATCAGTCGGTCTCGTCACGCGAGGTTTAGTCGCGAGATCAAAACAAAGATGGCGACGATTGTCAAGCGCAGCGAACGGCGATGTTTATGTTATTAATAATTTGTCTGCCGTGTAATTTTTTTTGCCATCGGGAGAAAATTGCTTGCGTCCCAAAAATGCACATTGTTTGAAACTGTGCGTCTGAAGGAAAAATCGTGCGTCTAGGACGCCGGACGCAAAGGTAACGAGATGACTGGTCTTGTTCACGAGTGAGGGAAGGATGGAGCAGAAGATGGACAGACGGATTGCTGCAGCCTCTGTTATAAAGCGGAGTCTGTACCGGGCTGTCGTGGTGAAAAGAGAGCTGAGCCATAAGGCAAAGCTCTCAATTTATTGACAGGATCCAGTTGAGGTGGCTCGGGCATCTGGTCAGAATGCCACCCGAACGCCTCCCTGGTGTGGTGTTTCGGGCATGTCCAACCGTGAAGAGACCCTGGGGTCGACCAATAACATGCTGGAGGGACGATGTCTCTCGGCTTGTCTGGGAACGCCTTGGTGTCCCCCCGAAAGAGCTGGAGGAATTGACTAGGGAGAGGGACTTCTGGACCTCATTGATTAGGTTGCTGCCCCCGCGACCCGACCCCGGAATAAGCAGAAGAAGAAGATGATGATGATGATGATGATGATGATGAATTTAAATTTATGGAATTTTGGAGATCCCCTTATCCAGAGGAACTTAGAGTTTTATATAGCTGAGCAATTGAGAGTTATGGGAACTGCATGTACATTAGACTTCGGTGTTGTTCTAAATTGAACCTAGGTGTGAGTATGAGTGTGAGTGGTTGTGTCTGTTGGTCCCATGAGGGTCTAATGAACTGTTTAGGTGTACCCGGCCTTTGCCCAGTGTTTACTGAGATGGGTGCCTTCCTCCCCACAACTCTAGTAGGATGTGTGGTGAGGAATGAGGGATTTGATTATAATCTGAATTATACTGTATTTATTTTTATTTTTTATTTTTACTGCACATTACTGCTACCTTCTTCAGCTTCTCTGCTACTGACTCATCTTCATCTTCACTACTGTAAAAACTGAAGCAGATTCATTTTAGAGCATTTTTAAATAGTACAGTTTGTGACTCTTCTTCTTTTTCTTTTGACTTTTTCCCCTTTTTCAGGGGTCACCACAGCGAATCATCTGAATCGCATGTTTGATTTGGCATAGGTTTTATGTCAGATGCCCTTCCTGTCACAACCCTTTAGTAAGGGACAGAAACACGCTGATGGCGTTGCAGCTACTCTTTACGAAAGTCAGCAATGGTTCTTTTACATGCCTCTCACCATAGACAATGAGAGACATGGCCCGCCTTTGATAACCCAGTTAGCTGCACTGGGGGGGACAGTGACAACCTTGTGGAGAGTGGGACTCGAACCCCCAACCTTAAGATCAGCGATCCAGTGTCCTTGACCACCAGGCCACCACTGCCCGTGAATAATAATTGTGAATATCCGTTCATTTTCTGTAACCGCTTAATCTTAATAAGGGTCATGGAGAGGCTGGCACCCATCCCAGCCGACTCTGGGCGAAGGCAGAGTACACCCTGGATGCTCACCAGGCCATCACAGTGTGGAAACACGCTGATGGCTATGCAGTTACTCTCGTCGAAAGTCAGCAACATTTTTTTTTACAGCTTCACACCATCGACAGTGAGAGACATGGCTGGCCTTTGATAACCCAGTTAGCTGCACTGGGGGAACAGTGACAACCTTGTGGAGAGTGGGACTCAAACCCCCAACCTTTGGATCAGCGATCCAACGCCCTATACCACTAGGCCACCACTGCCTAATTGTGAATATGTGAATAATAATTATTATTTATTCTGAAAATAAATAATTTTATTGGTAAAACTAATTACACATTTCATAGCAAAGAAATAACCGACCTCTGAATTTCGTAGTGCACCAATCAGAATTCAGTACAGTAGTGTATTCAAATGAGCATGAAAAAACTCCTATAAGAGTGTACTGTTACTTGTTGTCAATTGAATTGCGTGATGTGTTCTTCCTCTTAATTTCTGGAAATACTCTCATTTACTGAATAATCCCACTAGGGTTGCATGGAGGCTGAAGCCTATCTTAGCCAACACTGGGCGAAGACAGGGTACACCCTGAACACCTTGTCAGTCCACTGAAGGGTCAATGCACACAGAAACCTTTCAACACACATGTAAAGGAAAAGTGGAACAACCAATTTGCATAAGGTGCAAGTGTTTGGACTGTGGGAGGAAACCAGAATATCAGGAGGAAACCCACACAAGGGAGTTTGCAATCTCTGGATATGTTTTGGAAATGTTGGAAATGTTTATATTAATTATGAATGATTAATATTAATACAAAACAATCCAGTTGTAATTGTGCATGATTGAAATGAATCAGTGGTTGAAAGTCAGTGATGTGACTCATCAACAACAATGTGATTGAAACCAAACTGGGTTACAGTCACATTACTGTATAAATGTAATCGGACCCAAACTGCACCAATTTTCACTAGTACTTTTCTTGTATAAACAGTCCTAGGTCTCTTACAAGATGCAACCTTCCTGGTATCCATCATCTTCAAAAACTTAAGCAAGAGGGGCTTAAAATTCGAGAAGGATCTTTAAGATAAAACTGATTCTTCATTCTCTCGCCAGCCAGTTCTGCCTCCTTCGTGAATTACAGAAGCGCTATAATGGCTTTCCCTGTTTTCTTCTTCTCTCCTGTGACATAACATCTCCACAGGAATACACCATCCAAGATTAGAAACAGTATGAATAAGTTGCTGGAATTAGAACGAATGCCTCCTGAGTGGTCCATGAGGAGCAAACCGAACCCAGTTCCTCTGATTGGAGATAAACCAAAAGTTCGTATTTTAAATCGAAAACACACACAAACACCTCCATGTTCTAAAAATGCAGGGGTGTCAGAGTATCGAGGAACTAAAACCTAAATACGTTAAGTTAGATTTAGTATTACATGTAATACTTTTCTTTCGGCATGCTCTCGTAGTTACATATTCAAGTGGGCGGAGTCAGAAAAAGCAAAGAAAATCTCAATACTCACACAACTACCATAAACATCACTGGCTGGAGTCAGTCCCTTTATATCTACCCTCTGCTCCAAGTGTGTGTGTGTGTGTGTGTGTGTGTGTGTGTGTGTGTGTGTGTATTTGCTCAATTTTAATATATTCGCACAATTTCCTCCAGGATCAATAAAGTACAGTGGTACCTCACCTTATGACAGTGCTTCTCAAATAGTGGGGCGCGCCCCCCTGGGGGGGCGCGATGGGATGCTGAGGGGGGCGCGTGTGACCCAGGAGAACATGCTTTTTTTCCGTCGTACTACAAGAAAGTGTAATTGCACATCCACTCCAGTAGTTGGCAGTGGCGCCCTCATTGCCCATTGTGCGCAGCAAGTACAGGTCCCAGCTAAACATTGAGCAGGAGCTGAGAGTTGCAGTGTCATGCTTCAAACCTCGCTTTGAGAAGCTGTGGGCTCCAAAGCGTGCTCACGGGAGCCATTAATCGTGGCTTCCTCATTTTGAGAAAAAATCAGCACAAATTGTTCTATTTGTTCTTGTTTTGTAGGTTAAAGTGTTTATATATTGTGCTCCTGAGTTAATGTTTCTGAAGTCAATTTGAATTAATTATTTATTGATTTTATTTTCAGCAGCAAATGGTGTGGTAAGTTTGTCAAAAATGTAACAAGGATATTATTATTTTTAAATTTAAGGCAAATTGATGCACTTTCTTTACAGACTAATAAAAATGTTAAAGTTATTCTTGTAAGTTGAACTATATCTCTTTCTTTTTGTTTTATTTATGTTAACAAGGATACGATATAATGAAGAGATATACCTGTAACTATATTATAGAAAAAAGTTATAATTTATAGTTGCGGCGGAAAGTGGGTGGTGGGGGGGCGCGAATTGTTTTCTTCTTGCTAGGGGGGGCGTAACAGAAAATAATTGAGAAGCACTGCCTTATGAGATTAATCCGTTCCAGAAGTGGTTTCGTAACCTGATCTTTTCCTAAGTTGAGTAGCATTTTACATGTAAAACGCATGATTCGTTCCAAGGCCCCCAATACTACCCCTAAACCCTTTAAAAATTATAAAAGTATACCTTTTAAGGCCTCCTTCAGCTTCAATATCGTACCGATGGTAGACGGGTTTGGCCATATTCCTTTGCGATATCACTCAACTGCATGCCACAAGCCCACTTCTTCTTTTCACTTGCACCAGGAATCACAAGCGCGCGCATGTGTGTTGACCATGTCTTCTTAGCGGAGTTATAATCTTACAAATGTTTATGCAAGGTTAAAAGCCTGAGCCAAAAATTAAACTTGCAGTGAGCACACTCGAAAAACTCACGAAACAACAGTAACTCTGTCCTTTACACAAAAAGCATCATGGGTATTATGGAGATACAGATCCGTAATAGCCAATGGGAGGGAGCTATGTCATGATGATGCAGCTCCCTCCCAGCCAAAGGCAGGCCAGCGGGGCGGGATGTTGGGAGATAGCCAATGGGAGGCCAGCGGGGCGTGATGCTGGGAGATAGCCAAAGAGCAACTTGTGTACTGTTTGAATTTTTGAGATGGCGCTTTCGTAACGTGAAATTGTTTCGTATCCAGAGATGGAAATTTAGGTAAATGCGTTTTGTAACCTGGATTTTTCGTTTGTTGGGACTTTCGTAAGGTGAGGTACCACTGTATTCTGATTCTGATTTAATGCACAACTACCTTTACTGTTCAGGATTAATATAGTATATCAGAATAAAAAGAATGGGTAACTCCTGTGTATGAATCTTTTTTATTATTATGTATAGATTTTAACGGAACACCTCACAGCAAAAGACCTGGGTTTGAGTCGTGAGCTCGGGGTGTTTCTGTGTGGAATTTGCATGTTCTTGTCATGCCTGAGTGCATTTCCTCCAGGTACTCCAGTGTCCTCCCACGGTCCAGAAACATGCACATTAGGCTAATTGGCTGTTTGAAATCACCCCTAGGTGTGAGGGTGAATGTGAATAGTTGGATGTGTGTTGGCCCTGCAATGATCTGCCAAGCTGTTAGATGATTAGAAAATGAATGAATATATTTTCCTTAAGCTCAGTTACTTTACCTCAAACTTAGTAGATTTCACACACAAGTGCTGTAATGATACAGAATACTGAATATTTCTGCAGAAACTAATTAATTGTACTTCTGAGCTTCCATTGATTTCATACAGAATTTGAAATCAAACTGAGCCCTCTAGTGGCAACCAGGCAATATAACAAGCAGCAGGAATGAGTTGTGCATGGGGTCTTTGGTGTGGACCTGTGAGTGTTCTGTACTATAAATAGCATCAGCATTGGCATTTCAGTGCCATCTTTGAAATTTTTCTAATATTTCTAAAGTTAAAAAAAAAATTTCTGTTGCCTGCCCGAATTCCTGGAATTCATCATCAAAGCCTGAAGGAGGTCCCTCATGGAACACTTTGATTTTTATACACTGTGTCACCTTGATTTATGGGTATATTTTCACAGTTTATATCTTGATCTAGAGCCGATATTAAACTCCATATATCAGTGTATCAGTATTCGGTTTACAGTATTGCTTTTGTTTTTTATTGTTGAGGTGGTGTACTTTTGTAGATAAATTTTGAAACAGCAAGTGAGATCGCCCTGCCTAAGCTATCCACTTGTGATTGGATCACCCAGGACAGAGATTAGCAACCTAGGCTGAACAAGGCTGTGACTGTTCACTAGAACCGGACCACTTTGATAACAAACTGAGAATCTGGACCACAGAATTGAACAACCACTGCTTTAAAAACATCCACCATTGCAAGGAGTCTCCAGTGTCAACAAAACTAAATTGCCATAAGTCTCTCAATGTTCTAGATTGTGTCAGGTTGAGAGCCTCTCCTCACACCAAAGCTCTAGAATGGCTTGAGCTCAGAAAAAATTACAACGAAACTCCAGAGAGTGCCAAGAACTTTCAGAACATTTGTCCTCTGGAATGTTCTAGGATGCTCCAGTATACAGTCCATGATCAGACGAAGATGTTTAACGTTTGCAGTGTCTTAGAATATCTCAGTATGAAAGCCTAGGCTTAACCTAGGAGGACCAAGAGCACTTGCATTCCAAAATGTTGACATTATGGAAGCATCAAGTCTAGGAGGGGAAACCCAGACATCCCTCTCCTCTGAGACACTCTGCAGCTCCTCCTGGGGAATCCTAAATTGTTCCTAGACCAGACAGCATACATAATCCTTTCAGCAATTTCTGGGTAACCCCCAGGCACAACCAGACTAGAATACCGATATTCAAGAATATAGTTCCACCTGTTATAGGAGTTTGTATGGTTTCTTAATGTCTAACTGGCTTTCCTTCAGAGAACCTGTACACCACTGCAACTACAATAATCCACAAACATCTAGAAGGTCTTCAAGAACTTAAAACATCAGTTCCCAACACTGGAAGCTTCAACATTAAACATTGTCAGAAATTCCCAAATACCACTGAATTGTTGGCATTCTGGATATGTAATGTTATAGGATGTCTTCTGGAAAGGTTCTTGAACACCAGAAGCTTCAGTGTTCTTCAAATTGGCTGCTATTGAATTTCTCAGGCGGATTCTGGGCTTTAATTTTGGTCCATTCTTGAACAGTCAATGCTTGGATGTTCTGAGAAGTTTTGGAGCCCCTTTGAGAACACCTGGCTCCTTGAATGTTCATTTTCTGTAACCGCTTAATCCTAATTTGGGTCGCGGGGAGGGTGCCCATCCCAGCCAACTTCGGGCAAGGCCAGAGTACACCCTGGACAGCTCGCCAGGCCGTCGCAGGGTGGAAACACGCCGACGGCTTTGCAGCCTACTCTTTACGAAAGTCAGCAATGGTTCTTTTACATGCCTCACACCATAGACAGTGGGAGACATGGCCGGCCTTTTGATAACCCAGTTGGCTGCACTGGGGGGGGGGGGCAGTGACAACCTTGTGGAGAGTGGGACTCGAACCCCCAACCTTTGGATCAGCGATCCAGCACCCTATACCATTAGACCACCACTGCTCCTTGAATGCTTAATTTTAATGTTCTAGAAATGTTGGTTTTGATGATTGGCCTCTATCCCATAAGTTCCCTATAACTGGGAGTGATGACATTCTTGAAATGTCATCCTGAAAGGTTCTAGAGCACTGTAAACAACAACACTTAAAAAAACAGTTTCTGGGAACTTCTCTGTCAGACCATATGCTTTCATCCTGAGACATTCTCGAACCCTAAGAGCTTCAAAGTTCTCATGCATTCTAGAAAACTGAATCTTCAAAATGTTGATAAGTTTTGAAACACTGGGATGTTCTGTAACCTAAGCTTTCAAGAACTCCCAAGTCTGATTGTCAGTTTCCTCCTCAGAAACATCTAGAAGCTTCTGTGAGCGTCAATGTTTTAAGAGGTTCTTAAATGCCAGTAGCCATGTGGAACTCGTAGAACTTCTCAATCTGACAGTAGACTCTCGTTCTGGTTTTAGAGGGTGTAACACCTCAACAGGCACTTACACACAGACACACACAGACACACAACACCACACCCATGTTCGGTCTCACCAAAAGTGACGGTCTTCTCACGGTAGTAGTAACCATCCGCATCCTTCTTCTTCAACA
This sequence comes from Plotosus lineatus, assembly GCA_024760905.1. Lineage (NCBI taxonomy): Eukaryota > Metazoa > Chordata > Actinopteri > Siluriformes > Plotosidae > Plotosus > Plotosus lineatus. The sequence goes on from CM045731.1 coordinate 26,328,920, forward strand.
TGGAGCACAGATCCATGGTGTGGACGTTCTCCTCACCAAACACCCGCTGTTCAAATGCAGAGTACAGGCTCAAATCCAGCTTCTTCACTCCCTAAAACACATGTACACAGAATGAGTTCTCGCTGATACACACTCACTCAAAGCTGGGGACAGGAACATCATGTACAGCAGTCTGTTGAGGCCAATAACCTCAAAAGGAAGTGTGTGGGGAAGATTAAGAAGGTGATTTCAATCTATCTGTGACATCCTGAGAGAGAAGAATTGAACATCCACACGTGCAAAACAGGACTACAGATCAAAACATGAAAGGATGGGTGACATTGACAAATGGAAAATGAAAGAAAACAAAAAGAGCTCGGTGCTAAAACTGACTTGTGACTATGAAGCCGGATGCTGATGTCAGCTGATGACAGAGCGAGAGGATGAAACAACCTGAACTTTCTCAACACAAGCATTCAAGTATTGTTTCTACTGCAAGTTCAAGCGGTGGCGTTAACAGTACAGCACTATGTACCGCAAGCATTAAAGAATTAATGTTACTAGCTATTTAAAACGATCACATTTGACATCATCAGTTCCTTCTAGAAACATCAACCCTTGCCCCTTGTCAAAGTATGGGCGGGTGGTGCAGCACTGGGTATGCTCAGAGACATGTCACCTTCCTCATTGGCTGTTCCAGGTCGGTAGTGACATGAATTCTTTGGATTGGTTCGGCTGAATGTCTGACCCCTTGCATCATGACACATTATCGGCCAGTGCTGAGTTGCACGAACAACAATCAGTGCAGCAATCACAGAAAACGTTTCTTTTGTGTTCCTTAACCAACTGACAACAGGAATGCCATGTGCGTTCTCATCCACAGAGTCACTAAAATGTGACTCCTCCCTCCCTGGTTGAAACAGGTCACCATTTACACCCATTTCCTCCAAATTGCTGCAATAGTTGCTTCTTGTACATGTTTTTTGTTTGTTTTAATCACCTGAAACGTTGCTCGTTGATTAGATCTGCTTGTTAACATGCTCTGGACAATCCCACCCAAAGAGCTCACATGACTACCTGGAAAAAGAAACCACTGCTAATGTGACGATTGGTTCTCCCCTGCCCGCTAATAAACCACAAGAGAAAATTACCGTTTTGTGTGTTTGTGCGTCTTTTCCCACAAGATAAAATTACCCAGTTCTGTATATTTTAAACGTATTACATACACACTGATTATTATACTGTAAGAATAACCACTATCGGTAACCTTTGTGACCTCTTCACACTTCTTTCAATAAACAAGGTGATGGAAGAAGGTGCAGATATCCGGATTCAAATCTAGTTACAAAGCACTCAGTCACGAAGATTCCAAGATGTGAACTATGCACGTGAAAGAACACACGAAGATGCAAAAACTTAACTTTTCAGGACGGACTGTCAGTGCTGTACCAGAACATCACTACACCTTACATTCCTTATAAATTAAAAATCTCTCAAATAAATTACCCATCCCTCCATCCTTTTGCCGGATCCCTTAATCCTATTAGGAAGACTGGTGTATATCTCAGCCAACCCTGGGCAGAGGTGGGGCATACCCGGAGCAGCTCAGCAGTCCATTACAGCATTATAACCACTTATACTTACACTTAGGGACAATTCAAAACAACCTATTAGCCTAATGTGCTTGTCCTTGGTCTGTGGGAAGAAACCCACTCTAGCACAGGGGAGAACATGAAAAATCCACACAAAACACCCTTCCGTCAAATAGGACTGCACAAATACTACATAATTTAGGTTCTAGATTGTGGGTGTTCACCCAGGAAACTTTTTGTCAAGCATTGCAGAACTTAATTGTGTGGGGAAATTCCCAATCCCAAATTGGCTTCCATCTTGGGACATGGTGGAACTCTAGGACCTTCTAGGATGTAAATTGTTGAGACCTGCATTGCTCTCTAGAACTAGATAAATTCTGCAATTACTCATTCGGATCAAGGGATTTTATCCTGGGACACTAGAACACTGAAAGAAATATCCCAGAGCTCATTCTAACAGGGATTCCAGCGAGGAAAAAAAAATAGAGGAAACGGGTTCAGAAATAGAGGAAATGAAATACTTCAGCTAGGGGTCAAAGGGACCGCAGGGAACCTGAAGCTGAAAAAATAGAGGAATTCCTCTAAATAGAGGAGATTTTGGATCCCTGTTCTAAACATCCATCAAAATTCCATCAAAAACATTCTTCCAGACCTTCAGTGTGCACTTTCTGGAAGGTTCTACGATATTCTAATACGCAAATGGGCTTAAACTTCCTTGTCAGGAATTCCGGAATTTTTCTGCCTCCTCACAAACTTGTGGCCTTAAAACATTTTGGGATTCAAGTGGAGGGAATTTAGGTTTGCACCATTACTCCCTCCATAAATGTGAGGCGCTCCACTGAATGTAGGCGCTTGTCGCAAGTGACATATGGTGCTTGTGAGACAAAGTGTGGCTTATCCAAACTTCCGATCTTTCAAGTGAGCAAGTGAAGGTTGAGTACTAAACAAGTATTCAATGCGCACTTGCTCACTTGAAAGATCAGACGTCTCACAAGCACCATATGTCACTTGTGACAAGCGCCTACATTCGGTTTAGCGCATCACAAATGTTGAATAAACGTTTCCTTGGAGAAAACTTCACCATTTCAATAATTGAAAAAATTAAAAGAATTCTTATGTAGCATATTCCTGGTGTAAATAACCTGTTGCTTTGGAAGCGTTAAAGTATTTGGGAGAGTGTATTAATGTAAGCCTGAGCTACATTCCGAGCTGTTGCTATGGAGCATTTATCAATAACTTCTAACAAATCAGAATCCTGAAATCAACATTTGTGCAATAAAAAAGAAAATTGCTATATTTTCACTGTACGACAGAAAATCATCATGCGGTAGAAAAAGTCCCAGTGCAAAGCATCCAAACAAGATTAGAGACAATCTGATCAAATTCCATCACAGAACCTTTGATCCAGAACTATATTAAGAAACACTGTAAATGAAATCAAACAAACTTTCAAAAAGCAAAAATTACACCATTTGATTGGTTATGAAAACAGGTAGCATGTAAAAATCATGCAGTCCAATACCCAAATCCCTTCACTTCCCTCAACCCGAGTCCCTGATTATCCCACATTACAGTTACTCATGTTTATCTGGTTTCTGCTTCCCTGGAGGAATGCAAGCATTCTGAGAATTGGTTCTCACCTGCCGACGGAGTTTGGGTGCTCGTGAGAGTTTGATGAAGGTCAGGTGAGGTTTGAAATCCTTTTGGTCTCCGGTTGGGATCCCCTTCTCCTCAAACGCCCTCCTGACTGAGTCTGTAACAACAGCGGAGACAGAGATAGAGAGAGGGAGAGAGAGAGAGAGAGAGACTCAGCTAACAGGATGGGCGAGGCTATTTACAGATCAGAGAGGATGGGTTTAAGACTGAAACCCTTCAAATGCTTAATGTAAGACAAGGAGAGAATCAATACTTTGAGAGAGAGAGAGTGTGTGTGAGTGTGTGTGTGTGTGTGTGTGTGTGTGTGTGTGTGTGGGTGTGTGTGTGTGAGAGAGAGAGAGAGAGAGAGAGAGAGAGAGAAAGAAAGAGAGAGAGAGGAATGCAGTGAGATATTGACCTGGGATAAAAACAGAGTAATGACTTTGGGTGGCAGATTCACTCTCCACCCCCTCAGTTATACATGATATGATTACATGCACATAGAGGACATTATAAGATATGTGGATTCTGATTGGCCAGAAGGTGTAGATTAATGTCGTCTGACGCTGCTCCGTCAGTAGTGCAGCTGCAAATCACAGGTTTATCCTGTTAACTTTATTGGCGAATAACAGCTCATGGGGATATTCCATATATAACGTAAAAGTGATTTTAAAATTGCTTGACATGGAGAACATTTATTGGTGATCTGGGAGAAGACACCAAAGAAACTAAAATTGGGTTTAAAACTAGTCTCATCCTGAAGACAGGCCATATTTGCCATCGGGTCCAGTTGGGAAAAAAAAGTGAAATGAAAAGCCTGATGAAGTGATGTAGGTCCAAAGGCAGAGGAGATAATGGTCCATGTTCGTATCTCTATGAGGGCTCTAGAGAACCAGGGCCATCTAATACATTCATCATGATGGCCTGGGGTTACCTGCATCGTGAGGTCCTTCCCAGGCTCTTGTCTTTCTGTAGAAGCAACACTGGACAGGAAATTTGTTAGCTTCTTCCAGCGATAGATGTCAGAAGTCTAGTGTTCTTTGGAGGTACAGCTTGATGAAGTCATTGTTGAAGCTGCACCTCCAAAGAACATTAGTTGAGGAGGAGTGCAAGGTGCTTCAAAGATGTCAAGTCATGATGAGGCGATGAAACGAAGGATTTCCACATGTATCAGGTATATACATTCTTTCTTTCTTTTATCCTTTTCGGCTTTTTCCCGTTCTCGAAAGTCGCCTCAGCGAATCATCTGAATCGCACATTTGATTTGGCATGGGTTTTTAAGTAGGATGCCCTTCCTTCCCAACCCTTTAGCAAGGGACAGAAACACACTGACGGCTTTTCAGCCTACTCTTTACGAAAGTCAGCAATGGTTCTTTTAGATGCCTCTCACCATAGACATTGAGAGACATGGCCCGCCTTTGATAACCCAGTTAGGTGCACTGGGGGGACAGTGACAATATATATATATATATATATATATACATACACACACACACACACACAGTCAGCCCACAATTTACGAAATTAATCAGTTCCAAAGCCCTTTTCGTATTGCGGGGATTTCGTAAGCCAGGGTCGCATCTTACATGTTAAACGCCTAATTTGTTCCAAGTCTCCAGTCCTTGGACTGGATAAACCCCATAAACCCTTTAAAAATTATAAAAGTACACCAATATTGTATGAAATATGTGTTAAAAGTAAAGGAAAATTATTTATTAAACCATTAAATCATTTTATTAACATATTTACTAATTAAACCATTTATAAACATTTTTATTAACACACACACACACACACACACACACACACACACACACACACACACACACACACCTCTCTCGCTCCCTCTTTCTTTCTCTCTCTCTCTCTATCGCCTTCTCTCGCGCACACGCTGCGGGCCACGCCCAGAAGACGTGAATTCAAAGCGCATTCCCTGCTTGACAAACTCAACTTTAATTTGATTCCTTGAGGGATCGGAATTCCAGATGAGCTCAAATGCGCCCACATTTATTAAACATTTACTGAATTAAAACAACTTAAAAAACTAAACTAAAAACTAAAGAGTGAAGCTGCTTTCTGTCTCTATCTGGGAGGCCAGCGGGGCGGGATGTTGAGAGACAGATAATGAGAGAGAGCAACTCGCGCACTGTGTGAAATTTTCACCGGGGATTTTGTACAAAGGGGTCTTCGTAAATTGGGGGCCGACTGTAAATATATATATATATATATTATATATGTATACATGTATATATACAGTAGGCCCTCGATATTCGCGGGGGTTTGGTTCTGGCCCCTCCCGCGAATGAAGATAATCCATGAGTTCTGTAACCAGAAGTAAAACCCCATGTATCATGTTACATGCGCGAATGATCAACCAGAAGTAAAAAATGAAATTCAGGTGTGAGCCATGGAGCAGCTCAGCCACACCCCCTCAGCCAGAGCAGACAGTTAGAGTTAGAGAACACAACTGTCAAAATCAAAGTCTCCCCAAAACACAGACCATATCAAAAAGAACATAAAATAACATGAACTGTAATAAATTGGAAAAACAAAACAAAACGATAAATATGCTACACCACAGTACATAAAATCACACTCACAAACATTCTAAATATTAACTTAGGTACTGTACTGGAATCTTCTTTTCCTTTCGGCTTTTCCCTTCAGGGGTCGCCACAGCGAATCATCTGCCTCCATCTCACCCTAACCTTTGCATCTTCTTCTCTTACACCAACGACCTTCATGTCCTCCTTCACCACATCCATGAATCGTCTCTTTGGTCTTCCTCTAGGCCTTTTGCCTGGTAGTTCCAGCCTCAGCATCCTATTACCAATATACTCACTATCCCTCCTCTGTACATGTCCAAACCATCTCAATCTAGCCTCTCTGACTTTGTCTCCAAAACGTCTTACATGTGCTGTCCCTCTGATGTGCTCATTCCTGATCCTATCCATCCTCGTTACTCCCAAAGAGAACCTCAACATTTTCATCTCTGCTACCTCCAACTCTGCCTCCTGTCTTTTCCCCAGGGCCACTGTTTCTAACCCATACAACATCGTTGGCCTCAACACCGTCTTGTACACTTTTCCTTTCATTCTTGCCGATACCCTCCTATCACACATCACACCGGACACTTTTCTCCAACCATTCCAACCTGCCTGCACACGCTTCTTGACCTCTTTTCCACACTCTCCATTGCTCTGGATTGTTGAGCCTAAGTACTTAAAGTCCTCCACCTTCCTTATCTCTGCTCCCTGTAATCTCACCGTTCCTCTTTGGTCCTTGTCATTCATGCACATGTATTCTGTCTTACTGAGGCTAATCTTCATTCCCCTCCTTTCCAGGGCATACCTCCACCTCTCTAGATTTTCCTGCACTTGTTCTCTGCTCTCACTACAGATCACAAGGTCATCTGCAAACATCATAGTCCATGGAGATTCTTGTCTAACCTCGTCTGTCAGCCTGTCCATCACCATAGCAAACAAGAAGGGGCTGAGAGCTGACCCTTGATGCAGTCCCACCTCCACCTTGAACTCTTGTGTCACACCGACAGCACACCTCACCACTGTCTTACATCTCTCATACATGTCCTGCACCACTCTAACATACTTCTCTGCCACTCCAGACTTCCTCATGCAATACCACAGTTCTCTCGGCACCCTGTCATATGCTTTCTCCAGATCCACAAAGGCACAATGCAGCTCCCCCTGACCTTCTCTGTACTTCTCCATTAACATCCTCAAGGCAAACACTGCATCTGTGGTGCTCTTTCTTGGCATGAAACCAAACTGTTGTTCACAAATGCTGACTTCTGCCCTTAGTCTAGCTTCCACTATTCTTTCCCATAACTTCATCGTATGGCTCATCAACTTTATCCCTCTGTAGTTGCCACAACTCTGCACGTCTCCCTTGTTCTTAAAAATGGGCACCAGCACACTTCTCCTCCATTCCTCTGGCATCCTCTCACTCTCTAAGACCTTGTTAAATGTTCTTGTCAGAAAATCTACTGCTACCTCTCATAGACACTTCCATACCTCCACCGGTATGTCATCAGGACCAACTGCCTTTCCATTCTTCATCCTCTTCAATGCCCTCCTCACTTCACCCTTAGTAATCTTTGCTACTTCCTGGTCCTCAACAGTCACCTCTTCTACTCTTTTTCTCTCTCATTTTCCTCATTCATCAGCTCTTCAAAGTACTCTTTCCATCTTCCCAGCACACTTCTGTCATCAGTCAATACATTTCCCTCTCTGTCCTTTATCAATCTAACTTGCTGCACGTCCTTCCCATCTCTATTTCTCTGCTGTGCCAACCTGTATAAATCATTTTCTCCCTCCTTACTTTCCAACCGAGCATACAAGTCATCAAACGCGCTCTGTTTGGCCTTTGACACTGCTACCTTTGCCTTACGCTGTGTCTCCCTGTACTCCTGTTTACTCTCTTCGGTTTTCTCAATGTCCCACTTCTTCTTCGCGAATCTCTTCCTTTGTACACACTATTGCACTTCCTCATTCCACCACCAAGTCTCCTTATCTACTTTCCTTCCTGATGACACACCAAGTATTCTCCTACCTGTCTCCCTGATCACATTAGCTGTAGCTGTCCAGTCATCTGGAAGCACTTCCTGACCACCCAAAGCCTGTTTCAACTCCTCCTTGAAGACAACCTGACACTCTTCCTTTTTCAACTTCCACCACTTTGTCTTCTGCTCTGCCTTTGCCTTCTTCACCTTCCTCACCATCAGCATCATCCTGCACACCACCATCCTATACTGTTTGGCAACACTCTCACCCGCTACTACTTTGCAGTCACTGACTTCCTTTAAATTACATCGCCTGCACAAGATGTAGTCTACCTGTGTGCTCCTACCTCCACTTTTATAAGTCACCCTATGCTCCTCTCTCTTCTGGAAGAAAGTATTCACCACAGCCATTTCCATCACTTTTGGAAAATCTACCAACATCTGTCCTTCATGCTCCTGTCCTGCATACCACACCTACCCATCACTTCCTCGTCCCCTCTGTTTCCTGCACCAACATGTCCATTGAAGTCTGCCCCAATGACCACTCTTTCACCTCTGGGGGTACTCTGCATCACTTCATCTAACTCCCTCCAGAATCTCTCCTTCTCTTCTCGCTCACATCCTGTCTGTGGGGCATAAGCACTAACAACATTGACCATCACACCTTTAATTTCTAACTTGAGACTCATCACTCTGTCTGACACTCTTTTAACTTCTAGAACATTCCTGGCAAACTCCTCCTTCAAGATGACTCCGACTCCATTTCTCTTTCCATCCACACCGTGATAAAACAGCTTAAACCCTGCTCCTATGCTTCTAGCCTTGCGACCTTTCCACCTGGTCTCCTGAACACACAGTATGTCCACCTTCCTCCTCTGCATCATGTCAGCCAGCTCTCTACCTTTTCCTGCCATAGTTCCAACGTTCAAAGTCCCTACTTTCAGTCCTAGACTCATGCCTTTCCTCTTCTCTCTCTGGCAACGGACACGCCTCCCGCCTCTCCTTCTTCGACGTCTTCGACCAACAGTAGTCCAATTTCCATCAGCACCCTGTTGGTTGACGGCACTGATGGCGGTCGTTGTTAACCCGGGCCTCGACCGATCCGGTATGTGATTCTTTCTTGTGATTCGTATAGTTTATTTGGCATTTGTTTTACGCCGGATGCCCTTCCTGACGCAACCCTCTGCATTTATCCGGGCTTGGGACCGGCGTGAGGGAGAGACACTGGTTTGTGCCCCCCCCCCCTCACGGCTGCATTTAGGTACTGTACTGGAATAATGATTGAAAAAGACTTTAATACTAGAGTGCTTTCAGATAATTATTTCTCTTCAGGCACTTCATAGGAAACTGTCGTTTCTTCGGGAGAAAGTCTTATTTCTTCAAAAGAGACATCCAACGTCATTACCTTTTCTAGCACTTAGCCAGAGAAGATGCACAGCGTTTGAGTGGCATCATACAGCTTAACTGGTAATTAAAACACACTAAAAAAGAGAAGCTCATTGAAAACTTTTGCGCGAATGAGGAAAAAGGGGTGTTCATCATCTCAACCAATCAGCAGGAAGGAGGAGAGCTTTTGGCTGAATTTGAGTGACGCATAGACAATATGCGTGACTATTAACCCAGAAATCGCAACTTCGAATCTGGTTTGAATTGCATGGGAGCTAATTGGATGAGCTCTCGGGGCATGGGAGGGATGGCATACACTTATTCCCTGTCACTCATAGCGATCGCCAGCCAATCATAGGCGTCTTTGAGCTCATACATACGAGGGGGCAGATAGTGCATCAACAAAATTAGACCGTCCCCAAATACACATGCGCCACAGTTCCAAAAAAAGATGAGTGACTAGCATTGCATGTCATGGAGGGGGCGTGTGCATGCTTTCGCCTCTTCCTGATAAGTGGTGGTTGTGTGATAGGGAAGGCAATACTTCATGGGTGGGAATCAGATACAATTAAATTAGGGAGAAAATGGGGGGGTAACCCTACACATCGAGAAGCTGGACCAAGCTTCATCTAATTCCAAAGACTGGGTACACAGGAAGATTAAGAACCAAAGAGTGCAGGATTTCTGCCGCGATGGGTATTTTGAAGATACAGATACATCAGAAGGTGATTTACATAGCAAAAAGGGAAAAAACAAGAAATAAAGCCGTTTCTCAGTTGAAGAGGTTGAAACAAGTGATTGGAACTGCCCTGATGTGGAAGAGAAGCTGAAAGAGGCACATGAGTCAAACCACAGGAAACACCAGCCTTTGACCTTTCAGAGTCAGGAGAAAGGATGGATGGATGGATGAATGCATAGAACTCTCCATGTTTATGTTGGCTGTATGGGGTTTTCCAGGATGGTCCCTATTAGAAGTAATATGTGTAAACGATGCAACCTGGAGGAAGTTAATAGCAAACCTCACTCAGCAGGTGGTAATCACATCCTCTCATGTCCAAGCTGTGGTTTAAAAACTTCCAAAGCCATTCCACACCAAAATTACTGAAAGATAGAGAAATAGAAAAGAACTCACCTGCAATGTGTGTGAGGGTATTGAGATGCTCTCCCTCTTCGATCTGGATAAACGCTACTTCCTGTTTGAAGTGGCCAATGCCACGGAACGGTAGCACGAGGCTCTTCCCACCCACCAGGGACGTCAGCAGCAACTCCATCTCTTCTAATGCTAATGCAGCTCTGTGTTCGACACACACACACCCCTAGCTGTTAATCCCCTGAGAAGCGCATAGATGCAAGCGTGAAATCATACGGAACACCCCCCCATCCCACCCGCACGCCACACACATATCACATAGAAACGAAAAAAGCCCTGCTTCTACACACACACACACACACACACACAAGCTCACTGGCTGCTCAATCCAATCATAAAGTGCACTCAGTGGAGCAGAAGATTATTGTTATATAACTGCACACCACTCATCCTGTGTTAAAAACTAGACCACGTCAAATAAATTAGAGGTTGGAATCTCTCTTAGCACCTCTCTGTTCAATCAGATCTCAATTCAGAGTGCAGTGATATGATTATCAACCTTGCTGCTTATAAAACTAATCTAATTCACATCCAATATGAGGAACACCACCTACCTAACTATTAGTCATGGGAAACACTTGAGAGAACATCACAATCAACCCAATTCTTGCTGACGGATGATTGAATAGCATTCATGTGGAATAAGTATTCTATTACATTATTTAAAAGAGGATACATTTACTTTGAAAAAGCAGATGATATGTGGCACAACAATAGAATGAAACTGTGAATTACAGTGGCATTACTCAGAATCTGGAGTGATATTACAGAGGCGCTACTTTAACATTGGGGCCGGTGGTGTAGTGGTTGGTTAGGGTGCTGCGCTCATGACCGGGAGGTTGTGAGTTCGAATCCCATGAGACCCTCACCATGCTAAGACCCCTGGGCAAGGTCGCAACCACAAGTGTGCCTCTGTTCACCCAGCAGTATAAATGGGTCTGTCTGTCTTCCTTTCGGCTTTTTCCCTTTTACTCGGGAGTCGCCACAGCGAATCATCTGATTCGTACGTTTGATTTGGCAGAGGTTTTTACGTCGGATGCCTTTCCTGTCACAACTCTTTTATCAAGGGACAGAAACACGCTGACGGCTTTGCAGCTACTCTTTACGAAAGTCAGCAATGGTTCTTTTACATGCCTCACACCATAGACAGTGAGAGACATGGCCCACCTTTGATAACCCAGTTAGCTGCACTGGGAGGGACAGTGACAAATGGGTAGCAGTAAAATATACTGGGAAGGTAACCTGCAATGGACTAGCGCCCCATCCAGGAGGAGTTGAACCCCTGGTCGCTTCACGCTACAGAAACTGGGGATAAGCACCGGCCTGATGAGCCACTAGGCTCGGGTGTAAAAACCCAACAGACTTTAACATTACAGTGGCATTACTGTAATATTTTTTAAGCATTATGTACCCGTGTCACCTGTCTGTGTGGCATCCTGTGTCGGCGTCCTCGTCCATCGCTACACTTACCACTAATCCTCACCTGCTCCTCAACCGAACTTTCACAGAATTGTTTCACACTATTGTGCACATCCGTTTTTAAACATTTTTTCTCCCATTTTTATCCCTAATTTAGTCGCATCCAATTCCCACCCATTGGGCATTGCCTTGCCTATTACACGACCACCACCAACCAGGGAGAGGTGAAAACATGCACACACCCCGTGCACCTGCCCCCACATGCTTCCATGACATGAGACATTAGCCACCCGCCTCTTTTCAAACTGCGGTGCATGTGTATTTTGGGGGCGTTAGAGAGAGAAACCGCAATCCACTCCCTCGTACAAATGAGCTCACAGACGCACATGACTGGCTGACAATTGTTGTGAGTGATAGGGAAGTGAGCGTATGCCATCCCATCCTCCCGTATGAGCTCGGCCAATTACCTTCCATGGACTCTTGATAATAGATGGCTGTGGCCTCAACCTGGATTTTGAACTTGGCATTCATTCATTTACTCATCTTCATCCGCTTAATCCGGGGTCGGGTCGCAGGGGCAGCAGCCTAAGCAATGAGGTCCAGACGTCCCTCTCCTGAGCCACTTCCTCCAGCTGTTCTGAGGGGACACCGAGGCGTTCCCAGACCAGCCTAGAAATATAATCCCTCCAGTCTATTCTAGGTTGACCCCAGGGTCTCTTCCCAGTTGGACATGCCCAAAACACCACACCAGGGAGGTGTTCAGGAGGCATTCTGACCAGATGCCCGAGCCACCTCCACTGGCTCGTCTCAATGCGGAGGAACAGCAGTTCTACTCCGAGCTCCCCCAGAATGGCGAAGCTTCTCACCCTATCTCTAAGGAAGCGCCCCAATCATAAAGTGCACTCAGTGGAGCAGAAGATTATTGTTATATAACTGCACACCACTCATCCTTTTTTAAAACTAGACCACGTCAAATAAATTAGAGGTTGAAATCTCTCTTAGTACCTCTCCGTTCAATCAGATCTCAATTCAGACTGCTGTGATATGATTATTAACCTTGCTGCTTATAAAACTAGTCTAATTCACATCCAACATGAGGAACACCACCTACCAGCCACCTGGCGAAGGAAGCTCATTTGGAACATAAATCGATTGGTCAATTGATTGATGGACTTTGCCTTGCGGCTGAGCTCCCTCTTCACCATGACAGGCTGTGGTTTACAGCAGTGGCTGCAATAATCCACCTGTAGATCTCTTGTTCCATTCTTCCTTTCTCCACTCATAAACAAGATATTTGAACTCCTCCACTTGGAGAAGGACCTCATTCCAGACCCAGAGGGTGCGTTCCACCTTTTTCTGGCTGATAACCAAGGACTCTGGCCGCTTTGCACTCGACTGCAATTCGCTCCGATGAAGCCAAAAGGACAATGCCATCCGCAAAAAGTAGAGACAAGCTCAGATGGCAACCAAACCAGAACCCCTGAACACCTTGGCTTGGGATCCTAATTACACACTTGGACCTGCCAGGTCTGGAGGGTGCTCTCCCCCGCCATCAAAGCCAGGTGGTGATTGGTTGACAACTCAGCTCCTCTCTTCACCAGAGTGTCTACAACATGCAGCCGCAAGTCTAGTGACATAACTACAAAGTCGATCGTTGAACTGCGGCCTAGGGTGTCCTGGTGCCAAGTGCACTTATGGGCACCCTTATGTACGAACATGATGTTTGTGATGGATTAACCATGACAAGCACAGAAATCCAACAACAAAACACCACTTGGATTCAGACTGGAGAGGCCATACCTATCGATCACACTCTTCCAGGTCACACTATCGTTGCCCACATGGGCATTGAAGTCTCCCAGGACACCAAGTGAGTCCCTCTGGGGAGTGTCCTCCAACACCCCCCCTAAAGACTCCAAGAAGGGTAAGTACTCCGAACTGTCATTTGGTCATAAGCATAAACAATAGTCAGGACCCGTCCCCCCACCCAAAGGCAGAGGGAAGCTACCCTTTCGTCAATCGGGAGAACCCCAACATGTGAGCACCAAGACAGGGGACAACAAGTATGCCCATACCGGCTCACCGCCTCTCCCCATGAGCAAATCCAGAATGGAATAAGGTCCCGCCCCTCTCAAGATGGGAGGTTCCAGAGCCCAAGATCTGTATTTGAGGGAAGTCCAACTATATCTACTCAGTATCTCTCCACCTCACGCATCAGCTCAGGCTCCTTCCTCACCATACAGGTGACATTCCATGTCCCAAGAGTCATAGTCCATAACTGAGGATCATGAGGACAACTGAGGACAGAACCCATGCCTTCGTTTACCACCAAACTCACACTGCACCCGACCCCTATCACCTTCCCCACAGGTGGTGGGTCCATAGGAGGGCGGACTCATGTCTTGTCTCTTTTTCGGCTTGGCCTGGCCAGCCAAGCACTTGCCTTTAAGCCCCTCCCCCAGGCCTGGCTTGGGGGGGTTTACCCCTGTGACTCATCTCTGGGCAAGTGAAACTGTTTTCTTGAGTTTTTCTTCATAGGGGTCTTTTGAACTGTGCTTGGTCAGACCTTCACCTGGATAAAATAAAAAGGACCTGTTTGCTTTAAGTGACCCTTCCAGGGGCATAATGCAAAAGTCTGAATAAATATTAATTAAATGCCATTGTCACTGTAATGAATATCTTTAAAAGTGATAACAAAGCCTACATTCCTAGGTAGATTTTCCAGGTTAATCAATGTACTTGAAACCAGAATCTATTTCTTGGCACTCTATGAGTACCTGTATAATTTTTGAATTGAATAAATTTTGGGTAATTTGAAAATAAAAACATTACTCCACATGGAGTCTGCCACCATTAATCTGTATTTTATTTATTACTTTCCTTGGGCACTACAGTCATCCCTTGAATATCACGGATAATGCAGACCAGACCTGGCTGCGATATTCGAAAAACCGCGAAGTAGGAACGCCCCGCCCCCCGCCATTTCTACCATGTTGTCTCATTTCTATATGTTTTCGCGTCTATACAATATCAAAAAGTGTCTATTAAACGTTACACAGTTATATGCATATATAAATACTGTAATGTACTAATATTTAAATAGAATTTAAAGTACTGTACTCACCTCTGACAAAAGTTCTTCTCCGCGGTGCAGGATGTTCACAAACACTATACAGTAAGATCACAAAACAAAAAAATCCCACGGGAATGTATGAGGCAACAGCGTCATGCGTCTAAGCCAACCAGCTTGCAAGATTGAGTTGAGCAGGCGGGAGGCAGCAGCATCACGCATCTAAACCAATAAGCTTGCAAGATTGAGTTGAGTGGGCGGGAGCCAACAGCATCGGGCATCTAAGCCAATCAGCTTGCGAGATTGAGTTGAGTGGGCGGTCCCTGCCTGAACTGGGGAGGAGGGGTACTTCGTTTGGAAACAATGGATGCAGCCTGCCTTGGGTCCCTGCCTTCCGCATGCTTACATATGAGTTTCAACACGAATTTTGAACTTTTTATGAATTTATTTTATTTTATTTTATTTTTTATTAAAATACCGTGATGTACCAAGACTGCGATGCTCAAATCGCGAAGTGGCAAGGGATGACTGTATTGCACTTTATTACTACCACGTTATGTTATCAGTACTGCTGTGCTACTATGGTATTACTGTCCTATCACAGTGGTATTACTATAATATGACATTTTTATTACTACAATATTACTTTAGTATTACTGTTGTATTACTTTGGTATTACAATAATATTAACTTCACATTACTATTGTATTACTCATGTTTCTTTGTTATTACAACAATATTATTTTAGCATTACTGTAGTATAAATAAAGTACTACAGCAGTAATTACTCTAGTGTTTATTAGAGCAATATTACTTTTACATTTACAGTGGTATTACAACAATATTATTTTAGGAGTTTTGTAGTATTACTTTAACTTTGTTATTGCAACAATATTATGTTCACATTACTGTAATATAACTTCAGTGTTACAACAACATTAATTTGGCATTAAAATGGTATTATTACAATACTTCATTACTTTGGCACCACTGAAATATTTCTTTGGTATTACCACAACTTACCAAATTTACAGTGTTACTTCAAAGTCATAGGGATATTACTGTAATATTATTTCAGTATTAACCTCCCCTACCCTGGGAGGCCCCTCCAAAGCCATGAACCCATTAACCACACACACACACACACACACACACACAATCTCTGCATTGACTGCTGGTTTGTCTATGGTAGGGTTAGAGATGAGCAGGAAGACACAGGAGCAGTTGACTGGATATTTCCCAGTGGGTCATAAGGCAGTGATTGATTTCCAGATTTACAGCCTCCACATATGATGGATTTTTTTCAGACCTTTTTCATATTCCTGTCAGGGTGCTTGGACCACTTCAATCAATTTTAAGTATATAGTTCAAACTCCATATGTAGATGCCCCCAGGCAAGTTTAAGGTGTACGTACATGTCGATCTGCTCCTGTGTGGATAGATGAGTGACGAGCAGAGTGATATGGAGCGTACCCACAGGAATTAGAGCTCTGGCAAGACGAGGGTCCTTCTGTAACACCTCGGTCTGGACTTCCTCAACCCCCTGTTTTATCTGAAACAAACATATTAAAAAGAGTAATTATGTAGTCATAGAGTACATATCATATAGGGAAATATGTAATCGTGTAATGGTTTCGGATAACAAAAGCTCTGAACCTGTTGGTTGGTGATTGGGATTGACACAAAGTAATTAGGACGAGGATTAACTTTCTTCCTCTTCTCGTTCTCGCTGCCCCCTTCATTCTCTTCATGACCTCTGTCCTTCCTCTTCCCCTTCTTCTTGACCTTCGCCTCAGTGCTGGAGACTAAAATGAAAAAAAGTGCAGGTTTATCTTGGCTATAAATTGTAATTTTTTCTTTTTTTAATGCAATTGAGGTAGACAGATGTTCTTAATAATAACTTCATATCAACACAATAAAAAACGTGTCAAAACTATGCCGAGTATTTCATACTTTATTTATTATATTTATGTTTTCAAAAGAAGATATAGCACGGTGTATAAACATCAAGACAGGAGATCTTGACTTACAGCCGAGTTCCGTCCAGACCTGAATGTGATTGAAAGGAAGTTCAGCCTGGAGATTCACCGTGCCGTCAGCTTCCTTCAGTTTCTGTTTACGCCTCCGTGGTTTTCTGAGATTCCTCTTCACCTTCATCATCTTTTTTGTCACTGTAAAACACACAAATGAAGAGCTGGTCATTTTCTGAAACATAGAATGATCTAGAGAATTTAAAATGATAACCACTATGGGGCAGTTTAGAGCCAAAACATTTATGTCCAGGTTTCCATGGTGATACATTTGACTGATATTTCATGGTACTATTTTGGAAGATATTATTATTTGTTGCTTAACACCATGAGGATATTAAACACACCTTGTCATCGTCGTTGTTATTCACAAAATTACAAATGCAAATACATAAAAATGAACCTGGATGTGTTATATTTATTTATATATATTTGCCCATGATAAAACACAGCTGAATTTACAGTCTCATCTTAGATATGTCTGTCTCAGAGTAAGTACGTATTTGAATATACAGTGGTACCTTGATTTACGAAATTAATCCGTTCCAAGGGCAAGCTCGTAAGTCAAAATGCTCGTTAGATAAAACAAAAATTCCCATAGAAAATAATAGAAAACCAATTAATCCGTTTCAACCCCCTTCCAAATTGATATAACCTAACACAAACACATATATATTAAACCTAATATATTAAAAATAAACATGTAAAAACAATAAATATTTAATAATAATAATAATAATAATAATAACAATAATAATAATAATAATACATGCACATTAATATTAATAATAAGAATTAATAATAAATAATAATAAAACAAATAAACAATAAGTCAAATAACACTTCTGATCATCGACTGCGGCAAAGATGTCACGTGGGTGCGAGGATGTCATGTGGACAGGCATGAGGTGGTACGTAACAGAGGAGGAGGAGAATTTTGTGCATGAGCACGCTACGAATGCCAGCAAAGAAAGGCTCGTGGTGAGCTCCCACAATGCTGGTGCTTCTCAAATAGTGATGCCGGCGGGGGAAGGGGGGGGTAATGACCCTGGGGAACATGCTTTTTTGCCATACTGTACTAGAATTAAGTGTAATTGCACATCAATTTTGGTGGCAGTAGCGCTCTCATTGTGTTCCCTATGGTGTAGGGAAAAAGCACCAAGCAAACGATATCTTCTTTTCTTTTCAGCTTTTTCCCATTCTCGAGAGTCGCCACAGCGACAGAAACATGCTGACGGCTTTGCAGCTACTCTTTTACGAAAGTCAGCAATGGTTCTTTTACATGCCTCTCACCATAGACAGTGAGAGACATGGCCCGCCTTTGATAACCCAGTTAGCTGCACTGGGGCACCAAGCAAACGATATGAAGTGCAGTAAACACTATTTATAGTCGCGCCTGGGTTGCTGGGAGGATGGGGGTTGTGTATGTTTTTTTTCTTCCTATAGGGGGTATCACAGAAAATAATTGAACTGGAACGTTCTCAGAGCGCGGAGGAATACACACGGAAGAATACAAGGCTAATCGGCCCGGAAAAGCCATGTCCCCGGCAGAGCTCGTAAATCAAAACGTTACTCATTGGATGGGGCAGATTTTTGGTGGGATCAAAGCTTGTGTCATGGAAAATTCGTTATTAAAGACACTCATATGTCAAGGTACAACTGTATATGACTGTGGTTTATGATCACAGCTAGGTTTGATTACTTCAGTACAAACAGAACGGACAGTACCTGTGAGCTGTTCCATGTCTGTTGGTGGTGGTTCAAGAGCACCAACCCGTTCCATGTGAAATGAAAGCCTGTTCAGGTCTGTAACAGATCGGATCACAGTGAAATGCACGCAAAACTGAACATTGAATACAGTCAGGCACACTTTTCTCATCACTGCTAGATTTGTTCAAAATGTGAGTTTAATATTAACCTTATCTGAGGCCAATCTTTCATATTTTAGCTTAAAAGAAAACTTTTATTATGAAATCCTACAAAAACATCACATTTCAATGCATCACTAACCAGTTCTGAATCAAAACATTCTCATTTGATTATATTTTTTTCTTATATTTCAATTTCCTTTTAAAACTAATGTTTTCTGAGGCACTCTGAGGTAAAACTGAAAACTACTGACCTGTTCTGAGGAAAGTGTTACTTATTTCATCTTTTTTGTGGCAAAACGTTCTGAGGTACATCTTCTCAACATATTATTTAATCTTTTTTGAGGCAAAACCTTGAGGGAAATCTTCCTTATTTTAAATATGTATTGAGACAGTACTCTCTGAGGTAAATCTTTCTTATTGTAGTTCATTATTTAATCTTTCTTGAGGCAAACGTCTGAGGTAAATTTAGCATACACGTGTTTTTAATCAAGGCTAATCCTTGTAATCTGTGGGTTATTTGTTAATTATTTTTGTATTTTCAGTCTTTTTCAAAGTAATGTAAGGTAAATATTTTATTTCCTGCTAATCTTTCCTGATAAACCACCTTTTTATCGAAGGTATATATTTTCAGTTTTAGGTTTTTTTCATTATCAGTTTGTAGCTTGCACATGAAAATGTTTCTGAGTTATTTTTTCAATAATATTCATGTTAATGACAAACCTTCTAAGGCAATCTGGGATAACTTTTTGCTGAGGTAAATCTCTGTCATCATATTTATGTACAAACATTTTTCTGAGGTAAATCTATATTTATCTGAGGTAGACTTCACTTCATATCAAAGCAATCTGACATCATTTTTCTCATCAGTGATAAATGTTTCATGTTTCAGAATTTGAATAACAATTTTTGAGGCAAATATTTAATCAGATTTTTAAATTTTTATGTATTTCAGTTAATCACTATTTTTTTCTGAGGCAAATCTCTATCATATGCAGTAGATCTGTCTTTGATATTTCAGGTTAGGCATTTTTAGTATTTTTTTGCAAATATTGAAATTTTGGAGTAGCCATTTTTGAAGCAAGACGTTCCAATCTTAGATTTTTGGAGTGAGTATTTCCGAGGATTTTTCATGCCAGTTTATAACTAAAACTTTTCTGAAGCAAATCTTTCTAATCTAAAAGAAAATAAAGGTTCAAACATTAATGTAATGCCTAATTACTCTTAATCATGGTCTTGAGTCTCATTGTATGCCGAGATCAGCTCAAACATCTGGCTCAAATATAAACATCAGAATTGATAAACAGGTCTTATAGTGTGACATAAGTGGAGGACAGCGATATGGCTTTCATGGGACGATACGAGTATATGTGAGGCGCTCCACCGAATGTAGGCGCTTGTCGCAAGTGACGTATGGTGCTTGTGACATAATGCGCGGCTTATTCGGACTTCCGATCTTTCAAGTGAGCGTATCTCACCCAACAATGAGCGAAGCGAGTTCCCTTGAGAAAACCCATGCAAACAAAGAAAGCACATCCAAACTCCATACAGGAACACCTGAGACTATGACTCAAACCCAGGACCTTCTTGCTGTGAGGCTAACCACTAGGCCACCCTTCTGTTCAAGACTTCTTCTTTTCCCCTTTTTCAGGGGTCGCCACAGCAAATCATCTGATTCGCATGTGTGATTTCCCATCGGTTTTTACGTCGGATGCCCTTCCTGACACAACCCTTTAGCAAGGGGCAGAAACACGCTGACAGCTATGTAGCTACTCTTTACGAAAGTCAGCAATGGTTCTTTTACATGAACCTCTCATCATAGACAGTGAGAGACATGGCCGGCCTTTTGATAACCCAGTTAGCTGCACTGGGGGGGGGGGGGGGGGACAGTGACAGCCATGTGCTGAGTGGGACTCGAACCCACAACCTTAGGATCAGCGATCCAGCGCCCTTTACCACCAGGCCACCACTGCCCCCTACCCATCTGTTCAATTCCTGGCAGACTGATTTGTTGATTGGTTTGGTTGTTAAGCTACTTGCATGCTTTATTTTCCAAGTTAGTTGAATTTGTAGTCATTTAAATATTTATTTATTATCGTACCAAGAGTATACCATACCTGAAAAGGTTGTTATTGTGATAGCTCGTCCCTGAGTTGTCCAAATTGAAAAAACACAGCGAGAGACTTCCTTTCCCACCTGAACCCCAGTACTGAACACATTTACACTCAACCAACCTGTTGCACTCTTACTGACTGATTTAATAACTGATATATTAAATCTTAACATGTCAAACTGCCCAGGTTTCTCCTTAAGTTCACATTCAACCCTGTTTATACTAACCTAAATGTGTAAACATCACTCTGGATAAGGCTGCCTACCAAATTATATAATGTTAAAGCTCACTGTATTTATACACATTTAATCCCTTACACGTTTAATTTATAGTCATTTTAAAGTTAACCAAAAACAAATGCAGGTTAACAGAGAAGTAAAAAAAATGAAGCTATATGTGTAATTGACAGATACAATATACTGTATGTGTTTTGTTTCTATTTATTTATTTCGGTTTCGTATTTTTCTGTGGTAACCTGTATCTCATAGAATAATCAGAACAACAAAGGCTTCTTTTCGCGTCTAGTTTTAACGAAAAACGGATATATTTGTCAACTGAGAAATTTATTTAGATCTGATTAGATTCCTTGTTTTCATTTGATTTTCTAGTTATTATTAGCTCGTGCTCGCTGTCGTTTGTCTATAAATACAACACGCGCCCAGTTTATAAACATGTACGGAACGCCAGAAGGGTCATACGGTATTAGCGATTTTGAAAAGAAAAGGAAAAAAAAAATCCAGTTATCGAACTTTTTCAGTTGAGAAATATTATTTCTAATTTAGTATTTATTAAAACATAATATTAAAGTAAATATATTTACTTGGTACATATTTACATCATATGTATACATTTTCTTTTTTATGTTTACCTTTTTGATAATAAAATAATGGGATACAAATGTAATGGAACAGGTATTATTATTATTATTATTATTATTATTATTATTATTATTATTATTATTATTATTATTACTAATTATCATCATCGTAATAATCATCGTCATAAATATAGTATTCATTCATTCATTCATTTTCTGAATTGCTTAATCCTAATTAGGGTCACGGGGAGGCTGGTGCCGATCTCAGCCGACTCTGGGCGAGGCCAGGGTTCATCGTGGACAGTTTGCCAGACCATTGCACGGGCCAAGACACATGCAACAATTCAGGCTCAATCTTATTCCTACAGGCAATTTTAAAGAGTCTATTAGCCTACTGTTTGATTCCTGTGCTTTCTTGCTGTGAGGTCAATGTTCTAACCACTGCACCACTGTAGAGCCCATAATAATAACAATAATAATGATAATACTAATAATACTAATAATAATAAATAATGGGCAGTGATGGTGCTAAGGTGTGCCCAACTGTCAATGGTTGTCACTGCTGTCCAAGCCCAGTGCAGTTTATCAAAGGCCATGTCACTCTCTGTCTGTGGTGAGGTTCATGTAAAAGAACCATTGCTGACTTTTGTCAAGAGTAGCTGCATAGCCATCAGTGTGTTCTGCATAGGCACAGTGAGATGGCGTGGTGAGCTGTCCAGGGTGCACTCTTCCATTGCCCAGGGTCGGCTGAGATGTGTAGACAGTTTAAAGTGATCTTAATCTGAGGTCAGTTTTTGATCCAATCTGAAGAAATTGATGTGAAAGACCAAACAGACTGTTGACATCACACCTTAAAGCCAAAGCTGTGAACGATCTAATGTTATAATCTAATGTTATAATATGATCATGATAAACTCAGGGAACGTGTGTGAATGCTGCTGTGAAGTTTGGAAAAGGCAGGTATTGTTTACTGAGCTCTCCGGAGTTACAGTGTTGCTGATGATTCCTTCACACCTGTTCTTGTAGGGTGTAACATTACACCTGATGATTAGGTTGCATTAGGAGGAGGAGGGGAGCCTGGACGAACAGGTGAAGTGGAGAGCAGGTGTATGAGGAACAAGTTTTTGCACGGCACAAGTACAAGGATACACCTGAAGGTCACACCTGAGAACTTTGGAGTGTAAGAAGCTTTCTGCCGCTTTACGGTATGTTGTGTGAATGTGGCTGAGGTTCTGTTATACATAATACATCAGCTGAAAGAGCTGGTATAAAATGGCTCTGGATTAGACTGAAGTAATTACACATTTTGTGTCACAGAGTGAAAGGTTGTGTGTCTGCATTTGGGCAAATATTTAAAGAATGACTTCAGTGTAAACTCGGGACACTGATAAGATCTTTGTAACGTCTGTGTCTATCAGCAAAGAAACGTGTTCTAGCACTGTTGGCTAAATATTTTTTCAAACCATTTTCTCATCAGTTGAATTACTTTCCGTTCCAGTCAAGTCACACATTACCAAACATTTCGAGAAGGTAAACATCAGACTTTCATGCAATACGCTAGGCATTCGTACAGAAATGACTGAATACTCTGACCCATCAGAATCCAGAATTTAATAGTGATGTGCTGTGACCTCATTTATATAAGCTGCATGTTCATAGTCTGCAGTTTGGTGTTTAAACTGAAAGTGATGTAATGGTCTGAGCTCAGAGTTGAGGATATGAGACGACACAGTAGATTTCCACTGAAAAGCCAGAAGCTGCACTGACAGAACACTGAAAAGAAAGAATAGAAAGAAACAGAATTAAACATGCATGAGATGTGAAGGTGGAGGTGGAGGTGGAGTGAGTGAATGAGAGTCTGACTAACTCAAGGGCGGGAGTGATCGGACCCAGTGGAGATCGAATTTCTTTTTCGTTTTTGACATGAGATTAAAACAATGAGTTTGTTGCATTATGAAGGATGGCTTTGAGATTCTCCACACCATCCCTCCGTCACAACAGCTTTCTGTTTTTCTGTTCCATCTCATCACAACATATCCTGTCATTATCTAGTCCATCCATCAATCCAGCTAGTGAAAGCAAGCTTGCATGCATTCATTCATTTTGTTTATTTGTTTATACTTTTATTTCTTTAACTGGGTTCAACGGTTGCATGGCGGCCAGCATGTCCCTCTCAGATAGTTTGTATGTTTTCTCCATGGGGTTCCTCCAGGTTCTTGGTCTCCTCTCAGTTCAAAGAAATGTATATTAGGCTAATTAGCTGTTAAGAATTGCTCCTAGGGGTGAATATAAATTTTCTGTGGTTAGCCCTGCACTGAACCCGTTGGCTGTTCAGGGTGTACTTTGCCTTCCCCCTGTGTTGGCTAAGATAGGCTCCAGTTTCCATGGAGCCCTTATAGTATTAAATGGTTCAGTCAATGAATGAATGAATGAATGGATAGTTTATCTATTTTCCCCTTTGCTTTTTGTTTATATATTATGCCAGGCTAGTTATTGATCTACTTTAGTCGTTTTACTTTTTGCCATCTCCCCCTTTTGAAATTAAATCTTGGTTATTTCTATCCTAATCTTGTTTGATGTTTTCATTTTTTTTTTAATAATTTCTTTTTTTCAGACTTTGTTTATTCATGTTCAGTAACTTGTAATACCTTGTTATGAAGTGTGTTACATTAATATCTGATAAACAATAATAATCCATTAAATATTAATGTAACACACTTCATAACAAAGTATTACAAGTTGCTGAACATGAATAAATAAAGTCTGAAAAGAAGAAAAATTTCAGACATGTTTTAAGTTTCATTTTTTTTTACACATGATAAGAAACAATGAGATTATTATCAGCTCTTCAACACAGAACCAACACAACTTCTTGTAGGAAGTAAAACAAAACAGTACAATTATGACAGAATTTAAATGGTATAAAAAGTCCATAATCAAAAGTGAATGTATTTTAACATTATTATCTGAATTAAAAACACACAATTTCTACAGTGTTCAGTGGCACCTTATTCAACTGGTGTAAATAAACCTCTGTCATTCTTCATGAGCGTTTAACCTGCTACAGCTCTGAACACTTCCTTCTCATCTGATTTAATCACATTTGACCTTTCACCCCATCCACAGCCGGTCAAAACTGCATGACACCTCAGATCCATTGAAGGAGGTTCATTACTGTTATGTTATTCATTTGAGATGCAATTTTGAATCAGATGACTCTGACACACACTTTTTTGATGTCCAAACTTGGTTTGATTTTAAAGGCCAGATGGTGGATTTGGAATAAATCCCTTTCACCGTAATCCTGTTTCAGATGGTCGTGCATGATGATCCAGAGTGAAGTACACAGCCGTAGGGTTAAAGGAGGAACATTCTTTGTGTAATTTGTTCAAGATCTTTGTATCTTTGTTTTGAAGAGTTTTTTCTTAGTTAAGGTAAGGAAGATGCTTTTGGTTAACACTCCTGTTTTTCTTTAATGTTAATAATTAAGGATAGAACTCTGGATAGTGGTTGTGTGGGTGTAAATGTTTGTAACACCCCACCCCCCCACCACCCTGGTGAAAATGAAATTCTAATAAAAGTATTGTGTCTATGTATGAATCTCTATTATCTTAAATTAATTGAAACTAATTAAGTTAAACTCTGCCTTAAATGATTTGCATATACATGGTCAGAATTACATGCCGCATGCTCATCAAAGAATTCTTCTCGTATTTACATTTCCATTCGCATTACCTATGATGCTGTTCAACGCCTTGTTGATAGTGATGTGGTTTAGCAGGATTTTCATGACGATGTAAGAGCAATAATAGATGCAGCAGCATTTTACATTTACATTTACATTTACTGCATTTAGCAGCCACTCTTATCCAGAACTACTTACAGATGAGCCTTAAAGTCTCTATCAGTGAATATATTCTTATACTGGTTTATTAGAACACAGACTAAGTATACCGTTGCTCAAACTCAGTCAGAAGGTGTTGTGTGCATGCATGTGTGTAGTATATGTATATACGTATACAGCACAGTACTAATCTAAGTACTGCCGAAAAAGGTAGTCTTTCAGTTGTCGTTTGAAGATACCCAGTGAGTTAGCTGTCTGGACATCCAGAGGAAGTACCTCCACCACCTTGGACCAGAACAGAGAGGAGTTTAGATGAATTTTTCCCTTGTCCCTTGTTAGAAGGGGGGCCCCAGGCTAGCAGTGCTAGTGGCTCTGAGAGCAAGTGGTGTGATAAGTGCTTTCAGGTAGGAAGGTGCAG
The DNA here is from genome assembly GCA_024760905.1 of Plotosus lineatus. NCBI lineage: Eukaryota > Metazoa > Chordata > Actinopteri > Siluriformes > Plotosidae > Plotosus > Plotosus lineatus. The sequence continues at coordinate 26,354,763 of CM045731.1, forward strand.
GTCCATTTTTGACTTTGTAGGCAAGCATTAATGCTTTAAATTTAGTGCCAGAAACCACAGAAATCCAGTGGGGAGATCCTAGCACTGTTGTGATGTGGGAGAATTTGGGAAGGTTGAAAATAAGCCATGAAGTTGCAATCTAGATCATTTGCAGAGGTTGAATAGCACTCAAAGGTAGACCTGCCAGTAGTGAGTTGCAGTAATCTAGTCTTGAGATGGTAAGGGATTGAACAAATGTTTGATTGACCTTAATGGAAGGAAATGGATGAATCCTTTGGCTGTTAAAGAGGAGAAAGCAACATTATCAAGAAAGAATAGTGATACAAGAAGAGAAGGACAAACAATTGTCCATGATTACTCCAAGGCTTCATGCAATGCCTGAAGGAGAGATCACAGCATTGTCCAAGGAGATTGCAAGATCTTGATGTGGGGATGAGTCAGCTGGGATGAACAGCAATTCAGTCTTGTTGGGATCAAGCTTCAGCTGTTGAGCTGCCATCCATGGGAGATCCTTGTAAAGACATGCAGAGATCCTGGAAGAAACATCAGTGTCTGAGAGAGTAAAAATGAGAGAAACAGTTGAGTTTCCTCTGCATAACAGTGATATGAGAACTCATGAGATGATATGACATCACCAAGGGACCTAGTATAAAGAGAGAACAGAAGTAGACCAAGAACTGAACCTTGGGGAACACCAGTGGAAAGTCAACATGTAGAAAATGTGGCCTCCATATAACCTCATATGAGTGACCTTCCAGATAGGAAGCAAACCACTGCCATGCTACACCACAGATGTCTGAGGATGGACAAGAGAGTCTTGTGATTGACCATGTCGAATGCTGCTGAAAGGTCAAGGAGGATGAGACCTGATGACATCTTGGCTGATCTTGCAGCATGTAGCTGTGACAGTCAAGAGTGAACTCTCTGTGGAATGTGCTGCCTTGAAGTCAGATTGATGAGGGTCATGGAGGTTACTCAGCAAAAGATAGAAGAAAGACATTTGGTTATAAATAGTGCATTCAAGAATTTTAGAAAGTAAAGAAAGAAGTGATACTGCTCTGTAGTTGCTGATGTCTAATGGTACCTCACAAGATAATATGGAGTTCTTGATAATGAGATGAGAGAGATTTCCTTTCAGCTTTTTCCCTTTTTCAGGGGTCGCCACAGTGAATGATTCGCACATTTGATTTGGCATAGGTTTTTTTTTTTTTTTTATACGTCAGATGCCCTTCCTGACACAACCCTTTTGCAAGGGACAGAAACACGCTGACTGCTTTTCGGCTACTCTTGTCGAAAGTCATCAATGGTTCTTTTACATGCCTCTCACCATAGACAGTGAGAGACATGGCCGGCCTTTGATAACCCAGTTAGCCGCACTGGGGGATAGTGACAACCTTGTAGAGAGTGGGACTCCAACCCCCAACCTTAGGATCAGTGATCCAGCGCCCTATACCACCAGGCCACCACTGCCCTATGGAGTTCTTGATGATAGCGGATGCAAAGGGGAGAAGGTCTTGAGAGATAGTCTGTAGTACTGTAGAAGGAATTGGATCCGGTGAGCAGGCGGCAGGATTGCATAATGAACTGACTTGCTGGATGTCTGCATTATGAGATTGGAAAACTGTACAAGGAAAGTGAAAGTGTAATGTAATGTATATATCTATACTGTGTAATGTAGGAGTTGGGGTGGGAGTAAATGTCTCACAGATTTATTTAATCTTCCCATCAAACAAATTTGCAAAGTCTTCAACGGTCAGGGAGGATCGGGCAGGTGGAGAAGATGGATTGAGTAAGGATGAAAAAATGTTGTGGAGTTTGAGTGGGTCTTGTGCAGAAGTGTCCAACTTTTTCTTGTAGAAGGCTATCTTAGGAGATGAATGAATTAATGATTATGGATTTTCATAGAAGTAACATTGGATGAAAATGTGGATAGGAGAACATGGTAGGAAGCCAGATCTGATTCGAGTTGAGATTTCTTCCAATTTCTCTCAGCTACTCTGAGTTGTCGATGATTGTTTCAGTGCACCAGCGCAAAGGAGCAGAACAAGAAGTTTTCTTGGATATTGTAGATAATGAGAAGAGGAGATCCATAGAAGCAGCGAGTGAAGAGAAGAAAGTGTCAGTTGCAGATCCGGCAAGAAAAGGAGACTGGGTTAGGAAGATAAGATAAAATACAGGAAGCCGCAGATGTTGGAGATACAGTGTGGAGGTTTTGTCAAGTGGGGAAAGAAATCTGAGAGCTTGTGTTAGGTAGAACAAGTAAGTTGATAGTAAATGAAATCAATTGGTGGTCAGAGATGTGTAGTGAAGTGGCAGTGACAATGGCAGTGATAGGGGCAGTGATGCCTGTGACTGGGGAGGGACGACTGAAAACAAGATCCAGGAGATTCTCTACTTTGTGTGTGGGAGAGCAGTTATTAAAAGTTAGAGAGAAAGAGTAAAGAAGAGGGAGAAGGCAAGAGGACTTGTGTCCCAGTGTCCCAGAAGAGTGAGAGGGGTGTTGCCAGTGGAGATAGTGCTGAGGAGTGTGTCCATTTCTTCTATAAAGTATCCTAGGGGACCAGGAGGTCAGTAAATCAGAATAATAAGCAGGTTGTTTGGAGAGGAGACTTTTACTACATGAAGCACACAGGAGGAGATGCCTAGACGAGACAGAGAGAGTGGTGTGAAGCACCAACTCCAAGACAGGAGTAGACTCTGTACCACCACTTCTCCCAGGTACTCGTGGAGTATGAGAGAAAGCATAAAGAAAGGAAGAGCTGCTGGTATAGCAGAATTGTGTGACGAAACCTAGGTTTTAGTTACTGCAAAAAAAGTAAAGAGAGTACAGACGCTCCCCGACTTACGTTCATCCATTTTATGTTTTTTCGATTTTAAGAGTTTTTTTCCCCCAAAAAAAAATATGTCAAATTTTGAGTTTAGCGTGCTCTGTGTAGTACAAGACGTACCTACATAGTACACTGAAGTAATGACGCAATGACATAATGACGCTGCGTCCATTGTTTACAAAACATTGACTGAACGTACCCTTCCTTCTTCCCAGTTCAGTTACCCTTGTGTTAAGACGTCGTCTCTGTGATCTTTATGTTTACACTGTTTTTGCGGACTTTTGTAACCCTAAGCAAATATGGTTGGTCAGAAGCGTAAGCCTACTAGCATGGGTGCAAGTCTCATACACAGAGATGAATTAACTATCCGCTTGGATTGGCGCAATCTACCATGCATACTCAGTTAAGCAAAGAGAGTTGTAAAATGAATGAAAACCCGAATCCAGAAAAGAAAGATAACTCTCCGCTCTGCTGGTGATTCACATCAGTGCAGGCTGAGTACTAAACGAGTATTCAACGGCGCTCTTGCTCACTTGAAAGACCAGAAGTCCGGATAAGCCGCGCTTTGTCTCAAGCACAAGCAAGTGAACTACTTTTAGTGGAGCGCCTCACATATTGTAAGCATTGATTGGATGTTTTAAGCTTCATGTAAAGTGACTTGGCTCAGCTTCATGTAAAGTGACCATCCATCGACCATCGGAACCATTAAGATCGCATCATAGAGAATGCTAAAGGTTATATTTGATACTGTATTTGATATTTGATGAGTGAATTTGATTAAAATTGATCTATTTGAAATTATTTTGCTTGAATTTAATTTATTTGAAATTAATGTTGATATAATTTGATATATTTGATATTATTTTACAATATTATGTTTATAATAATTGATTTAGGGGTGTTTTATGAGATACGGTAATGGTATTTATAGATGTATAGTACAGTATGAACGTCATATGTCACTGGAACATACAGTAACAACTTACGTTTTATTTTTCACTTTACGTTCGGCTGTTTGGAATCGAACTAAAACATAAGTTGGGGAGAGTCTGTAGTGAGAAGCAATGGCAGAGATGAAACCATCCTTTTTCACAGCAGATTAGCAGTTTCAGAGTCCACCGTCACCCACGTTTGAGACTGCAACAGCAGTGGAGGGTTGCTGAGTCAAGGTTGCTAATGTTGCTGAGAGTATGTCTGTGGCTTGTTGGTATGATCTTCTGGGTCTGAGAGAAGTGTAAACAGTAATGGGTTGTAAGCACATGACTTCAATCTGGTTTATATTCAAGACCTTTGGCCTGATAGTTCTACTTTAACAAAGGCAATACAATTATTAAATTACCACAGTTCAAAGTGCTTGCTTGAACAAATATATTGAAATATATTGAGCACTCTCTGGGTCCTGCCCCTAATTCACACTTTAAGGAAACCACGACTGCTGTACCCTACCTCTTCTTCTTTTCCTTTCAACTGTTCCCTTTCAGGGGTCGCCACAGTCATACATTTGCCGCTATCTTCATGGAAGTCATATTAATGATTCCCATATTCCATAGGTTTTTACGTTGGATGCCCTTCTTGACACAGGTAAGGGTTTTAGCAAGGGGCGGAAACACGCTGACGACTATGCAGCCTACTCTTGATGAAAGTCAGCGATGGTTCTTTTACATGTCTCTCACCATAGATTAGTGAGACACATGGCCGGCCTTTGATAACCCAGTTAGTTGCATTGGGGGGACAGTGACAACATTGTGGAGAGTGGGACTCGAACCCCCAACCTTAGGATCAGTGATCCAGCACCTTTTACCACCAGGCCACCTAACTCAAATAACTCCTTGTAAGGATATGACATTGTAAATTTCATGCTCATGCTGAATCTGGAAAAATGAAATAAACAATAAGGGCTTTAAAATATCTGCAGATCAATCCAAAAAGCGTTTAACAGATGAAATTAATTTAAATAAATAAAATTTCTCAAGATTTTCAAAAATAATTTGCAATAGATTCTCTGCATGTTTTTTATTCATGAATAAACTTTAACTTTTTACTGAGTGCATCAAAAAGTTTCTAAAGATGGATACAGGGATCCCCACTTTCTGCGGTTAATTGGGACTGAGATCCCCACGCGACCATCGAAATTCGCGAAGTAGAATCACCCCCCAACCCCCAACCCCCGCAACCCCCCAACCCCCCAACTGACATATAATGTACATGTATATGTTTATATAATATCAATAAATACAGATTGAAAGCTATAAATGCTTATAATAACAATTAAACATTAAAAAATAATGCAGAAGATGTAAATAAAATATAAATACACACATATACAGACAAGCGCGCATGCACGCAGATGCGCATTTTCTTTAACTTTTCCACCTATTCTTCCTCAATTTCCTTATTTTTTTAATTTGATGAATATTTAAAAAAAATAAAAATTGTGATTCACTGAAGCAGCATGAATTGAAGCGTGAAGTAGCGAGGGATCCCTGTATACAAAAAAAAAAAGATTGTTCGAAGAATAATGAAAAGGTAAGAATCAAATGATGTGTACAAATATTGTTTTGTTTTGTTTTGTTTTTCTTTCAATTCCTGGTCTCCCTGTGTTTTTCTCTTTGCACTGGCCTGGCTGGTTATGGACGGCGTGACGTGACCCAATGGTACCATGACGTTAATCCTCTTGTGGATGTGTCCATGTGTTGGTGAGTAAAATGTTTCACTGTGTTCTTGGACTCCATGATTTTAATAAAAACACTGAAACCACATCTCAGATTATACAGCAATCTGACGCTTCCTTTTCTTCCTTTTCCTTTACCCTCTGTAGTCTTTCATCTCTAATTCATGCTCATTCCTTTCATCCGTGCCTCTTACTTTTCATTATAACATTTATACAACATATTAGGTACAGAGTCTGTCTTCTTTCTTCTTTCTTTCTTCCTTCTTTCTTTTTTTCCAGCCAAAAATCTCCATCCATCCATTTTTTCTTTAATTTTTTTTGCCCTCAAAGTTGTATCTCCATCCATCCACCCATCCATTATATCTTTCTTTCATTATGTCCAAAGATGAATCTCCATCTATCCATTAATTGATCCTTTCTTTATTTTTCTTTTGATCATTTTTCTTTTTTCCAAAGTTATATTTCCATCCTTCCATCCTTTCTTTCTTATTTTTATTAAATTTTTTTTACTTATTATTCTTTCTTATCTGTGTTTAATATTTTCTGTTTTCAAAGGTGTATCCAGATCCATCATCGATTTATCCATTTTCTCTCTCTCTCTCTCTCTCTCTCTCTTTGCCTGCCTGCATTTTCAAATGTGTATCACGACCCATCCATCTATTTAGCTATCCTGTCTTATTTTTCTTTCTTTCATTCTTTTTCTTTCTTCCTTCTGCCTGTAAGATATGCTTTCTTTCTACCTTTCATGCATTTTTCTTTTTATGCAAGTTTTATCTTTATCCATCCATCCATCCCACCATCCATTGTTTCCTTCTTTCTTTCCAGAGAAAGAATTAATCTCCATCCATCCATCCATCCATCCATCCATTCATTCTTTCTTTTCTTTTTCCTTTTCCTGCCTTTTCAAAGGTATATCTGTCCATCCAAAGAGCATTTATGTTTTATTTTTCTTCCTTTTTATTTAACTTTCTTTCTTTCTTAGGCCACCACTGCCCACAGAAATCATGGTGTATCTTAATAATATTTATACATTTATGTCACATTCACTTGACGTGTCCTGGGTAACATTTCTGTCTCACAGCAAGAAGGTATTGGATTCGAAGGCCTTCTTGTGTGGAGCTGGCACGTTCTCCCCGTACTTTTGTGTGTGTTTCCTCAAGATGCTCTGGTTTTCTCCCACTATCCAAAAACAAACATACTGTACACAGTTTTCTTTAAAATTAATTTTTAATTTGGAGTTTAATGTTGAAAATATCCACCAGTGGGCGCTGTTTACTTCGGAAAGACTCTTCTTGATTTTATGAGTCACTTTTGGAGGCAACCAATAAAAATGCAGGAATTACTTTGACTGACAGAAAGGCCCCCCACTACTCGTGATGTATTTGAAACCTTTTGCGAAGAACTCATCCAATCACAGTAAAGGGGTGGGGCGGATTTTGGAGCTGTGGAGAAAGAGGGAGGTAGTTTCGGTTGTTGGGTTTTTCTCACACACTGATTTTTCCTTTTGGAAATTGCCGGTTTTGTAATCATTTCTGCAGAATTTTGGAGTGCAGCATTTTTTAGACTGATCTGTGTTGATTAGTTTCCTCTCGAGATCACAAGGTGAGTAGTTTCAGTTTGAATATATCCTATAAAACCATCAGAGTTGTCGGATTTCGCACGCACACATGGGGAGGTTTGACAAGCAGAGAGATTGTATGTTAATGCGGCAAATTAGCTAAAATTATTTGCTTCTTTTTGTTTATAAAATACGAGTTCTATCACAAACTGCTACCGTTTGTGTGATTACAACTCGTTCGGACCTGTTTGTTTATATAGATTTTAAATCGCATTTCAGGTGATGCGTTTAAACACCGACGTCCTTTAGCAGAGTCATGGGCGGAGTCTTAAACGGCTGATTGATGTGTACTTAAATGCACTACTAAGGGGACACAGTAGTGACTTCCTGTACACTATATAGTGTGAATGGGCAGTATTTGGAGCACATCCCAAAGAAATATCTTACACGGTAAAATTATTTGCTAATATTGTAATATTTAAACAATAATAAAAAAAGTTGCATTATTGTTGTTTGTATCTATTTATTATTTTTTTATTATAAAATAAATAATAAAAATATAAATAAATAAAAAAATAATTTGATTTGAGAATTTAATAACCATTACTTTTTACAATGAAATATCATTTATATATTGGTGTTTTCCCAGAAATAAATTAAAAATAATAATTAAAATTTATTTTTATTATTGCTCTAATACTGTAATTTTTATTTATTAATTTCTTTTACATTTATTTTTATTATTTCTACAATGGTTGCTGTCTTCATCAGTCTAAATATTAACTTTACCATATTAGAATTCCCAGAATATAAACTTTCAAAAAAATTCAGAATATAAATTCTTATGATAGTGTTCACTAAAAATGTAAATAAAAAGAATGAAGTAGAATGAGATTGCCCCCCAGGTTTTTACTGGTGTATTTTTAAATAGGTAAAAAAAAAAGCTTTTAGCTTTCTGTGATGGGAAAGTGGGAAAATCGTGTGTTTAAAAAAAAAAATCTAAGCAGGAATATTATAATTGTGATTGTGTTTTAAACTTGATTTAATTGTGATTTTTTTTATATCTTGCCTATTAGAATGAATGATTTTCCAGGTGATCCTATAACTAGGCATTTCAACATTTCATACAAATTCCCTATAAACATTTGAGCTTCATCAGATGGATGCTGAGAATTGACACCTTGTTTATCATGTATGACTCATTGGAGAAGATACACTTGAATAAATCTGACAAGAGCCTCTGTTGTAACCCATAATGCATTAGGAGGGGCATAAACATCATGGCAAGGTAGTGGTTGTTTGTGGGTATTGGGTAATCATCACCTTTTACCCCCATAACTTTATTACTACTGCAGTTATCAAAGTATATCATTCACCCTTCTTTGTCTGTGTGAATAGTTGTATAGGTCTGCAAATGTGTGAATATGTGAATAGATATATAGGTGCATGTGTCTATATGTGTACGTAGGAATATGCACATGTGTAGCTTAGTGTAGTTCATTAGTTGTCTTTTGTGCACTTTCTTTTCTTTTTATATTTGCTGCTGAACTGATTTTCAATGTTCATGCAATGTTTTTTCAATTTTTCAATTTTCAATGTTCTTTATCTTTAATGTATGATGATCTGATGTTAATTTGGCACAGAAAGCAGGGCTGCCAACTTTTACGAATTTATCTGTATTCATATGAAAAAATAACATAAAATACGGCAATACGATTTATTCAGACATTACGAATTTCAAACTTTCAGGAAAATATGCTCCTTTCAATTTTACTTGACAATATTTTATCAATAATTCTGATGAATTGCATCAAATTCTATCCATGTATGTTTACCTTCCTGACAAAGCCAAGTCTTGCATTAATCTCATGGGATGTTACTGATGTATTTTACCACGTGATTCGCTAAGGAGCAGCAAGGTAGGTCGATTTCCATGAATCAGTGTCTATCTTACATACACTCCGTGGTAACCAGAGCCAATTGTTGAGCGGATGCAGGAAACCCAAAATGGTGACGCAAAGAAAGCAAGAATTTTTATCGAAATGATCAACAACTTATCCATTTATTAAGAAGTATGACAGATACACGACCTTTTGCAAAATGTACAATGTGAAATTTAGCATCGCACATTTGGGTGTTTTTGATATTAAAACACATATAAAGGGAGACAGACATAGCCAGCGAGTGATATATAATAATAATAATAATTATAACGTATTACAGACGCTCCCCGACTTATGTTTTTAATTGATTCCGGATGGCCAAACGTAAGTTGAAAGTGAACGTAAGTTGTTACAATGATGTGACGTATGACGCTCATACTGTACTATACATCCATAAATACCATTACCGTATCTCATAAAACACCCCTAAATCAATTATTATAAACATAACATTGTAAAATATCAAATATATCAAATAATATCAACATTAAATTTCAAATAAGCCACTTATTTATACTGAGTTACTTTACATGAAGCTTAAAACAGCCAATCAACACTTACAATATGTGAAGCGCTCAATACCGAAAGTAGTGTACTTGCTGTGGGTTATACAGACTTCTGGTTTTTCAAGTGCACAAGGGTGCAGTTAAACTCATTTAGAACACAGCCTGCACTGATGCACTCTCCCACCAAAGCAGAGCGTTCTTTCTTTTGTGTAAGTAAACTTTATTCAAGAGATGCATTCAAAGAGTAAGTACAAATCCTAATGAATATTAATATAAAAATCAGTATACACTCTTAGGATTCTGCTAAAAAATAATAAATATAAAGATTGTGCTGATCTGAGCAGGTAGTTAATTCATCTCTGTGTATAAGACTTGCACCCATGCTAGTAGGCTTACACTTCTGACCAACCATATTTGCTTAGGGTTACAAAAGTCCGCAAAACAGTGTAAACACAAAGATCACAGAGACGACGTCTTACCACAAGGGTAACATGCTGTATAACTGATATATACTCAGTCTGTAGTTTAAGAACTATGGTATTGTATGAGGAAATCTGGAGTGGCAGAGAAGTATGTTAGAGTGGTGCAGGACATGTATGAGAGATGTAAAACAGTGGTAAGGTGTGCTGTCGGTGTGACAGAAGAGTTCAAGGTGGAGGTGGGACTGCATCAAGGGTCAGCTCTCAGCCCCTTCTTGTTTGCTATGGTGATGGACAGGCTGACAGACGAGGTTAGACAAGAATCTCCATGGACTATGATGTTTGCAGATGACATCGTGATCTGTAGTGAGAGCAGAGAACAAGTGGAGGAAAATCTAGAGAGGTGGAGGTATGCCCTCGAAAGGAGGGGAATGAAGGTTAGTCTCAGTAAGACAGAATACATGTGTGTGAACGACAAGGAACCAAGAGGAACGGTGAGGTTACAGGGGGCAGAGATAAAGAAGGTGGAGGATTTTAAGTACTTGGGCTCAACAATCGAGAGCAATGGAGAGTGTGGAAAAGAGGTGAAGAAGCGCGTGCAGGCAGGTTGGAATGGATGGAGAAAAGTGTCCGGTGTGATGTGTGATAGGAGAGTATCGGCAAGAATGAAGGGAAGAGTGTACAAGACGGTGATGAGGACAGCGATGTTGTATGGTTTAGAGACAGTGGCCCTGGGGAAAAGACAGGAGTCAGAGTTGGAGGTCGCAGAGATGAAAATGTTGAGGTTCTCTTTGGGAGTAACGAGGATGGATAGGATCAGAAACGAGTACATCAGAGGGACAGCACATGTTAGATGTTTTGGAGACAAAGTCAGAGAGGCTAGATTGAGATGGTTTGGACATGTACAGAGGAGGGATAGTGAGTATATTGGTAGTAGGATGCTGAGGTTGGAACTACCAGGCAGAAGGCCCAGAGGAAGACCAAAGAGAAGATTTATGGATGTGGTGAAGGCGGACATGAAGGTCGTTGGAGTAAGAGTAGATGATGCAGAGGATAGGGAGAGATGGAGGCAGATCATTTGCTGTGGCGACCCCTGAAGGGAACAGCCGAAAGAAAAAGAAGATACTCAGTCTGTAGTTTGTAAACAATGAATGCAGCGTCATTACGTCAGCATACTACGTAGGTACGTCTAAACTCAAAATCTGGCTTTTTTTTTTTTTTTTTGAAAAAAAAACAAAACAGATGAACGCAAGTCGGGGAGCGTCTGTAATGGATTTCAGTCGATTGCTCAGAGTTAAATTTTTTTTTACAAGCAAACATTGACCCACACCAGTAAGCAGACCGCACCTCGACAAAACACCATGAAATTTGGAAAATAATTCTCATTTAACTCCTGTAACTTAATTCTCATGTGGTACTGTAACTCGGTGTCCTCGGGTTTGATTATATTAACGAGTGTTTTAACCGCTAGCAAGGTAACTCTGTATCCTCAGGGTTTGATTAAATTAACGAGCGTTTGAATGGGTGGTACGGTAACGCCGTATTCTTGGCGTTTGATTAGATTAATGAGCGTTTGAACGGGTGGTGCAGTAACGCTGTATTCTCAGAGTTTGATTAGATTAACGAGCATTTGTACTGATGGTAAGGTAACTCCATATCCTCGGGGTTTGATTAGATTAACGAGCGTTTTGAACGGGTGGTGAGGTAACTCTGTATCCTCGAGGTTTGATTAGATTAACGAGCGTTTTGAACGGGTGGTGAGGTAACTCCGAATCTTTGGGGTTTGATTAGATTAATGAGCGTTTGTATGGGTGGTACAAGTAACTCTGTGACATTGAAATTTGGTTAGATTCCCTCTTGTTCCCTTTCATTCTCTCTCTCCCGCCCCTTGCCCTCCCCTTTACAGACAGTACTAATGATGTTAGCAGACCAGAGGCCTTTGTGTGACATTTATCGGTGATTTCATGCTGATTATTTCTTTGAAAAAGAGACTTCTTGCGAAAAAGAAAGGAAACAGGCGGGAGTGAGTGTGTGGATAAAAACCGAAACACATACCTCAAGAGCTTTTGGCTTTTTCCCAGACCTAGTTAAAAACAGCTTAACTGCTGGAGACTAGTTTGGCAGCTGGAACTCTGAGAGCATGAGTTCGAAAGATATAAAGCCAATTGCCTTCAACACTGATTGTAGAGATGCAGTTTGTTTATTTGGATTTGTGCTATAACCTGGTGTCCTGGAAAGAGAGGCATTGCTTCCTCTTGTTTATCTCTCGTGGCACTTGTGCAGTAAGACTGACATCATAGAATTTGCCATGTTTTGGATATCTTGATGTGGTACTGTTGTCATGATGTCCTGCTGTAATTTGATTAGCCAAGATAAATGTATGACCCAGACGGAGGCGTATTAATAAAAGATAAGAAAAATTGTAAATGATGCTGTGTAGTGGGAATTCCAGAAACTGTGACGTCCGCTCATAGAATCCTCGTGCAAAAGGCTGAACTGAAAACACAACGTTCTCACATGCAGAACAACGGAGTTTGCATTCCAGCATTATTCATGTTTAAGGAAATGGGATCTGTGTGCAAAGGGATCTTCCCCACTTTCAGCCTATGGCTATGCCCTGTTATCTCATGTTCTACAAGTGTTCTTGCCTCTGTTCCTCTTTTGGATGTCTGTGACCTGCCATAAAGAGCTCATTAGTGCTGGCGCATACTGATTCATCTTGTTTTATTGTCTCCGAGCCATCTGTACATGCTGTGATTGATGGAGTTGCTAATTATGTATTGTCCTTTTATCCGTTTCTTTCTGTTTCGCTTTATCTATCAACTCGCCTACATGTTATGATTCTAATGATGAATGTTTAGTACTGATGCATGATTGAAAAATGATTCCTGTTCATTTTCTTAGGTGGCTTGTTTTTGAACTGGCAAAAGAAAGTGAGTGAATTCATCTTGTCCCCTGACACTGCTAACTTCAAACTCCAGACCAAAATACAAGACAGCTGAAATACCAGGCAGAGGGTTTATTTTTCTTGGATGTGAGACCTTCAAAAGTGGTCATGGCTTGAAATAACAAAAAACCGCTTCCCAAGACAAGTATAAATAAGCACTTTAAAAAAAAAAAACACAGCATATGTGTCTGAAGTAATTGGGGATAAAAATATATGTCAATGAGCCTCAAGCTGGAGATGCTTGGCATAAGTTCCAGGAGCTTGCTCAAAGCTGACTGGTATTGCCAGATGTATTGAGTATTGTGTGATGCCTGAATGCTGACATCACATTGGATTAAAAATGGAATTAAACATGTATAAAATGCATTCATATGAACAACCCCCCCCCCCACACACACACACACACACAATGGTGAAATAAGGGCTGACTTTAGGCAAATCAGGATACTTCTTGCTTGAGAAAGGAATCAGTCTTTGGTCTGTGTGGTAGAGGCATGGTGTCAAGAATGAACCTTGACTACAATGTACACTGCAGTGCTGATTATTGTGATACAGTGGAACCTCAATTTATGAAATTAATCCGTTCTGGAAATGGGTTCGTAACCTGGATTTTTCATAAGTTGAACCGCATTTTACATGTAAAACGTGTGATTCGTTCCAAGGCTCCCAATACTACCCCCTAAACCCTTTAAAAATTATAAAAGCATACATTTTAAGGCCTCCTTCTGCTTCAATATCGTACCAATGGTAGACAGGGAGGGGTGTCATTGAAAACCTATTGTTGGTATCGATATATTGATAAAAAAATTTCCGATACATTGGAATATTGCTGGACTGTTCCATAAATGCATTTAATAGAACAGACTAAGATATATTACATTAGTTGTATAATGCATTAAATACAGTGAGTCGTCGACTTACAACCTATGTGAGTTTCGTCTGATCGACTTGACGACTGCAAAAGTGGTGAAGCATGATTCATGGCAGTGCAGCGCGAGTGTTGCGTACAACGGTTGTTTGTGCTGCCAGGCAGCGCCAGCATTTTAAAAGGCCAAGCAGGAGATGATGAAGATTCACTTTCAAACTGCAAAGAGCAAATTTATTCATCGACTTTCAATGCCATGTCACTGTGGCGCGAAGCTGAGCGCCAATCCTTTCTGTGTGGGCGTCCGATACCTTGAAGCTCTAATTTTATTGGACTCACATGCTGCAGTGTTTATGTGACGGGAAGCACATCCCAAGTTTTGGCAATCAGCGGGTCTGCGGGTTGAAGTTTTTCCATGTCCGTCCATTTGTGTTTGCTTGCCAACTGTGCTTGGCTTCGTGGAAATGAGCCGATCAAAACGAGGGAAATTTATCTCTTTACTCAAACAACACACGCAGTGTTTCTGTGGCTGTTGTTATAATCCAATAAAATTGGAGTTTGAAGCTATCACACAGTGGAGTACAGAAAGGATTGGCTCTCCGCTGCGTGTCACAGTGACGTGGAATCGAAAATAGATGTATAGATTCAGAAAATGCACATATCTGCATTATCCGGTGATAAGTGTCTCTTCTTGTTCAAAATGTTCCGTGCTGTTGAGAACACGTGCTCTGACGGCACACTAGAAGCAGGGACGTACCATTTACCATACAGAGAGGCGGGACGTACCATTTACTCAGGGTGTCATTGAAATGGCATTTACTACAGACGCTGTCATGAACACAGGAAGCTATGACGTTAGAAGTATCGATACCCCTTTTATAGGTATCGATCGACATAATTATATCGGCGATATTCCGATTGTCAATGACATCCCTATAGACGGGTTTGGTTATATTCCTTTGCGATATCACTCAATTGTATGCCACAAGCTCGCTTCTTCTTTTCATTCACACCTGGAATCACACACGCGCGCGTGTGTTGACCATGTCTCCTTAGCAGTTATAATCTTACAAATGTTTATGCAAGGTTAAAAGCCTGAGCCAAAAAATAAAGTTGCAATGAGCACACTCAAAAAACTCATGAAACAACAGCAACTCTGTCCTTTACATGAAAAGCATTATGGAGATGCAGCTCCATAATAGCCAATGGGAGGGAGCTGCATCATCCCTCCTAGCCAATGGGAGGTCAGCTGGGGGGGTGTGTGTGTTGAGGGATACTCAATGGGAGAGCAACTTGTGCATTGTTTGAATTTTTGAGATAGTGCTTTCATAACGTGAACTTGTTTCGTATCCAGAGACAAACATTTTAGGAAAATGTTTTTCGTAACCTGGATTTTTCATTTCTTGGGACTTTCGTAAGTTGAGGTTCCACTGTATAGTGATTTTAACAATGTTGTACCCTGTCTGAGCTAATTCCGTAGTTGATTCTTTTCAATGGGGTTGTCTGAGTTTGCTTGAGGTGTACCTGATGACCTGAAGTCTTAATGTTATAGTTGTATTATGGTGCAGTTTCCTGGATGTTCTTACCCTTAGCAGAGAGCTAGAGAGAAAGAGTTAGGGTGAGAAATGATTCCAGAAAGCAAGATGGTGTGGAAATCTAATACAAACTTTGAGAGAGAGAGAGAGTGCGTGTGTGTGTGTGTGTGTGTGTGTGTGTGTGTGTGTGTGTGTGTGTGTGAGAGAGCGAGAGAGAGCGCGAGAGAGAGAGAGAGAGAACATGCATGCATGCATGCATGCAAGAGGGAGCCACCAAGTCTGGTGGAAATCTGAAGTATCTCAGTATGTCAAACTTCCTGCATACCACCCCCACACTTTGAACGGCCCCTCATATCCACACCCCCACATCCCACTACCAATGGTGAATACAGTCTAATGTAAAAGTTCACTGGCTGTGAAAAGCCACATTGCTGCAGATTCTGTGGGAAGACAAATAGTTGGAAAAGTTGCTCTGTCTTCAAGTGCACAAGCATTAAGACAAGCTGTAGTGTTTATATTTACAGCATTTGGCAGGTGGCTTTAGCCAGAGCGACTTAGTTTTCTCTTATTTGCTCAACTGAGTGGTTAAGGTTCTTGTTGAAGGCCATACAGTATTGTCATATGCACTGTCTGTCTGTTGTCAGTTGCATTCTATGTATTTACCCAGAGTTTACGCTTGGGCCACAATGTTGGCAATTTTCACGATTCAAAAAAGTGTGGAGGTCTCGGATTTATGAGCATGCTTAGAGCATTTTTTGGAATATAAAATGTAGGCAGAGCACATACAAAAGATGTAACTTGAAGGAATCGTGTTTACAAGCTCATCAACATGCCCGACAGTGGCGCATCAAGGCTCTAGGATAATTCCCACATTCTGTCATGATTGAGGTCAAATTGTAATACGTTGTAATTATGACAGTTTTTGACAGTCACGAGTTCCCTTGAAGATCATTATGAATCCATGAAGTTTCCTCAAGGTAATCACGATTCAAGATGACTTGACTTCCCGCCAGACTCATCACAATTCTCTTAAGTCATGGTCATCATGGCGAAGTGTAAATCCAGGGTAACTCCATGATCCCATATTCAGTATGGCTGCTGCAGCTGCTATCTTGATTTTGTATTCTACACACTAGCTGAAAATCACCATGAATAATCCTCAACAGTTTTGTTGTGGATGCTGGGACGGTGTAACTACACAAGTCTATCAGTTTTCACTGCAGTGTGATATTTGTTAAGCCCACCACAGCTGCCATCTTGAATTTGTGTTCCACGCTTTAATGTGAACACATCATTGCCAGTCATCAACATTTTTGCTCATCTTGGGACTTGATACACCTTTTTATAATGTAATGCTTGGGCTGATGGACACTTCCTGTTCTGTCGGGAATTTTTTATTATTATTATTTTTGCAGTATCAGAACAGGCTAGATTTACCTTCTGTTTTTCTCAAGTAAAGTACTGACTGAGTAAGCCTCTCATCTTCTTCCCAAAACCTCAGTGTAATCACTTCACAGCTTGGTGTGAATCACTTATGAACAGTCATGTTAACTCAAGCTATAGTTATAAAAACAATTCCGCAATTCTTCTCATTATACATTGGGGCAAAATGTTTCAAAAGCATTGCATTTCTTGGTACCAAGTCACAATTAATCGTTTCATCCTGTGTGGTGTTCGAGTATCTATCTGAATGAAACTGTATCTAAACTGACAAAATTGTCAACATAGATTGTGTTTGCGTTATAGATGCCTTCTTTGGAGCCTGCTTATGTCGAGGTGTTGATATTTCTGCACTCCAGACAGTTTTTATTGTTGTTCTTTGTCTCTATCACTAAAAAAAATCCCTTCTGGAAAATGGATGTTCCTACTGGATTTGTTGTGTGTGTGTGTGTGTGTGTGTGTGTGTGTGTGTGTGTGTGTGTGTGTGTGTGTGAGAAAGTGTTTGAGTGTGTGGTTAACCATGCAACCTTGCTGCATGGTCCAACCAGGCAAGACCCTAGAGACTGGTTGCTATGCAGTGTGTGCACCTGTGTAACAATAACGCTCTCCACCTCAGTACTCTGAAGTCAGTGGAGTACACTGGGGCCTTCTGAGTGTTGGTGTTGTTCACTACTTGGGATGTTGTCTATTGGGATGGATCAAAAAAGGATAGGAATAGGGTGTTCCTACACCCCCCCCCCCACACACACACACACACACACACACACACTCCCAACACGTACAAACAAATTGTAATCCTGTACAGGAGATATCGGTATCATTAGCTAAATGTTATCGTGTCAGTATGCATATGTGTCATGGTGTGATGTGACACGTGTGTGAGTGAGTGTGTAATCCTGTAATCTAATGTTTCTAAGCTGTATGTTGCCATCTGTGCCTGACTCATAGTAGATAGAATGGGTACTGTATGATGTATTCAAATTCCGATATCTGGTATACATGTATTTAACAAAGCAATGCTAACGT
>CM045731.1:26377500-26500000 GCA_024760905.1 Plotosus lineatus
GTGCACTTCTTCTTCTTTTCCTTTCGGCTGTTCCCTTCAGGGGTTGTCAGCAAGGGTCAGAAATACGCTGACGGCTATGCAGCTACTCTTGACGAAAGTCAGCAATGGTTCTTTTACATGAACCTCTCACCATAGACAGTGAGAGACATGGCCGGCCTTTGATAACCCAGTTAGCTGCACTGGGGGGGACGGGGACGGGGGAGGACAACCTTGTGGAGAGTGGGACTTGAACCCCCAACCTTAGGATCAGTCATCCAGTACCTTTTACCACCAGGCCACCACTGCCCCACTTCATGCCACGCACTTGCAAAGCCCAAGGTTCGTGCACTTCTTTTCCTTTCGGCTGTTCCCTTCAGGGGTCGTCACAGTCAATCATCAGCCTCCATCTTACTAGAATGCGTCCAGTAGTTATTAGCATTTTTAAAAGGGGACCATATGGTCCTGCTTGGCATTTAAAAAAAAAAAAAAAAAAAAAGGTTATGATACAATTCATGTGGTTATTGGACCTGTGGAGACCTTAGCAGAGGCTCAGCATGAGGTCTTTCACTTGTCACATAATTGAGCATGAAAAAGGTGTAAACTAGGAAGTACTCATAAACTGTGTTCACTATATGTACATATTTTTATATGAAATATTATCTCGCTTGGATGCACGAAACATTTTGATGCATTGATTCACAAATAAACTTGGACATTGAAATATTCATTCAGGTTTGAAGTTGGGTAGTTGGAAAATGTGCTAGTTTTGTGATCAGACCCAGATAGAAAAAGGATAGAAGCTGACCGCAAATGAATTGACCTGACTGCCCCTCCCAAGCTGGGTAGCCTGACCTGTAAGCAGAGGAACAAGACCCTCCCCCCAAAAAAGAGGCACCTGATCTGCACTTCATATGCAGGAACCTGACTGCCCTTTCAACAGTGGAGCCTTACCCTTCACCCACAAACAAACCTGGACAACCCAAAGAAGTATCTTACCCACCCCCTCCCCCTAACCTGACTGCCCTTCCAAAACAAGTAATCAGATTGTCCCAACAGAAGACCCTCACCACCCAACAGAGGAACCTGCCCTCCAAGAACGAAGAACCTGACTCTCTGCTCCAACAGAGGAACTCCACTCCAAATGTTGAAGACTGAGCCCATATTCAATGGAGGAACCTGGTACATTATGAAACATATTGCAGGATACAGCGTGAGCTCTGTCGATGTGCTGAAGAAGACTGAAGTTCTGTATTGTGGAGGAGCTGGAGATATCTGTTCTTTGACCCTGCTGAGTGACACATTGTTTAACCGGACACAGAGCGCAGGGTGTTCCAGATCCAGAATAGTTCACTTCCCTTTGTCTCCGATGTGGATGTGAAATCTTTCCATCGTCCCTCTGGTGTTGTAGGAACAGCTGCTGCAGGAATCTAAATCAGATCGCATGCTAATGCAGTTACAATCATCTAATCTAATATAGGAGTCATCTCTGTTCAATGCTGGAGGTTTAGCTCATCCCCGAGCTCACAGCATGTCACTGCCCATTCTTCATATTACTGAATGATTACAGAACATGTTCCAGAACTCTGTGTGTGTGTGTGTGTGTGTGTGTGTGTGTGTATACATGTACGTGTATACATAAACACTCGAACACACAGTGTAACAACACACACGCACGCTTCTACATACAAGTACAGTGATACCTCAGCTCACGAACATAATTGGTTCCCAGAAAGTGTGTGTGAGGCGAAAAGTTCGTCTTCCGAACATTTATTTCCCATAAAAAACCATTAAAATGAGAATAATCCGTTTTCAGGTCCCCATAAAACATAATTTTCTACTAAATAAGCCTTAAAACTACACAAAAATATACCTTATTTTATGTATAATAAATGTGCTATTGTATTGTAATTAAAGAAATAAACTGTACTGTATAATAAAGTGGTTTTATTTACCTTTGTGATGGTAGTTGACGGCTTGATGGAATGGAGTGGGAGGAGGAGGGAGGGAGGGACTTACTGTTTGGAAGGAGAGTTTGGAAACGCCTACTGTTTGGAAACACCCTTAGCCACACACGCACCCTTAATAGCTTCCTTGTTCTTAAGGATGGTAGCAATGGTAGACTCAGCGTACTGGTACTGGGACGCTGAGTCACACAAACGCACACCTCGTTCGTGTTTTTCAATGATCTCCGCCTGTGGTGGGGTCTTTTTCGGTCCCATAATAGCAAAAGTACACTCAATATGGTCCAAAATGTCTATCAAACACAAACCACGTCCGCACTCAAAGAAAGGGGGTGACGAACTGTGACGCCGTGAGCGTGCGTCAACTTCTCGTGGCCGCCACCGTGGCGCTGTTCGACCGCGTGGTTTGGTTCGTCCGCCGAAAACTAGTTCGTCAGCAGAGACAATATGCTCGCTAATTTAATGTTCTTGAGGCGAAAAGTTCGTGAGCTTAAGCGTTCGTCAGCGGAGGTTTTACTGTATATAGGAAATCTTAATGAGTTGATATTAACAAATGTGCAGATCCCAAATTTCTCATTTTACAGTTTTTATTTACTCACCCCTGTTTCACTCCTTCTGTCTCATGCGCTCGCTCTATCTGTCTCTGTCCTGCTTTTTCGTTCTCTCTCTCTCTCTCTCTCTCTCCCTCTTTCTCTCTGACTCACTTTCTGTTGCGCTCTCCATTGCAGCATGTGTATGTATATAATGTGCCAAAGTTCTCAAGGCTTCTATTAGTGCAATGTGTGTAATGTAATGTGTAATATTTAATTTCAGAGTGGTTAGAGTTGGTGTGTTCCAAAATCAGTGATGTCTGGTGAATCCACACACACACACACACACACACACACACACACACACACACACAGCTGTGTTAGTACAGTGACAGCAAAACATTCTTCACAAAAGTCACACAAAGCTCAACAAAACTGAGAATGCAGATGTGTTTGTGAACTGAATATGCATATAGAGAACGATGAACTCGGCCTTCATGTGGTTTTGATGTTTGGAGCTGTTTTCTTTGTTTTCCTTGTTTACCCTTATTTACCCTTATTCCTGTGATGAACACAGTACCAATCTCTCTCTGTGTGTCTGTGTTTAATGACATCATCACAAAAGATGTAGATTACTGATCATGATGGTTGTTACTGTTATTACAGTTTACCATGTACTGATGTAATACTTTTAGTCTGATCGGGTGCGATGACGACAGAGGCGGGGTCAGAGGCAGAGGTGAAGGAGCCGGAGAAGCAGCAGGGTGAAGCCCCCGTGGAGAACGCAAACACTGATCCTCATACAGACCCTGAGAACCCACAGAACCCTGAGAATACTGAGAACTGCGAAAACCTTGAGAACTCTAAGGTACAGTAAGATGGTGGATGACGATCTGTAGGCTGAAACCAGTCACAATTTCACTTGGCCCTTGTTCTGATTGTTTACAATATCTCTCTAGTTTGCTTTAAGGAATTTCCTCTATCATAGCTTATGTTGGCTCAGATAATCGTAAACGAGCGGTATGTGTACCGTAGAATGTTACAATGAGGATAATTGCTAGCTAATGTTTATTTAATATTCAAAAGATTAGTAAGTGTTCTTGCTTAGGTCAAACCTGACATCTGTCACTCATACACATACATACACAGAGTACAGAACAGTGCTAACACGATTTTCGTGACATGTTCCAGATAGTGGAGGAGTCTGCTGAGCCCATAAGCCCCTCCTCTTCCGGTGGGCAAAAGAAAGACAAGGGCATCTCTCGCTTCCTGCCTCCATGGCTCAAACGGCAAAAATCTCTCAGCCAAGTGGAGTCTAAAGACACGCCTACTCAGACACAGGAAGAGGAGCGTGAATCTCCTGAGAGGAAGGAGGAGCAGAACTCAGTGTGCAACTCAGAAACACAGGTGAGGGGTCATGGCCCTTCACTTTACACTGCAGCGCGTAGTTGAATTAAGAAGTCTTTATATTTGTGTGTGTGTGTGTGTGTGTGTGTGTGTGTGTGTGTGTGTGTGTGTAGCAAGTTCAAGAGGAGAGAGAGGCGGGGTCTGAGAGGAGAGCAGAAGGAGAAGAGGAGGCAGAGCGTGCTGTTGTGTCTCCTCTCAAACCTGGAAAGAAAATGAAGATGGTTGTGT
Source organism: Plotosus lineatus (assembly GCA_024760905.1). Taxonomy (NCBI): domain Eukaryota; kingdom Metazoa; phylum Chordata; class Actinopteri; order Siluriformes; family Plotosidae; genus Plotosus; species Plotosus lineatus. Next base: position 26,381,606 of record CM045731.1, read on the forward strand.
GTCATGTGACCCTACTGGATGGGAGCCAGTTCCAGTGTGATGTCGAGGTGTGTGTGTGTGTGCGGAGCTCCTGAGTCCCTGTAAAAGTTCCTGATTGCTTAGAAAATTTGAACTTTTTAAAAAAAAAAAAAAAAAAAAAAAAAAGGAAAAAGTTCCTTGGTTCTCCAGAATTTTTAAAAAGGTCTTGCAGAAACTTTTAATTCAAAACTGTTAAGCTCCTGAAAAGGTTCCTGAGACCTGTTCTCTTGAAGAGACTCCTGAGCACTTGCTAAATTTCTTGAAGTAATGAAACTTGTAAAAAGATCTGGGGTTTTCAAAATAGTTCCTGAGTTCCTGCAAAAGTTACTGAACAAAAACGTACTGAAACAGTTTCAATTTCCGAATAGTTAAATTGTTCAATTAAAATGTAAAAATATTGCTGAAACAGTTTATAGGTTATAGAAAACACTTATGAGGGTTGTGGGGAGTAAAAGTATCTTTGATACTGAAAAGGTTACTGAGGCTCCTGAAAAGATCCATGAAATGAAATTGCAGAGTGAAAAATCCCCAAAACAGATTGAGTTCTCCAAAAATTCAGTGTTTAGCTGAAATATTGCCCAAAGCAATGTTAAGTCCTTCATCACTCACTCACTCCATGACTCTTGAAAACATTCCACAAGTTCTGGAATAAATTTTACAATGGTTCCTGAAAAGTTTCCGGCTTCTTAAAAACTATTTTTGGATTCATGAAAAGAGCTCATTACAAAATTTCTTGAACGAAAATGATTTCCGAGACTGGTTCCATGGGTGTTTGAAAACAGTTTCACGATCCATGAAAACAGTTTCTGTGGATCTGGAAAGTCTCCCAACTACTTAAACAATATTTCCAAATTCTTAAATGTTCTGAAAAGTTTCTGAAATTGCTCATGGCCTCTTTCTAAATCTATGAATGTATTATTTCTGGATGTTTTTCTTCTGTGTAACTTTGTGGGGAAGTTCCTGAAAACTTCCGAAAAACCCAAATTTCCAGAACTCCCAAACTCGTTTCTAAAATAAGTTCCTCAGTTTTTGGGGAAAATAATTCATAGCTTCTTTTCTTTTCTGCGAGCATTTCCTGTGTTGAAAAATCGGTTCCTGAAAAGGTTCCTGGGTGCCTGCAAAAATTCTAACAAAAGGTTTTTTTCCCCCCTTAATTAATTAAAAAAAGTTCCTTGCTCATGGTGTTTCTGATGACTGTGTGCTTTGCATGTATTAATCACTAAACAAATAGACTGGTGTCGCGTGAACAGTGCTATCTGCTTGTTGCTTTGGTAATGAACACCAGAGAGATATGAAGGAACTACATGTCCTTATCTCCCATCATGCTGAAGATGTCTATGAAATAATTCAACCGAAGTTAATGTTGACAAACTGATGAATTCTGGTCATCACATATTTTATCTAAATTAAATTAAAAATAAGACGGTGCTAAGACATTTGTCACCACAGGAGGCGCTCTTTTCTTTCTTGTTGAGGATCATTAGACTGATTCACTACATCATTAGCATTCAGTAATGTTTGCAGTGAGTTGATGAGTTATTCAGACTAGAATGTAATTTGGTAACTTAGATTTTTTGTGTTCTTTGATAACTTGGTGGTAAATTTTTGTTTAAAGTTCAGATATTAGCCCCATTTTCAGAATTTTTATATCATTTCGAGCACGAGCAAGAAATCAGTGTATGATTGATTTTTTTTTTTTTTTTTTTTTTTTTTTTTTTATAATCCAGAAAACTCCACAGTTTCAGGAACCTATTTCGCCCCTCGCTCTGAAATTTAGATTTTCCGTGTGTTCCGGATGGCCTGTTTGGCTTCTTCCTTGCACTTAAGGTCTTTTGGATTTCTGTGCCTCCTCTGCTTTGATTAGTTGCCTTTCCTGTCAGTGCACAGGGATCCAGACTGGGATGGGTTGATGGAGGAAGACCAGTTAATCAAAAGGCTCAGCACACTGTGACGTACTGGCATACCGACCACTACCATTGATGAAAACCTTGTGTTTATGGTCAGCCCCAACATCCCAGTGAGAAAACATAAACATGTTCAAGTTTAACTTACACATAAATAGTCAAAGCACTGTACTAACATTTATGGGTAAAAAATGTGGGGGGATGGGACACAACACCTCTCCTTTAAAAGTGTGAGACTGGAAGTTTGCCAGCAAGCAGTTTTACTGATTCTCATTCTACTTTAAAGAGTGTTAACAGCTGTGTGTGTGTGTTGTCCCCCCCTTTCCTACCCTTGTTCCTTTTACTTGTTTACTATCTGGGCCTTTAGTTTGATTCATTGTCCCCTGTGTGTGTTTGTGTGTGAGTGAGTGCTATGAGGAAGTTTAAATAGATAAAGACCTGCCGCCCACCCACACAAACTTCCGCATTTACACTTTGTACGAGTTTTTTTTTTAATATAAACATGTGCTTGTTAGTTTGTTTTCAACATTTGCAGGTCACATGACCATAACATGTACGGTACTATAAATTTGAGCACTAAAACCTCCAGAGAATGTCAATCAATCCTGAGAAATTTGAGATTGAGACCATCTTCAGGTTATAGTATCTAATATTAATACAGGGCTTGCAACTTGTACGAATTTATCCGTATGCATACAAGAAAAAAACAAAATACGGCAATATGATTTATTCAGACATTAATATGAATTTCAAACTTTCAGAAAAAAAGCTCCTTTTAATTTTATTTGACAATATTTTATCAATAATTCTGATGAATTGCATCAAATTCGATTTGTGTTTACATGTTTATCTTCCTGGCAAAGCCAAATCTTGCGATAATTTCATGGACGTTCATGTTGTATTTTACCACATGATTCGTTAATCAGCCACAAAGTAGGTCGATTTGCATGAATCAGCAGCTGTCGTACACACACTCTGTGGTAACCAGAGCCAATCGTTCAACGTTTGTGGGAAACCCAAAATGGTGACAAAAAGAAATCAAGAATTTTTATTGGAATATTCAACAACCTATCCATTTTTTAAGAAGCATGACAGATACCCGACCATTTGCACAATGTGCAATGCGAAATTTTGCATTGTGTATTCGGGCGTTTTTGATATTAAAACGCATATAAAGGGAGGCAGACATAGCCACCTAACGACCGGTTTGCTTACTTTCTAAAATTTTACTTGTCCTGAATTCTCTTACTTGTTATTTGTAAATGCTGATATCAAATATCATTCAGGGTCATGCATAATATAATAATAAATATGCAATATATCATAATAATTATAACATATATTCTATATTATAACTCTAGTAGAATTATGTCAAATATGCTGCTGTTTCATTATTAATACAAAATGCAGTAAAATTTGACAAAAATAATCTATATGTCCATGTATGTAATTTTGGGGAATCCTAATTTGAGTACTAATTTTCTCAATTACGAATACAGTGGTACCTTGACTTACGAATTTAATCCTTTCCGAGGGTGAGCTCGTAAGCCAAAACGTTCGTTATATGAAACAAATATTGTCATAAGAAATAATAGAAAACCAATTAATCCATTCCAACCCCCTCCCAAACTCATATTACCTGCCACAAACACATATATTTTACCTAATATATTAAAGATAAACATGTAAAAACAATATTTCATAATAATAATAATACATGTACATTAACATTAATAATAATTAATGCATAATAAAACGAATAAACAGTACGTCAACTAACCCTTCCGAACATTGACTGCGGCGAAGATTTCACGTCGGCAGGAGGTAGTGCGTAACTGATGAGGAGGAGAATTTTGTGCGTGTGCACGCTACAAATGCCAGCGAGAAAAGGCTCCTGGTGAGTTCCCACAAGGCCAGTACTTCTCAAATAGTGGGGCATGCCTCCAAGGGGTGTGATGTCAGGGAGGTGCTTATGACCCTGGGGAACATGCTTTTTTGCCATACTGTACCAGAATTAAATATAATTGCGCATCCACTACAGTAGTTGCCACTGGTGCTCTCATTGTCTCATTATGGTGTAGGGAAAAACCACCAAGCAAACGATATCAAGTAAACACTATTTATAGTCCCATGCTGAGGGGGTGTGAGATGTTTCTTTTTCTTCCTAGTGGGGGTGTCACAGAAAATAATTGAGACGCACTGCACAAGGGGTTCTCAGAGCGTGGAAGAATATGAGGCTAATCGGCTCAGAAAAGCCATTTCGAGGAGAGCATGTAAATCAAAATTTTGCTCATTGGATGGGGCAGATTTTTGGTGGGATCGTAGCTCATATCATGGAAAATTTGTTATAAGGGACACTCGTGAGTCAAGGTACCACTGTACTAATTTTCAGCTCAGAATACAAATTTTTGATTTATCGACTACAAAATGGTACTTTCCTGGGTTGGCAGCCCTGTTAATACTACATCAGGACTTTTTGAAAACTTAAATGTGTCACTTTTTTAGGAAAAAAAAATATTGACGTCAATGAGATAAACTGACTGATGCTATACAGTACACCCTCGATGATCAGACATGATTCTACATGTACTTTTAATGAGTATTAAACTCTGAAACTATTTCACACAAAACTAAACCTCAGAATCACATTCACAGCCTCGAACTCCAGATTGTGTTTTGTTTTTTGTTGTTTGAGGCATTTTCCAAGTTTCTGAGTTTTTTTTTTTTTTTTTTTTTGCAGGGTGTGGTGGGTGGGAGGGTTGGACATAAATTCATGACCCAGCAATTTTCGGGATGTGACCGCTGATGAGAAACTGGGATTTCTTCCCCCCCCCCCCCCCCCCCCCATTTATGAAGTCCTAAAAAGGCTCCTTAATTAAAGTTTCTGCTTTATTGTACGAAGTTCCTGGATTCATTCAAAGCTTTCTGAGCACCTGCAATATTTCTTGAAAAAGTAGACATAAAATAAAACGAAAACAACAAAAATAATCCAACTTTTTTAGGTAACTGTTCATATGTATTAATTTTTCTCTAGATACTGTGCTGCTAATTAAAAAATATTTATACATTGTGCGGAAAGAATGGAAAGCTATGCATTGCCTGTGTGCTGAATAACAGAAGGCGAATGAATACACATTCTCACACATCCTGCTGTGTACAAATCCACTACATCAGACATGCTAATGTTTAAGTCTGTTACCATAGAAATGCTTGAATTTATCTCTGTCAGGCAGTGTAGTGGAGACTGTTTATGATTGAATTTATACCAAAGGAAGTTGCAAAAGGCATCGTGTGTGTGTGTGTGTGTGTGTGTGTGTGTGTGTGTGTGTGTGTGTGTGTGTGTGTGTGTGGGAGAGTTTTTTGGATAAAGTCCAGTATAAACATCAATTATTCCGGGATGTAACACTTTTATGCTCGTCAATGATATCACATGGTGTATCTCAGACATGACAGAGTAATGATTACCTCAGAGCATGGCGAGTGTGTCTCTGCGCGCGCGCGTACATTCTGTTGGAAGTTCAGTCGTCGTAATGCTGTAATGGGATTACTTAGGGTGCTGAGTTGGGTCTTCGGTGATCAGTTGACCATTGTGCGTGTGCCTTAATCCTCTATCATTAAATGGCACAATTTTCCCTCTGGCTTAAGACGGTCTTTGGTCCCCTTGGGCTTTAGACTGAGAGACATGTCTCCTAATGGGACAAAATTGCAATTTATTGAGTGGGACTGATGGGCATGGTTTCAGGTGTGAAGGATTGGTGCGAGTTTGAGTAACATGGGTCGCAAGAATGGGTGAGTGTTTGAATGCGTGGCTTTAAGTAACGTGAGAATAGATGTGATGTAAGGTGGGACAGATGGGTCTGTCCACAAGAAGTATACCTGGATCTTCAGATGGGGTGGATGGACATGTTTTTGTTCTAGAGAGATTGGATTGGGAGTTATGTGGAGTTTTAGTTCGGCATGTTTTGAAGGAAGAATTATGGTTGGGTGGCTTGGGGGTAAACTAAGCATTTGGTGACTTATGGTGGGATGGCTCGGCAGGTCTTCAGGGGAGACTGATTTGGATGCAGTGAGGGTAGACTGAGGTTTGGGTAGCTTCAGGTGGGGGTGTCAGGGTAGATTTTTAGGTGAGACTAGTGGATAGGTAACTTTCAGTGTTTCGTCTGAGTGGGAGAGGCTGAATGTTGTGACCCCCAATGAGATGGATGGTTGTGGCGAGGTGGCTTCACTTGAAAGGGGTGATTCCATCATCAGGTTGGACAATGTGAGCATGACTTCACATCATACAGGTAGGCTTGATGTGAAATGGGACAGACAGGTGTGACTCTGTGGTAGGAAAAGTCAGACGGCTTTGTGCGATTCAGGTTTACACTCTGTTTTACCTCTATGAAATTTAGGCCACGCCCACATTCCCTGTCTAACTCGGGACATGCTTGGTGTGGACCGTGATCACAAACACTATTGTGCCTGTCAACTGGTTGTGTGTGTGTGTGTGTGTGTGAGAGAGAGAGAGAGAGAGAGAGAGAGAGAGAGAGTGATTAGAGCTGAGTGTGTGGTTTGCTACAGTGGCCTCAATGCTTTTTTTTTTTTTTTTTTTTTTTAACAAAACATTTTTTGTCTGACTGCGTGCACAAAAATCGCTGATGCTTCACTAAAAGCATTTGTTCCAGAGGAAACACACATGCACACTAGTCACTGATTAAACCTTGCTTAAATGAACAGCAAAGCTCTGAAACACATCGTGCACTCCAGGAGAGCTCAAATAACCCGAATGCGTACTGTTTTGTTTCCCGTCATTATTGCATGCAGGAATACAAAAGAGCCACCTGAGTTCAAATGAAACAGGTGGAACTGGTGTGTAGGTGTGTGTTGTGCTGTGATGTGGTCTGGCGTTGTGATGTCATGTGTCCACTATACTGCAGTTGCCTCTCACACATCCAAACTGTGACACAGTCTTTTCTCAGCACATGGTCGCTTTCTGCCTGATTCATAGCATAACATTGTTCCTTTTGAGTGGACACGGTTTGCTCATTTGTTTTGGCAGATGTGAGTGACTTCATCCACGTTTTATACGTATTAGTGTGAGGTAGGTCTGTCGTGATAACTTTTTTTGTTGGATGCCATGCTGTTTTAAAGTCACGATTAATGACACTTCTTCTTCTTCTTCTTTTACTTTCGGCTGCTCCCTTCAGGGGTCGCCACAGCAAATCATCCGCCTCCACCTCACCCTGTCCTCCGCAACTTCTTTTCTGACTCCAACGACCTTCATGTCTTCCTTCACCTCATCCGTAAATCTCTTCTTCGGTCTTCCTCGAGGCCTTCTGCCTGGTAGTTCCAACCTCAGCATCCTACTGCCAATATACTCACTATCCCTCCTCTGTACATGTCCAAACCATCTCAATCTAGCCTCTCTGACTTTGTCTCCAAAACATCTTACGTGGGCTGTCCCTCTGATATACTCATTTCTGATCCTATCCATCCTCGTTACTCCCAGGGAGAACCTCAACATTTTCATCTCCGCTACCTCTAGCTCTGCCTCCTGCCTTTTCCTCAGCGCCACTGTTTCTAAGCCATACAACATCGCTGGCCTCACCACCATCTTGTACACTTTTCCCTTCATTCTTGCTGACACTCTCCTATCGCACATCACACCGGATACTTTTCTCCAACCATTCCAGCCTGCCTGCACACGCTTCTTCACCTCTTTTCCACACTCTCCATTGCTCTGGATTGTTGAGCCCAAGTACTTAAAATCCTCCACCTTCGTTATCTCTGCTCCCTGTAACATCACCGTTCCTCCTGGGTCCTTCTCATTCACACACATGTATTCTGATTTTCTGAGGCTAACCTTCATTCCTCTCCTTTCCAGGGCATACCTCCACCTCTCTAGATTTTCCTGCACTTGTTCTCTGCTCTCACTACAGATCACGATGTCATCTGCAAACATCATAGTCCATGGAGATTCTTGTCTCACCTCGTCTGTCAGCCTGTCCATCACCATAGCAAACAAGAAGGGGCTCAGAGCTGACCCTTGATGCAGTCCCACCTCCACCTTGAATTCGCCGGTCACACCGACAGCACACCTCACCACTGTCTTACATCTCTCATACATGTCCTGCACCACTCTAACATACTTCTCTGCCACTCCAGACTTCCTCATGCAATACCACAGTTCTTCTCTTGGCACCCTGTCATATGCTTTTTCCAGATCCACAAAGGCACAATGTAGCTCCCTCTGACCTTCTCTGTACTTCTCTATTAACATCCTCAAGGCAAACATTGCATCTGTGGTGCTCTTTCTTGGCATGAAACCAAACTGTTGTTCACAAATGCTGACCTCTGCCCTTAGTCTAGCTTCCACTATTCTTTCCCATAACTTCATCGTATGGCTCATCAACTTTATACCTCTGTAGTTGCCACAACTCTGCACGTCTCCCTTGTTCTTAAAAATGGGCACCAGCACACTTCTCCTCCACTCCTCCGGCATCTGCTCACTCTCTAGTACCTTGTTGAATGTTCTTGTCAGAAAATCTACTGCTACCTCTCCTAGACACTTCCATACCTCCACAGGTATATCATCAGGACCAACTGCCTTTCCATTCTTCATCCTCTTCAATGCCCTTCTCACTTCACCCTTACTGATCTTTGCTACATCCTGCTCCTCAATGGTTACCTCTTCTACTCTTTTTTTCTCTCTCATGTTCCTCATTCATCAGCTCTTCAAAGTACTCTTTCCATTTTCCCAGCACACTTCTGTCATTAGTCAATACAGTTCCCTTTCTGTCCTTTATCAATCTAACTTGCTGCACGTCCTTCCCATCTCTATTTCTCTGCTGTGCCAACCTGTATAGATCATTTTCTCCCTCTTTACTATCCAACCTATCATACAAGTCATCATACGCCCTCTGTTTGGCCTTAGCCACTGCTACTTTCGCCTTACGCTGTGTCTCCCTGTACTCCTGTTTACTCTCTTCGGTCCTCTCAATGTCCCACTTCTTCTTGGCTAACCTCTTCTTTTGTACACACTCCTGCACTTCCTCATTCCACCACCAAGTCTCCTTATCTACTTTCCTTCCAGAGGACACACCAAGTACTCTCCTACCTGTGTCCCTGATCACATTTGCTGTGGTTGTCCAGTCATTTGGAAGCACTTCCTGGCCACCCAAAGCCTGTTTCAACTCCTCCTTGAAGACAACACGACACTCTTCCTTTTTCAGCTTCCACCACTTTGTCTTCTGCTCTGCCTTTGCCTTTTTCACCTTTCTCACCATCAGAGTCATCCTGCACACCACCATCCTATGCTGTTTGGCAACACTCTCACCCACGATGACTTTGCAGTCACTGACTTCCTTCAAATTACATTGCCTACACAAGATGTAGTCTACCTGTGTGCTCCTACCTCCGCTTTTATAAGTCACCCTATGCTCCTGTTTCTTCTCAAAGAAAGTATTCACCACAGCCATTTCCATCCTTTTTGCAAAATCTATCAACATCTGTCCTTCTGCGTTCCTGTCCTGGATACTAAACCTGCCCATCACTTCCTCGTCCCCTCTGTTGCCTGCACCAACATGTCCATTGAAGTCTGCACCAATGACCACTCTTTCACCTCTGGTGGTACTCTGCATCACTTCATCTAAGTCACTCAGATTAATGACACAATTGTCATTTTATATTAAAAATAAAGAATTTGTTACTCATGTTGCTGAGAAAACAAACCGACGTGGGGTGGATGGAACACAAAAAGTGTAGTCATAGATTGGAGAGGAGCATAGAGAGAATATAAACTGCAGTAGAAGCAGGAAGATGCTCTTTTTTTTATTCTGTAGGTCAGCACACTGTAATAATTCAGGAAAACCATCTTGATTATATGAATTATTTGTACAATGGAGTGATTTGGGTACTATCATGACCGGTCTAGTGAGAAGGCTTGGCTAGTCTCTTTGTAGGAAATAAAGTGATTGGTCTTTTTGAACGGAGAGATGTTACTTTATTTCATTTTCACTTAAATTTTGAAGCCATATGTGAGTTGGGTCTGTGTGTGTGTTGGGGGGTGGGTGGGTGGGGGTACCATCCTGCATCCTGTTAGTTGGCCCCAGCGGTCCTTTACATGGAATTCATTGATGATGATGATGTCCTTGAATAGATTTTCTTGACCCTGTTTAGGAAATGGGATGGTGACCTGGGCATGTAGAGCTCTCGTATAGACTGGTTGTTGGGTTTAAATTGTGAGGTTGAATTTGGTGGATGTGATTGGTCCTCCTTCAGTAGAGGAGGAATTACACTTGAATAGCTGTAATTTTTAATTTCGGAGGATATAATTCTTTCCCTTAGACTGGATGCCATTGATGAGGCTCAGTTTTGAATGTGATAAATTCATTTTTGTTTATTGTGTCGACAGGGCTGTTGTTGTTTGTTTTCAGTGTCGCTTTGTTCTCCTTGAGTGATTTGTTATTGGTTTACTTTCGTGGGTTCTGTAGGCTACTGTGGTTCTTTTGGTTTTGTAAGTAGACTGGAATTGAACAGGCACTGTTTGATTTTTCCATTGCTGATGGATAGCACAACTTGTTTGGAAACCTTTGATGGATGTAATTTCACCACGCTTGTCATTCGTTAGGTGGATGGATCTGTTTAAGCTTTCATTCGTTCATTTTCTGTAACCGTTTAGTCCTAATTAGGGTCGCGGGAGGCTGGTGCCCATCCCAGCCGACTCCAGGCGAGGGCAGACTACACCCTGGACAGCTTGCCAGGCCTTTGCAGGGCGGAAACATGCTGACGGCTATGCAGCTACTCTTGTTGAAAGTCAGCAAAGGTTCTTTTACAGCCTCTCATCATAGACAGTGAGAGACATGACCGGCCATTGATAACCCAGTTAGCTGCACTGGAGGGACAGTGACCAACCCATGGAGCGTGGGACTCGAACCCCCAACCTTAGGATCGGTCATCCAGTACGTTTACACCAGGCCACCACTGCCCCATTTGAGCTTTATTATTTCAATTTTTTTGCTTTTTTCTTTAACCCCGTCTCCCCATTACTTCGAACTGACTCGTAATTCTTAAACTCTCCTTGTATTTCTTGATAAGGACTTTTCATCATAAAATCTTGGAAAGGAGGAACGCCTTACCCAGTCACATTGCTGAATGTCCTCACGGTTCTTTTCCATTAGGCTGTGTGTGATGTGATGTGGAAAACCCCAACACATCCTCTTTGTGGGCCTCAGACTCTGCATACAAGAAAGAATTCTGTGCTAGAACATGTTTATTGCTCAGTCTATCTCCTCGTCCCTTCGTTCACCCCTCCCCTAGTTCTCTCTAGTGCCTTCCCCACCCCTCTCAGTATTCATCCCTGAAGTTTCATTTATAAGTAAGGTGCCTGATCAGTGTTGGGGTGTCCTTGTGGATTGCCTGGATGTATTATTCAATCTCATTTCTGAGCTCTGACATCGTCAGGTTCTCCACCCCATACTGCAGCTGTGTGTGTGAGGCCATCAAGAGGGGTGTCTGACTGATAAGAGTTCCATGTGCATTCGTGCACACCAGCCGGGTTTAACGACAGGTCATTATCTCTTCCTGCTCACATACAGTCTCACACACACACACACCCCCACACACCCATCCACTCTGTCCCTAGTTAAAACTATCCTTGATAACTAGTTCATGGTCATAACGATTCATCAGTTCCATTAATCCTGACAGTCCTCATGTGACCCGTGTGTGCATGCTTGCGGCAGAGCAAACCCAGCAGTCCAGTGTCATCTTTCATTTAACCACTTTTTGAGGTTTTGTTAGTGAAATGAATACGTACAGTGCTGTGCAAAAGTTTTTGTCCCCTTACTGATTTTTTTTTACACCTTTGTCACACTTAACTTTTTAGATCATCGAAAAAAGATAACACAATTATTCAAAAATGCAGTTTTCCTGTTGTGATTTTACTTGTTACTCCATTAACCTCTGTGGAAAAAGTTAAAAGGTGAGGTAATTGTGATGAATCCTATTATTGGGAAAAACTGAGTTCAATTCCATGGCCACACCCAGGCCTGATTGCTGCCAGACATTTCCAATCAGGAGATCCTGAACATAAAACCTGTCTGACAAGGTGAGGAAGGCCATACTGAACACACATCATGAGCTTCAAGAGCAAACAACAAAGAAGATTATGGAAATGTCTCAGTCTGGGAAAGGATACGAAAGTCATTGGTAGATCTTTGGGACTCCAGCAGACTACTGTCAGAGCCATTATCCATAAATGGAGAAGGGATGGCACTGTGGTGACCCTTCCCAGGAGTGGCCGATTTACCAAAATTACTCCTAGAGTACGGCGCAGACTAACCGGGAAAGTCACAAAGAATCCAAAAACCACTTCTAAACAACTGCAAGCCTCACTTGCCTCAGTTAATTCCACCATCAGAAAGACACCAGGCAAAAATGGAATCCATGGAAGAGTTCCGAGGCGAAAGCCATTGTTGATAAAAAAGAATATCAAGGCATGACTCATTTCTGCCAAGAATCATCTTGATCATCCCGAAAGATTTTGGGAAAATGTCCTCTGGACTGATGAAACTAAAGTTGAACTTTTTGGGAGAATGAATCCTGTTATATCTGGTGCAAAAGCAACACTGCATTTCATAAAAAGAACATTGTGACAGCAGTGAAACATGCTGGTGGAAGTGTATTGATCTGGGACTGCTTTTCTGCTTCAGGACCTGGGCGACTTGTCACGATTGACGGAAACATGAATTCTGCCCGCTACCAAGAAATCCTGGCGAAGAATGTTCGTCCATCAGTTCGAGACCTCAAGCTAAAGCGCACCTGAGTTCTGCAGCAAGACAATGTTCCAAAGCGCACGAGCAAGTCCACTTCTGAATGGCTGAAAAAGAACAAAATGAGGGTTTTGGAGTGGCCTAGTGAAAGTCCCAATCTGAACCCTATTGAGATTCTGTGGCATGACCTGAAAAAGGCTGTTCATGTTCGAAAACCGTCCAATCTGGTTTATCTTGAACAATACTGCAGAGAATAGTGGGCCGAAATCCCATCATAGCGATCTGAATGACTCATCGACTCTTGTCGCAAATGCTTGACTGCAGTTATTGTTGCAAAAGGTGGTTCAACCAGTAGGCCCTCAACATTTGTGGGGGTTTGGTTCCGGCCCCTCCCGCAAATGAAGATAATCCGCGAGTTCTGTACCCAGAAGTAAAACCCCATGCATCATATTACATGCACGAATGATCAATCAGAATCAGAAGTAAAATACTATGTATCTATTACATGTGCTTCTTAACACATTCTGTTGACAGTCTGACTCAGTAATTCAGTATTAATGTAGTAAAATATAGTAATGATTAATAAAAACCTTTTCATTTTGTACTGTGATATTAATAAAATATATAAACATTATACAGCATACTTTCTCTCTCTCTCTCTCTCTCTCTCTCTCTCTCTATATATATATATATATATATATATATATATCAGAGGATTTTCTGAGTAGATCCTTCCGTAGGAGAGTGCTCAATACTTTTTGGTAGAGCAAATAACAAAAGGACAGGACAAAGGCTTTCTATTGAAACTCCACTACAGATCTGTTTCGAGGGGTGGTGAAACCATCCCCTCTCTTCAGGTGATTACAGAAGAACAGATCTGTTTCGAGGGGTGGTGAAACCATCCCCTCTCTTCAGGTGATTACAGAAGAATTCTTCTGTAATCACCTGAAGAGAGGGGATGGTTTCACCACCCCTCGAAACAGATCTGTAGTGATAAATGGAGTTTCAATAGAAAGCCTTTGTCCTGTCCTTTTGTATATATATATATCATGTACACATACATACAGTATGTATATGTTTTCATTTTGCATGTATAACATATTACCCAGTTAAGCTCTATGATGCCACTCAAACGCCGGCTAAGCGCTGTCTTTCTGAAGAAATAAGACTTTCTCCTGAAGAAAGGACAGTTTCCTCTGAAGTGCCTGAACTTGAATTAAGTAACCTCATTTACTCCCTATAAACACAAACCGCAAGCTCACCTCAATTAAAGTGCTTAAGTCCTTGCCCTTTGAATGTGAGGCGTTTGTTGCAGGTGACACACGGAGCTTGATCTTGCACACTTAAAAGATCAGAAGTCCAGATAAGTCCTGCTTTGTATCACAAGCTCCGTTTGTCACCTGCAAAAACATGTGAATTAATTCTCTAGTGCAGAGATAATCATGCTTGTGTTTATTGAGAGTAGATGAGAATGAAATTCAGGTGTGAGCCACAGAGCAGCTCAGCCACGCCCCTCTGCCAGAACGGAGAGTTAGAGTTGGAGAACATAGCTGTCAAAATCAAAGTCCCCCCAAAACACAGACCATAACAAAAAGAATATGAAATTTAATAAATTGGATATACAAACAAAACAATAAACATGCTACACCACAGTACATAAAATCACATTCACAAACATTCTAAACATTAACCTAGGTACTGTAGTGGAATAATGATTGAAAAAGACTTTAATACTAGAGTGCTTTCAGATGATTATTTCTCTTCAGGCACTTCAGAGGAAACTCGTTTCTTCAGGAGAAAATCTTATTTCTTCAAAAGAGACATCCAACGTCATTACCTTTTCTAGCGCTTAGCCAGAGAAGACACACAGCGTTTGAGTGGTATCAAACAGCTTAACTGGTAATTAAGACACACTAAAAAAAAGAGGCTCATTGAAAACTTGTGCGCGAATGAGGAAAAAGGGCCGTTACATCATTTCAACCAATCAGCAGGAAGGAGGACAGCCATAGGCTGAATTTCACGTGTCAGTTGCTTGGCAGTCCGCGAATACTCAAACCATGAGTGCAAAACCGCAAATAGTCAAGGGCCTACTGTGTTAGGTTTAGGGGGAAATTACTTATTCACAGGGGCCCTTGTAGTTTCAGATGTTTTTTCCCTTAATAAATGCAATTGACACACAAAACTGCATTTTGTGTTTACTTGTGTTTTATCTTTGTATAATATTTAGGTTTGCTTGATCTGAAATGGATGACTGACAAACGTGCAAAAAATGTCACAAATTGGTCAAAAAACTTTTGCACTGTATGTATGATGCCAAACATAAGAGAGACTCATTTTAAAACTTAAACAATCATCTGGTCTTGTTTGTAATTTTCTAGGCAAGTTTTCACTTGCTAGGTCAGCTTAGCATTGATGCACTATGTAAAGGTAGGGATGTATAGCCTAGAATTTATCTTTAAGAGAGATCGCATGTTTAACTTTACAGTTTAAAGGGATTTTCTGGTCTTATTGCAGATTGTGAACATGCCATGTACAGTGTTTTGCACTGGTCTGTGTTTGTTTATGAAGTCCATGTTTTCCTAATGCACTTAATTCTGTCAGGCCCATTTCTGCCTGGTCAATACTGCAGCGCTCTTCCTAGAATCCATTAGTGTGTGTGTTTGTGTGTATATTTACCCATCGTTAATAGCCATTGCCTGGTTTCTGCTCTCTCCTACAGCACAGTTTACACATCCTAAACCTATAAATTTCCTGTAGCAGCACACATGCAGTATGCTAACAATTTATGAGTCATGTGTTAATCGCTTGTTTATCTTCAACCATTAGAAGGTGCAAACACTGGAGACTCCTTGTCTGATAAACACTAAAATGTCATCACAACGACCAGCACTGGAAACAACTCATTGTTATGGCACATATACTATGGACGACGGTCTTGGAGGACGAATGCGTTGATCTAAACCTGTTAGAAATCTGACTCTTGAGTGGCGCATTGATAAAGTGCGTGACTATCAATCTGAAGATCGTAAGTTTGAATCCAGGTTGATGCCACAGCCCTCCATGACCAGGAGTCCATGGGAGCTGATTGGCAAATTGAAGAAAGAGATGGCATACGTTTTCTTCCTTGTCAGTCACAGCGATCACTAGCCAATCATGTGTACTTGACATTCGTACAAGAGGGCGGTTGGCAGTTTCCCTCTGTGTGTTAGGCTGTCCCCAAAAGCACACATGCACAGCAGTTCGAAAAGAGGCGGGTGGCAGCATTGCATGACTTGCAGGGGGCATGTACGCGGGGTGGGGGCCCTACCAATCGAGTAATGGAGTCGTTGTGGTGCTGGAAAGGCGCTGACACCCTGATACACTGTCCCATTGTCCTCGAAACTTTTATGCGGAAACAACGTTCCGACAGACGCCAACATCTGGCATTCATCTGTTGTCTGTCCCCTTTTCCCTTCATGTCTCGTCTCCGATCAACTCTCGCGCCACCGTGCTGGACTCGCCATCACAAAGCAGAAATGTCACGACTGTGCGGCGTGGGCCAGTGCGGACTTGTTCCTTTCCCTCTCGCTTCGAATTCCTTTACGCACACTGATCAAAGGCGAAGAGGCGAGATAATCGCGTCTGTGTGTGTCTGATGTTTTGCATGACATTTGGCCTCCTCATTCTTCAGAAGTCACAGATACACACACTGCTGGCTATCATTCCTCCAGCCATTTTTACTGTATAGGGCACCTACTTGCTCTCAATACCTCTTCGCTATCAGAAATCTCACCCCTTCATTCAAACTTTTTATCGGTTTAATGTTGCATTTTTATGAGCTCGTTCCTGTTTGAATATATTTACTGATCACTTATTCTGACACCTTTTCATCTCTGATGAAAATAATAAGCTGCAGATTTACGTAACTGTAGCACCGTTACGTTACCAAGAAACCACTTAAAAACAAGGAGACTCCTTCCATAAATCTGACAGAAAACCTAGCTTGGCAATTGGGCACAATTTTGTCTTGGATTCCACTTGGGTCACAAGCAGGTGCATCCCCAACTTAATAAGATTTCAGTGATTGCAGCCTGCCCGAGGACTAAAACCATGAAGCCTGGAAATGGCTGGGTATTACAGAAGATTTGTACCATACTTTTCAGATCTCTCTAGCCTACTCACTACAGAATTGGGCACCAGATCTTGTCCAGTGGACAGAATTGTGTGTACAGGCTTTCTGCTCGGTAGAGGAGCACCCAATGAGGTACATCATGTGCTTAGTCTCCAATACTACCCGCTGAGATGCCTTTCCATCCTGAGTTCTGCTCTGATATCTCCATCACATGAAAGATGCCAATGCAAATATCAGCTTTTCATATTTAGCACTACAATGGGGCAGTGGTGGTCTAGTGGCATAGGGTGCTGGATCACTGATACAAAGGTTGCGGGTTCGAGTTCCACTCTCCACAAGGTTGTCACTGTCCCCCCCAGTGCAGCTGACTGGGTTATCAAAGGCGGGCCATGTCTCTCACTGTCTATGGTGAGAGGGATGTAAAAGAACCATTGCTGACTTTCGTAAAGAGTAGCTGCAAAGTCGTCAGCGTGTTTCTGTCCGTTGATAAAAGGGTTGTGTCAGGAAGGGCATCCGACGTAAAAAAAAAACCTATGCCAAATCAAATGTGCGAATCATTCACTGTGCCAACCCCTCATAAGGGGAAAAAGCCGAAAGGAAATCTCTCTCTCTCTCTCATTTGATAGCCGAGTTAAACATAAAGCTGCTATATTTATTTATTTATTTGAAAGCATGTTGTTCAGCCATGTCTTGAGATCCAGGGTGTTTGTTTTTATTTATTTTTGTTTCTCTAGTGGAAGGGTTGCTATAGCAAAGAGTGTCATTTTCTTTTACAGTCTTTATGTAGCCAGAAGTGAGACGGAAACGACTTTTTTAAATGTCTGATTACCAACTGCCAGTTGTTTTTTTTTTTTTTTTTTTTTTTTTTTTTTTTTTTTTTTTTGTTTAATGATCTGATTTTATGAAGTGTGGCATACATGCTCTTATATTCAAGCTGTTATGATGGAAACAGTCACAGGGCAGTGGTGGCCTGGTGGTAAAGGGCGCTGGATTACTGATCCTAGGGTTGGGGTTCGAGTCTCACTCTCCGCAAGGTTGTCACTGTGTCCCCCTCGGTGCAGTTAACTGGGTTATCAAAGGCGGGCTATGTCTCTCACTGTCTATGGCATGTTTCTGTCCCTTGCTAAAGGGTTGTGTCAGGAAGGGCATCTGACGTAAAAACCTATGCCAATCATTAATATGACTTCCATGAAGATGGAGGCAGATGATTCGCTATGGCGACCCCTTGAAAGGGAACAGCCGAAAGGAAAAGAAGATGATTATGGAAACAGTCACATACCTAATAATATAAGCCCAAATAGGTGAGCGATTCTTCACTAACTAGCCTATTCTCATGGTTGTAATGTCTGGATAGTGTTTGCAATGAGTCAGAATAAGATTTTGTGTGTGAGTAAGGATAAGGAATAAGGAATTAGTTAAATATCAGTGAGTAGATTCACAGAGATTTTTGTGCTCAGGTGATGGGAAAACATCTGATTGGCTGACAGGCTGATATTTCAGAGTAGTTTGTATAATTGGAGACACTTTAACTTGTGTGTGTGTGTGTGTGTGTGTGTGTGTGTGTGTGTGTGTGTGTGTGTGTGCACGCCAATCTGCAGAAGCGAGCCAAGGGTCAGTTCTTATTTCAAAAAGTATGTGAACACCTGAACCTCCTGGAGAAGGATTACTTCGGTTTGAGCTTCAAGGACAACGCAGGTCAGAGGGTAAGTACACACCAGACATCTCCACCTTCTCATTATCTTGGAATAATATACATTTTAAATTAGCGAGGCAGGGTTTAATTGAGGGGGGGGGTGTCTTCGTGGAGTGGTACTGTAAAAACTGAAACCTGTAAAAAAGTTAAATCTGCAGCTTCCAGTGTATTTAGCTCTTAGTCAGGCTTTAAAAAAATTAATATCATGCATAAGAAAAAAGCACAAACTTTTTATTTATTTATTTATATACAGATACAGTTTAGGAGGAGTAAACAATTCGGTAAAAAAGTGAGACTTTCATTATTTTATTACAAAATTTTGTTCTAATGCTGCCCACTTTTTTCTTTTACTTTGCTGCACCATCTCGATGTGTGCACAGTGTAACAGACTTTAGTATTGAGCATTTCATGAAATTTAAATGATTTCATTACAAAACAGATGTAAGCTAATGTAAAAGGATTATGGGGGGAAAGTACACCATGTACCTTCACCTCTACAATATGAACATCTACCATCAGAATCAGAAAACACGAGATACAAGTATGCACAATACACACAGAGGACATTAACACACATTCTAACTCTGTGTGTGTGTGTGTGTGTGTGTGTGTGTGTGTGTGTGTGTGTGTGTGTGTGTGTGTGTGTGTGTTTTAGTGCTGGCTCGATCCTACAAAGGAAATCAAACGTCAGATCCGCAGTAAGTAGCTTTAATTTACTACACACACTTTATAAAAAAAAGAGAGAAAAAAGAAAAATACTTATCACGATGAGTCAGGCTGACCTACATCATCCAACCAGGTCATCCCATCTGCCACACTTTCTTTCTGCCATCTCTCTCTCTCTGATTAGTTTTATTTTAGTCAGCTGTAATGAGAGCAACACACACAAACACACACACACAGACAGGTGTGACGTTTTAGAAAGCTGTAACACACACACACACAACTGACTAAAAGAACACATTCAGCCAGTGTTTATCGTTTGTCATATATCTGTCTGCATTGTGAGAACTGATTGTCCCTTGCATGAACATAAGTGTGTTCCTGCACTGTGCATGACCTGCAGCTTTACCACACACAAACACACATGCACGCTCTCACTCATGAGGATCATGGACAGTGGTGGCTGAGTGGTGAAGGCTCTGGGTTTCTAATCTAAAGGGTGGAGAATCAAGCCCCAGTACCACCAAACTGCAAATGTTGGGCCATTCAGCAGGGCCTGTAACTCTCATTTGCTCAGTTGTATATGTATGGCACTCTGCACAAGGTTGTTTACCAAGTGTAGTGGTACCTCACCTTACGAAAGTCCCAACAAACGAAAAATCCAGGTTAGAAAACGCATTTTCCTAAAATTTTTGTTTCTGGATACAAAACAAGTTCACATTAAGAAAGCATCATCTCAAAAATTCAAACAATACACGAGTTGCTCTCCCATTGGCTATCTCCCAACATCCCGGCCTGCTGGCCTCCCATTGGCTATGTCCCAACATCCCACCCCTGGTCTCCCATTGGCTAGGAGGGATGATGCAGCTTCCTACCATTGGCTATTATGGAGCTGCATCTCCATAATACCCATGATGCTTTTTGTGTAAAGGACAGAGTTACTGTTGTTTTGTGAGTTTTTCAAGTGTGCTCATTGCAACTTTATTTTTTGGCTCAGGCTTTTAACCTTGCATAAACATTTGTAAGATTATAACTCTGCGAAGAAGACTTGGTCAACACACACACATGCGCGTGTGATTCCCGGTGTGAGTGAAAAGAAGAAGCGGGCTCGTGGCATGTGGTTGAGTGATATCGCAAAGGGATATGGCCAAACCCGTCTCTCATTGGTACGATATTGAAGTAGAAGGAGGCGTTAAAAGGTATGCTTTCATAATTTTTAAAGGGTTTAGGGGGTAGTATGAGGGGGCCTTGGAACGAATCAGGCCTTCTACATGTAAAATGCGGTTCAACTTATGAAAAAATCAGGTTACGAAACCACTTCTGGAACGGGTTAATTGCGTAAGGTGAGGTACCACTGTATGCATATATATATATATATATATATATATATATATATATATATATATATATAATAATAAAAATAATAAAAGGACAGGACAAAGACTTTCTATTGAAACTCCATTTATCACTACAGATCTGTTTCGAGGGGTGGTGAAACCATCCTCTCGCTTCAGGTGATTATAGAAGAATTTGCTCTACCAAAAAGTATTGAGCACTCTCCTACGGAAGGATCTACTGAGAAAATCCTCTCTCTCTCTCTCTCTCTCTCTCTCTATATATATATATATATATATATATATATATATATATATATATATATATATATATATATAAAATCTTCTTGTCCTTTCGGCTTTTCCCTTCAGGGGTCGGCCCAGCGAATCATCTGCCTCCATCTCACCCTATCCTCTGCATCTTTTTCTCTTACACCAACTGCCTTCATGTCCTCCTTCACCACATACATGAATATATATATATATATAAATTTATATATATTATATAAAAAGTGGTGTTTGTTTTTCTCCAGATTCGCAGTGGCAGTTTGCATTCAATGTCAAGTTTTATCCTCCAGATCCCACACAGCTCACTGAGGATATCACCAGGTATGCAGAGAGACACTCTCTCACACTCTGCTATGGGTATAACCATGATATCCATGCCACATAAAAACTTGGTGTCTAGTCAGGTGTGTTTGTGTGTGTGTGGACAGGTATCTGGTGTGTCTGCAGTTAAGGCAGGACATTCTGTCGGGTCGATTGCCATGTTCGTTTGTGACTCTGGCTCTGCTCAGCTCCTTCACGTTGCAGTCCGAGCTTGGAGATCATGACTCGGTGGAGCAGCCGCACCACACCATCACCGACTTCCAGCTTGCTAAAGATCACACCAAAGAGCTTGAGGACAAAGTGCTTGAGCTGCACAAGTCTCACAGGTCTCTCTCTCTCTCTCTCTCTCTCTCACTCACACACACACACCAATATAAGTTAGTGAAAAAAAGTTTCTGTAGCTGTCAGGCAGTGGTGGTTCAGTCGTTAAGGCTGTGGGTTACTACTCTGAAGATTATTGGGTCAACTTCCAGTACCACAATGGTACCACGGTTGGACCCTTGAGCAAGTGTTATAAGTTTTTAAGTGCTCAGTTAAATAAAACTAGAAGTTGCTTTGGATAAGGGTCTCTGCCTAAGGCTACATGTGTGTATGTAGTGTAGCTGTCGCTCTGTCTCTCTCTTTCTGTGTGTGTGTGTGTGTGTGTGTGTGTAGGGGAATGACTCCAGCTCAGGCTGATATTAATTTCTTGGAAAATGCCAAAAAGCTCTCCATGTATGGTGTTGACCTTCACCAAGCAAAGGTAAGCTTTGCCTACACATGCAGGTAAATTCCATCTTCTCCAAAGTACTTCTCCTGTCAATTCTGAGCCCAGTCAATGAAAACCACTACACCATCGACCCAGAGAGTAATTTTTTCTCTACTTTTTAAATGGGACAACGGATGGATGGATGTGGGGGAAAGTGTGTGTTTTGAAGGCTTCCCTCAGCTTCCCTACGTTTGTTAATCTGTTTTATCCACCACAGATATTGATTTCCTGCTGCTCCCTTATCATACACACACACACACACACACACACACACACACACACACACACACACACGTTTCCTCTGTGTGATGGCATAATGGGTTTATGAGGTTGATATTTGTGTTAATTTGGAAAAAGGAAATGAACCAAAGCTGGAACACTGAAGTAGGGCTGCGTCCCAAACCACACATTAGTTCCCCATCCAGCATGTCCTGGTGTGTGGTTTGGAACACAGCCGCCTGGTCTCTGTGGTTTAATCCACAAACCTCTGTAGCAGAACCACAGTTATAACCTCTTCTTCTTTTTAAGTGTGTGTCTGTGTGTGTGCCTGTGTGTGTGGCTGTGTGGGTGTGTGTGTGTGTTAGGACTCTGAGGGTGTGGACATCATGTTGGGAGTGTGTGCTAATGGTCTGCTGATCTACAAAGACCGTCTGAGGATCAATCGCTTCGCCTGGCCCAAAATCCTTAAGATTTCTTACAAACGCAGCAACTTTTACATCAAGATCAGACCAGGAGAGGTGTGTACACATACACACATGCACATATATATGTATTTATATGTATTTATATCTATGTATGTGTGTGTGTGTGTGTGTGTGTGTGTGTGTGTGTGTATATGTGTGTATGTGTGTATGTGTGTGTGTGTGTGTGTGTGTGTGTGTGTGTGTGTGTGTGTGTGTGGCAGGCGGAGCAGTTTGAGAGCACAGTGGGCTTTAAGTTGCCCAACTATCGTGCCGCTAAGAGGGCTTGGAAAGTTTGTGTGGAGCACCACACCTTCTTCAGGTAAAGCACACACTCAGGCCATGCCTCTTTCCCTGAGACTGACACACCCTCAGACCACACTTCTTTTCCTGTGACTGACAGTCTTCCAGAGCATGACTCCAATGACATTAAAACACAATCTTAGGCCACACCTCTTTACTGAGACGACACTCTCACTCTTTCCTTTACCAAGACTAACGTTTTTGTGTGTGTTTAGATTGACTAATCCAGAGCAGCCGGTGAAGTCGAAGTTCCTGACTCTCGGTTCTAGGTTCCGTTATAGCGGGAGAACTCAGGCTCAGACACGTCAGGCCAGTTCTCTTATCGACCGACCTGCTCCAGACTTCGTCCGTACAGCCAGCAAACGCAGTTCGCGCAGCCTCGACACAGGTAACACTCACACACATGCGCACATGCGTGTTCACATAGCGTGTGTGTGTGTGTGTGTGTGTGTGTATGAGAAGACTGTAAATAAAAGCTCACCGGAAATAAGGAGTGTGTTTTTTGATTTCAGGATGATCGATAAAGTGAGACAGTATGATTTTGTATTCTCTCTCTCTCTCTCTCTCTCTCTCTCTCTCTCTCTCTCTCTCTCTAACGGCACACTCATCTCCGAGTTTTCCTCTTGTGGAACAGAATTGTGGGGAATTTTTATCCATCTGTTTTTCTCGCATTAGATCATTCAGCCTTCACGCCACACTAGTCAGAGTGTAGGCCAAGTGTTAGGGAATGACACCGACACATATGGTCTCAGCTGGGTGTGACAATGAGTACACACACACACACACACACACACACACACACACAATTGGATTGCTGAATTTGGTCGTAGCTGTATCACATGACCGCTCATCTGTGTCACAGCTCAGATTCTGAGCACTGACCTTATTTTTTCAGCATCTGTCCAGCAGCAGTACGCATTATAGAGAAACCACACCACCTGGTGATCTGTCACAGTAGAACAGCACACATCTCATAAAAAACAAAAGAGCACACCATCTATACGACACATCTGGATAAACATTGTGTACGCTGTCTACACAGCACATCGGGATGCGCACCATGTACTGTCTGCAAACATCTGGATTGTCACCATTTACACAGTCTACACATCTAGACACACCCAGGGTTTACTGGATGCACACCATGCACATCGAGTACACAACACATCTGGTTACACACCACGTACACCCCGTTCACCACAGCTGGATGTACACTGTCCACACAACACATCTGGATACACACACACCTTGTATATTCTACACAACATATCTGGATTTACACCGTCGACAACACATCTGGAAGCTCACTATGTACAGTTTTCATACAGGCAGGATAAATGGTGTATCCAACACATCTGGATACATACTGTGTCTATATAACACAACTTGACAAACCACAAGCACAATAACACTACCACACATGTGGATACATGCTATACACGAAACAGATCTGCTTAGCCACCATGTTCACAACAGATTTGGATCAGCGCTTCATGCACAACATGTCTGTATACACGCAACGCACAGTGTCGACACCACACATCTGGATGCACCTCATGTACCGAATGCATGAATGAATAACGTGGTTTTGCGGATCATGTTTGTAAGGGAGTGTTAAATTGAATCCATGTGCATCTTAATGTTGGTTTTTGGTAACATTTGTCCGTCCTCCACTTTGTAGCTCCAGTGAGCAATCGTGGCTACACCACTGATGAGAATGGTCGTGACAATGCTCTGGATCTGTCCTCCGATGCTAAGGTGAGGAAATTAATTCATTGGTCTTCAAATTACTTTTTTGTTTTTGCAGGCTAAGGAAGGAGTCATTACAGATATAATGATGATGATGATTGTATTTCCCTTATTTTTTTTAATGCAATATATTTTATAAAATGTGAAACTGATGATGATGATGATGATGCAACCCAGTTCCTTACCCTTATCACCTTGTCATTCCACTCTGTCGGAGTTTCCCATCATGCTCTGTTTGCCGTTCTATCTCGGATGCCATGTTTAGGTCCTCGTGTCTCAGAATGAAAGAATTGTGGTAGTGGGTTCTGATGCGCGTTCACATATTCAGGATGTGGTACAAACAGCTGGTTTCTGAAACTTGACTGATCCGAGTGTTTAGGGAGCATTACAAGCTCACGCTTAACTTCCCTTCCTGCCGTTCATGCCCTTTTACCTCTGTATCTTTCTCTCCTTCTTATTCCTTCTCTTGTTCACCTCTATTTCCTCTAAAGCTGTGTTTATTGCAGACCCATATTGCACAGGGGAAAAAGAAAGAAAAGTAATGATTAGGCAAAAAAAAAATTAAGGAAGCAATAAGGGATGATAAAAGAAGAAAGAATGGCAAAGCAAGAAATGAAGGAATGAGAAAAGAAAGAACGGAGCAAGAATGAGAAGATGATGGGAGGAATGGAAGGCCAAGAGGAGATGGGCTTCGAAAAAGTTGAAAAAGGGATGAGAAAGAAAGGAGGAAGGGGAAAAGCAGGAAATGAAGTGATGAGAATGGAAGAAAGAAGGGAACAGGAAGTTAGGATTTAAGAGAAATGAGGAAGGAAGGAAAATTTGAGGAAGAAGGGAGTAGGTGTGGTGCTTCAGGGAGAGAAACTGAGGGGAAAAAAACGGATGAGAGGAAAAGGAAATGCAAAATCATGAACACGGACCTGTTTCCCCTCCATTTACTCCCGTCCCATCTCACCAGTCTATTTACAATCCCCTTCCTTCTACTGTGACCTTTGACCTTTAGCCGTTTGTCTGACTAATACTGTGTTTCTCTCCTCTCCTTCCTGTACTGTTTCCACTTTTATTTTCGCCATACCCTTTTTTTCTTTTTCTGTATCTCTTTCTCATTCCTTGTTCACATAGTCACTTGTCATGTTCCCATTTTTCCCGTCTTCCTCATCCCTGTCGTCCCTCCCTCCCACCCTGGATACCATCTCTGAGCTCGATGTTCTGTCCGATGTCTCGGAAGATGAACCCGAGTTCGATTGTGACCGTGATCCTTACCTTGAACCTGACCTCCCTGCTGAACCTGAATTAGACCCTGATGACCCTGACCCCACCCCCTGTGCTGAAGACGGCGTGTCTGCTTTTGCTCCACCCCCTTCCAGTATTCCCACCGAGCACCACCCACATCCAGGCTCCTCCCTCCTGGCCTTGTTTAAGGGTGCGCACTTGGTGGACGAGGACGGCTCCATCGCCCTGCCATGTCCTTCCTTCTTTCTCATTTTTGCTGTCTTTCTCTCAGCCTGCCACTCTGTGGCGCTCTCTCTGGCTCTCGCACTACCTCTCGCAGTGTCGCTGTGCTATCTCGACCCCAAAGCCCATATCCGCTTCTGGGCTGCCGAAGTCATCGCCGATGCACCGTCTCAAGAGGAGACGTGTGACCCGGCTGCCTAAACTGATCCTCTGCCCTCTTTTCTTTTTCTTTTTTTCCCCTTTGCACAACCTCGATGCTTCTTCTTAGTTTTGTAAAAATAGCACACATCCCTCCTCCTCCTCTTTCTGCTTGCAAATCGATTTTCCCAGCATTCCTGAGGGCAGCTATATATAGCTCCTGTCCCGTGAGCCTCGGTGAACTCCTTAGCAAACATATAACTGAAACTGCTCTCACTGTTGACGTAGAACGTGTTTTAAGAGGCTCGTCTCCTGATGTGATGTTTATGAAGCCTGTAGCTTGCACAGAGAACAATAACCTGCAGTTCAGCAGCAGGTCGCCGTTACAATGAATGATGTTAGTTGGTATCATCAGGATTTGTTTATTGTTTGAATTGTTGTATCCCCCAAATCGCTTGTAGAAACGTCTTTAAATTTTGATACACGTTTGCGAATAGAAGCAGCAGCATGCTCCATCACTTCAAACCTCGAGAGGAGGAAGCTAGAGGGGTGGACTTGTAGCAAACATCCTCGCGCTTAGCTACATAGCTTGCATCGTAGCACTTAGCTACACGACGTTGCTTGTAGTTTTATAACTGTTGTAAATCCTAATACGATTTCTGTTGGGGGTGATTACTTGCTATATTATAACCCTATCAGAAATCAAACACGTCGGGCTGCGGACACTTCATTTTTGTCCAAACTCTTTTTCTTTTCTTTCTTTCTTTTTTTTTTTTGTAGCTCTGTGTAACTGCGTAACGTTTCGATCTCCTGTGCTCGGTCTGTAGATTGAATTAGATATTGTTTGTTTCTGTGCTGTGAGACCAGGTAAATAATCCTATGTGCGGAAAATAATTAAAATTGTCGGATCCCTGTACCTCAGTCCTAATCACTAATCGGCGACTCCCTGAGCTCGATGCCTTTTTTTAATCCTCATGATGTCACGCACCTCATTTTTATGGAAATGTCACACCTTCCCATCCATTTCACTTTTTTTCCCCTTCTGATTGAATCGTACATCATTTCCACCAATCAGATTCCACAGGTGGAAGAAGGGGCGGAGCCTGAGGAGGGCACAGTCGCAGAAGTTGACGCCGAACCTGTAGCTGAGGTCTGCAGCTCATGTTCCCAGCATGCATCTCACTCTCTACATATTTATTTGTTTCTGTGTGTGTATATATAATCTGTGATCCTGAGGTGAAATGAATGACTGACTTGTTTCTAACGTTTCCTTCCTCCAATCGTGCTCCCAGACTGAACCACACGGCGCTGATTCCTCTGAAACCAAGGTTTATTTAGCGTGCTAAACACTTTGAAATGCTTGTTTCATTCTGTTTTCTTTTCTTTTATCCGTGTGGGGTTCTTCTTTCTTGGTTCTTGGTTTTAAAATCATGATGTGATTCCCCCCACCCCCAGCTTTTTTTGTTTTTATTTATGGATGATGTTAATGTGCTGGTGTTTTGTTTGCTGCTTTATTGTGAAATCAGACAGAAACCCGTCCAAACCGTTACTTAGCAGACAAGATGTCACTTAGGAAAGATTTTTCAATGTAAAAGAATCCTTTGAAAAGTTTATGGATCCAGTTTGTGATCCTGATCATCTCCAAATCTAATGGAGTCTTTCTTACCTGAATCCCAACCTCTTATAAAAACAAACAAAAATCTTTAAAAATCCCACAAAGAAACCAAAGGTAAAACATGAAATAAATAAAATAAATTATAATTGTATACATTAAAGCCACTGACAGGCCACCTTAATAAACTACAGAACAAATCGCAATGATAATTAAAAAACCCTGACATGATTTGTACACTCAGACTTTTCTTTCTTTTCCTTTTTTTCATTTTTTTGCTTGAGGTTTAAAGGTTTTTAACTTGTTAATTATTTAATCATATGTGTGGTCGGTGGCGTAGTGATTAAGGTGCTGGGCTCATGATCAGGAGGTTGTGTGTTCGAATCCCAGTTAGACCCCCACTGTGCTAAGACCCCTGGGCAAGGTCTTAACCGCAAGTGTGCCTCTGTTCACCCAGCGGTATAAATGGGCACCAGTACAAATACTGTGTACTGGGACAGTAGCCTGTGATGGACTAGAATCCCATCCAGGAGGAGTTGAACTCCTGCTAGCTTCACGTGATGGAAACCGGAGATCAGCAACGGCCTGATGAGCCACTAGGTTCGGGTGTAAAAAAAAAAAAGTAATCATTGTAGCATAAAGAAGTCACTAAAAATATCAATTTTTTCCTTTTTTATTTTCTGCAAAAAATTAGGATTTATTTATTTATCTATTGACATAGATTATTTATTATTTTATTATTTTGGTATACTGTATTAATTCTGCAACGAAAGTTTAGCTTCAGCACTTCACCCATCCAAAGTGCAAAGTGTGCGCGCGCACACACTCAGAGCAGTGGGCTGTCACCCAGTGTGGCGCCTGAAGAGCATTTGAGGTTTATGTGCCTCGGTCAAGGCCACTTCAGCCCTGACGGTAGAGGAAGGTGAGGTGCAGCTCACTCACCTTCGCTGTGACACCATTTTCCTGCTGGTTTGGTTGGCGAATCGGCGGCCTTTTGGTCCCAAAACTGCATCTCTAACTAGTACGACACGGCTGCCTCAATCTACGGTTTTATGATATTTTCCAAAGCTTTTAAGCCACTGAAATGGTCTAGTATGATGTATTATTCTGTAGGAAATATTTTATCATTGTTTGGCTGAAACTGCGAAAGAAATTTGTGTGTTTTTGTTTCAAGGTATAAATATATCATGGGCTTTAAATCTGAAACTGTACAATGACGGTTTTGGCGGGTTTTTATATATGGGTTTCGATTCGCATATGGGTTTGGATTCTTTTTCTTTGTTTTCATTCATCCCTACCTTTTTTATTTTTATTATTTTTTTTATTTTGTCTGGTTTTTGTTTTTGACTTTGCAGAGCAAGCTGAGAGTGCAGGGAGAGAATATTTATGTCAGACATAGCAATCTAATGCTGGAGGTTCGTATCACTGTGAGAGAAGGGGGGTAATAATTCCTTTCAACTTCATTTAAACTCTGAAGAAAAATCAGAATCTAGACCTTGTGTGCTGTGTGTGCTCTTGCTCATCTGAGCTGCCCTTCACTCTCATTGTGTGCGTGTTTGTGTGCGTGCGCATGCGTGTGTGTGCGTGCGCATGCGTACTCTTGTGTATGGTGTAATCATGGTGTATGCGTGTGAAATGTATCAAGTGTAATTTTATTTCTAACCACACTAATCCTTTTTTTGCTTTGTTGTGTGTGTGAGTGTGTGTGTGTGTGTGTGTGTGTGAGAGAGAGAGAGAGAGAGAGAGAGAGAGAGAGAAGCATTACTGATTGAGTCGATCTTGAATGAAACACACACAGAAAATAATCATGTTAAAAAAAACCTTCAGTAAGTGATTCTGTTGTTAATCATTAAATCAGATTGACTTTATCTCATTTATATAAATTAAAAAAATATATGTTTTTAATGTAAAATCACATTTTGTATGAGGGGAAGAAAGGTGGAAATGTTTTCGAAATAAAATGGGACATAAAGTATAAAGGGAAAGAAAATGCCATAAATTTAAATAAAAGAAAATTACCGAAATAAAGAATTAAAGTCAGGTAAAGACAGAATGAGTAAGGAAATAAACATGAAGGAGGAAATTAACATGCGTAAAAAAGAAGAAATGGGCAAAAAAAGGTTGATTGTGCTTGAAATAACCATTAAAACTATAAATTAATAAAGAGCAAGGTTAAAGAATGAGTTGAGAAAATTTATGCAAATTGAAAGGAGGATGGGAATTAAACATGGAAGAATTAGGAAAGTGAATGAAATACAAGGAGGTTAAGGGGAAAGAACAGCATTTAGGAACGTGATGAAAGGAAGCAAGTGAAAAATGAATAAAAATACTGTTCATCAGTTCATTTTCTGTAACCGCTTCATCCTAATTAGGGTCGCGGGGAGGCTGGTGCCCATCCCAGCCAACTCAGGGCGAGGGCAGAGTACACCCTGGACAGCTCGCCAGGCCATCGCATGGCGGAAACACGCTGACGGCTTTGCAGCTACTCTTGTCCAAAGTCAGCAATGGTTCTTTTACATGCCTCACACCATAGACAGTGAGAGACATGGCCGGCCTTTGATAACCCAGTTAGCTGCACTGGTGGGGACAGTGACAACCTTGTGGAGAGTGGGACTCGAACCCCCAACCTTTGGATCAGCAATCCGGCGCCTTATACCACTTGACCACCACTGCCCCCTAAAAATACTGTATTTAAATTAAAAAGATGTAAAAACAATAATAATAATAATGAAAACCATTAAGAAAATAAAGTGATCAACAAATGTAGTAATTTAGATGTACAGAATACAGAAAGTATTTAACAAAGGAATGTGAAAGTAAAGAATGCACAGCAATATTTAAAGGATAAGTCAAATAAAAGTAAAATAAAAGATTAAATGTATGAGGTGACGCGTGCACTGTATTTAAGAGGGACAGTCAAAGCTAGAAAAAGATTGGAACACAGCCTTTACCTGTGTAGCCTCTGTGTGTGTTTCACTCTCAGGTGTTTCAGCAACAACTCCGGGAAAATAAAAACCTGTAAAGCCTCGGCTCACTGCTGCACATGCGCACTGACGGACACCCCAGAAATCAATTCTTGATATAGTTTGTAGAAAGTTTATTAAAATATATTAGCTAAGATTTTTTTTCTTATTACATTAACAGACTGTGGAGAGAAGTACGTTTGGCTAAAGCAGTGCTTCTCAAATAGTGGGACGCCTTCCCTGGGGGGTGTGGTATGATGCCAGGGGGAATATGTATGACCCTGAGTATGACCCTGGGGAACTTGCTTTTCTGGAATCGTGTATGAGAATTAAACGTAATTGCACCTCCACTCCAGTAGTTGGCAGTGGTGCGCTCATTGTCGCGCTATGGTGTAGCGGTTTTTCGCACAAGCAAACGATATGACGTGCAGTAAACAACCCCTCAAGAAACAACATGGACAAATTTCAAACAGGAAGGGAGAGAAGGGCGGAGCGAGATGGATATATTAAGACATAAAAAAATATATCCTTATTTAACTTATTTAAACTCACTCAATTCATTTAAGTACTTAGGCTCAACAATTCAGAGCAATGGAGAGTGTGGAAAAGAGGTGAAGAAGCATGTGCAGGCAGGTTGGAATGGTTGGAGAAAAGTATCCGGTGTGATGTGTGATAGGAAGGTATCGGCAAGAATGAAAGGAAAAGTGTACAAGACGGTGTTGAGGCCAGCGATGTTGTATGGTTTAGAAACAGTGGCCCTGGGGAAAAGACAGGAGGCAGAGCTGGAGGTAGCGGAGATGAAAATGTTGAGGTTCTCTGGGAGTAATGAGGATGGATAGGATCAGGAATGAGTACATAAGAGGGACAGCACATGGAAGATGTTTTGGAGACAAAGTCAGAGAGGCTAGATTGAGATGGTTTGGACATGTACAGAGGAGGGTTGGTGAATATATTGGTAGTAGGATGCTGAGGTTGGAACTACCAGGCAGAAGGTCTAGAGGAAGACCAAAGAGAAGATTTATGGATGTGGTGAAGGAGGACATGAAGGTAGTTGGTGGAGAAGAAGATACAGAGGATAGGGTGAGACGGAGGCAGATGATTTGCTGTGGCGCCCCCTGAAGGGAACAGCCGAAAGGAAAAGAACAAGAAGAAATAAGGAGATATTTTTTAATTTCAGGCACATTGGTGCACTTTAAATGTTTTTTGTTACAGATTAAAAAACACTGTTAATGAAGTTTTTCTTTATTGTAAGTTGAATTATATTTCTTTCTTTTCTGTTTTGTTTTTAATGTTAATAAAGACACAATGTTATGATTATAATTAGGTGTACTAATAACAATTTTACAGACAAATAATACTGCTTATAGTCGCTCGCGGGGCGGTGGAGGAGCGTGAAATGTTTTTTCTTCCTAGAGGGGGCGCCACAGAAAGTAATTGAGAAGCACTGGGCTAAAGGAATGAAAAGCGATCTTGTGTAACTGAAAGCAGTAACAAAGTTCAACTAGCTCGTGTTAGTAGAGAAATGGAAATGAGGAGGAAGAAATTCACAGAGTAAAGGATTCAAGAAATTAAAAGTAATCAAAGAAATCAAGATGGGGGGGAAAGTTGAGACGGAATAAAAGTATAAAGAAAATATCAGTAAAGTAATGAAAAGCTAGAGTCAAGATGTGTAAAGAACGGATGAGTCAGAGATAAAGACCTTATTCACATCTGTAAAAATGAATTCTACTCTTATGTCGTTTTTGTGGGTTCGACCGCTACGGCTCTCAGCCCTTCGTTCGTTAGTCTGTCGGTTGCTGGTGTTCCAGCAGTGAGGCTTGGCACACACTCTGCTCCATAACTGTATTCTTACACTAATGACATGGATATTGACTCCCCTGCACTCTGGCAATAGGATCTGGATAAGACTCAGGAAGATGTTTTGAGGCATCAGGCTAGCATTAGCGAGCTAAAGCGAAGTTTTATGGAGGCAACTCCAGAGCCTCGACCCAGTCAGTGGGAAAAGCGTCTGACGGGCAGTCCCGCCACCACCAGCCTACATCCACCTGTCCCAGGGGTACGTCTGCTTCTGCGCCAGGATTCATGCCAAAGACCCTGCAAGCTGGCACGCCTGCATGCAGCACTCACTTCACTGTCTTTCTTTCTCAATTGTTTTTTTTTTTTTTTTTTTTTTTAATGTGGCAGTTGGGCTTGTTTATCTCATCTCTCTTGTGCCTGAGATGAAATTTTTTATTGGCTTTAAAATCATAAAAACCTTGTAAGACCATAATGTTCATTTGCCTATAATTCAGTCAGCATGAGACCGTTCTTAAATAATCCCGACTGCCTCATGACCCAAAGCCAGTTTTCCATGTTTAATCAACGGTGGACGACTTGGTGTCTCTGACATTAGGGACTTTCAGTATAGAGGACTGCAGCCACAAGCCTCTTCTTGAGATCGTACCCTGTTTTGTAATCTATGTTATGAATGCTTTGATGCAGTCGGCAGAATTTATGACTCTCGTCCTGCCAGGCGGGTTAACACACATTTATATCAAATCCATCCCTCAACAATCACCTCACTCCACAACAGTCTTCCATTCCTTCAGTCACTGTCCCTCCCAACAGATCAAGTACCCTAACGCTCACCCGAGTCCTCGCCTATTGTCAGTTGCCAACGGTAGCCACCCCTACCGAAAGCAATGTCCCTGCTAATAATCTTTCCAGCGGTAATCTTGTTGAGAAACGGATACCTCCCTAGTATTCTTCCCTCCCAACAGCCACCATCCCACCAACTGCTGGTCTCCCTATTGTCCCTTTTCCCTCAATAGTCCTTCAGCAATTGTTTGCTGTCATTTCACCGTCCCCTCAAGCGGCCCCTCAATCGTCTCCTCGACAGTCACTGTCTGTCCCCGCAATTGTCCACTCAAATGTTATATCCCCAGCTGATATACCACCCTCACATTGATTGTCCACTCAAAGTCCCTGTTCCTAATTGTCTCAATTGGCAGTACTCACTTCCCCAACCCCTAGTTGTGTCCCCTCAGTTGTTCTCTCCTTCGACAGTTCTCCTCCTCAAACTTTAACAATTACAGTCCAATTGTGGTCCATGCTTAAAGTCTCTAGTTGTCTTCCTTGTGGATGTTTTTCTTTTTCTTTTCTGTTCACTATGATCTTGGCTTAGCAAAAGGGCCGCTTTCTCCAAAACTGTATTCTGCACCTGATGATCTGCATCTTATTCGTCATGCAATCTGATTGGTGCTTGGTGTTGGGTGTAAATTTCCCACTGTCTTCTATGCATGACTTTATTGTGGATTTTTTAAAAATATTTTTATTTCTGCTTTATTTTCTTGATCTTTTCACTGTAACTGTTTTTACTGTATCTGTATTTACTGCTTTGTGGTGATTTTCGGTGTGTTTGTTGTGGTGTAAATATGAAAGTCTTTGTTTCTGAGACAGTGACATCACCCTCTCCATCTTCACTCCAACACTTGGTTCTCTCTGTGCTCCTTTTTTTTTTTTTCTTACCTGGCTGTTCTGCACCCTCCTTTCCTGACTCAAATGGTTTGCTGGGTTTACCATCGGGTCTCTTGTCTCAGCTCCTTTTCATGGGTTTAAAAGCTGCTTCATAAACGCCATTTCGTTTCACAGTCATGATGTTCCAGGGAACTTTAAGCCTCTCTAAATGTTTCCTGATGCACTTGTACACAATCTGCAATTCTGATTAACTGGTGACATTTCTTGGGTTTCTCAGCCAAATGGGTGGGGCTAATCTTGCATAAACTAATGTAGGCTACAGCAGATGGGATTAATGCATAATTTATATAACATGAAGGCTCAGCAGTCCTGACTTGTGTATCA
Organism: Plotosus lineatus; assembly: GCA_024760905.1. Taxonomy (NCBI): domain Eukaryota; kingdom Metazoa; phylum Chordata; class Actinopteri; order Siluriformes; family Plotosidae; genus Plotosus; species Plotosus lineatus. Next base: position 26,416,177 of record CM045731.1, read on the forward strand.
GTGTTTTTGGCTGCTTGCAAGATGAAAATCAGATAGCTGTCAATCAAGCTAGTTATTTGAATATTAGGTCACGCCCACAACCAGTGTGGTTTACAGTTATTTTGTCGTGTTTTATTTCAAGGCAGTTCTTTAATGTGTCGCACCTTGTTCCCTGAAATTTTGTGTTGTTGTACTTCTCTGTGAACTATTGTTTGTATTTATTTTGTCCAGTGTAGTCATGTATCTGTGGAATGAAACAAATCCAGAGTCACTTGTGTTTTGAGCATCACTTTAAAACCTGCCTTCGATGCAGCGTCAGGACAGCGTTAGATTCTCTCAAACAGTGTGGGCTGACTGGTGTAATCCTGGAGCTCGAGGCAGATCTGCGTTGAAGTTTATTCAAATACAACTTCTTCACTTCACTTATCCCTTAACATCCGAGGATGTCGTTGGGGCGTCTTCATGGCGAGACTTGTGCTGATTAGGACTGGCGGTGCCCATCCCTCTCCAGGTCGTAGAAACACGCTGACGGCTTTTGCAGCCTACTCTTTACGAAAGTCAGCAATGGTTCTTTTACATGCCTCTCGCCATAGACAGTGAGAGACATGGCCTGCCTTTGATAACCCAGTTAGCTGTACTGGGGGAGTGTTTATTTTACGAACACGCAAAAGGCCAGTTACAAGGGCTCACTACGACAAGGCAATTTATTGACCCATATAACTGAATCTTTCCTCTTTTTTTTTTCCTTCCTTTTTTCCCCGTGCTGTCCTCCACCTTTCCCTTTTTGTTGTCCTGTCTCTCTGTGTTTGTCTGTAGAGTCTAGAGGAGGAGCTCATCCCTCTGTTTGTGCGTAAAGTGTGTCTCTTTGGCTCCTCTGAAACCCGCAGTGGCATCATCTCTCCAGCAGAGAGTGCTGTTGCTGCACGGTTTGAGGTGTTCGCTGCCGTCTGACACATGACTTCCTAATCTCTCTCTCTCTCTCTCTCTCTCTCGTTATGTGCGATGGCTCACAATGCTTATTTACATTGTCATTTTTTAGATGTTTGTCCAGATGGTCTCAGGATTCTAATGAATTGGGAGTCGCCTGTTTAAAGCTTTCATTCTCTGACATGCTTCTTTGTAGTAGATCTGGTTAAAGCAATACTAATTAGTGTAAATTATAATTGGCTGTGCATGCTTTACACACAGGCACACACACACACACACACACACACATTTTTGGAATTTCATTCTGATAATCGAGAGACTGGACTGGACAGAACCTTTAAAGAATGTGCTTTGAAAGTCATCACCAATGTTGATTTTAATGATTTGTTTTGCTTGTGTGTGTGAATGCAGTGCTTCCTCTCTTCATCAAAACTTGCTTGATGTTTACATGCTTTGAGTGACAGTTGCCTTTGATACTTACAATTTATGTTCCACAGATAAACCCCGCCCACCCTGAGAGCGCCGTGTCTGACAGTGGTGACATCAGCAAGGTGGCGTTTAAATGCAGTTTAACACCGACCTAACTCTCAGCTCAGACCTAACACACACCTCTCAATTCATATTTTCCTTCATCCATGTTTCTCTCTGCCATTTGATTTCTCTTCCTCCTTATAGTTTTTTGTGTAATTTTAGTGTGTCTGTTCATTCCATTCCTTTTGTTTGTTCATGTTTATTCGTGTTGGTTATTGTTTCTGTTTTTTTCTCTCCATCCCATTTCTGTCATTTTTTTTATTTATTTTATCTGTTATAGAATGAACAGAATTCAGACCTTAACGGTCAGTCTGAGGTTCTAGAAGTTGTGGAGGAAATCGTCCTTATTGAGAAAGCTAACAAGCCCCAAAGCCCCACCCCTGAGGCATTGACTGTGGTAACCGTGGTTACCGAGAAAGCCCTGGAAGCAAAAGAAGAGGTGGAGCCTGGTAAGAGTGACACATCAGAAAGTGAAAGCGAGGAAGAGGCGGAGTATCACGCTCAGCTTCCGGCCTCTACAGACTCCAGCCATCTTATCACAGAGGAACCTGAAGTGGAGCCAGAGGTAGAGCTTAGCCAGGAAGCCACGCCCACAGGGGCAGATCCACAGCCGGTCAGTGAGTCTGTGAACGAGGAAGAGGAGAAGAGGAAGGAGGAATCAACGCCTGGAGATGAAGTTTTAGGGACCCCTGATGAAGCAACTAATGGTTATGTCCATGAGTCTGAAGCTCCGCCCACTCCCTGCGCTGCAGCTGAGGAGGAAGACGTGGAGCCATGTGTGGTCAACGGTGACGCCTCTCATATGGAATCAGAGCGCGTCCCGCAGGTGATCTGTTGCTCGGAGGTAATTGGCTGATATCGCAAAATGATGGTCGACTACGTCATCCTCCTCCTCTTCATCATTCCTTCAACCCTGTCCTACCTTTCCTTCTTTCCAGCAGAGAACACGTCTAGTTATCTCTCCATTCTTTCTGCAATCACAAAACATCCACCCCATTCATTTCTGAATATTAATCAGCCTGGGAACAAACGCAGGAGAATTCACTCCTGATTCACTTCATTCCTTTATTTGATCTAAACTTGTTCTTCACTTTAATATTCACTGCACACTTTCAAACAAAGTGCATAAAGCTGCTTGTGTCCTGTGTGTAGTCAGTGTGTGGAGAAAAACTTCAGCTGCTCACAAGGACGCGAAGGTATCCGTCAGTAGGTGGGAACTTTCCTAGGAGTTTAAAGCTGGGGGCGGAGTTTAATTCCTGTAATACTGTACTTCTGCGTTAACAACTATATTAATATTCATGTCATTAAAAAACACATATTCCAGAAGTGTACGTAAAGCAAAGGAAAGTTTTATAACCAGCAGTGTCCAAGTCAATATAGGATGATTTGGGTGGAGCAGCTTTACAAAAATGAACAAAAACATGAAACTCCAACCACATTGTTGTTTATTAAGGCTGGAACAGTGGATACCAGAATGTCCGACTTTAGTCTCGGCTGTGGTTTTCCTTTCCTGCATGTTGTGGCGCTCGCTGTTGTGTGTTTGTATGAGGTTCTTGTGTGTGTGTGTGTGAGAGAGAGAGAGAGAGAGACTGTTACTGAGGAAGATGGGTGTGGATGACTCATCCAGCATCCAACTATTTCTCCAAAACACATACACACTGCTTTACCTGCAGGAAAACACTTCTATGTTTTTATTAATAGAAACTAAAAAAAATCCTCCAATGAAGCAGCAGTGTGCAGATCTCCCTCACTGTCTCTCTATCCTTCTCTCTCTTTCTCTCTCTCTCTCTCTCTTGCTGTCTCTCTCGCTCTCTCTCCCTCTCTGTCTCTCTCTCCCTCACTGTCTCCCTCTCTCTTTCCCCTCTCTCTTTCTCTCTCTCTCACTCACTGTCTCTCTCTCTCATTGTCTCTATCCCCCCCTCTCTCTCGCTGTCTCCCTCTTTCTTCCCCTCCCTCTCTCTCTCTCTCTCTCCCTCTGTCTGTCTCTCTCGCTCTCACACACACACACACACACACACACACACACTCTCCCTCTCTCTCTCACTGTCTCTCTCCCTCACTGTCTCTCTATCCCTCTCCTTTCTCTCTCTCGCTGTCTCTCTCTCACTGTCTCTCTCTCACTCCGGTCTCCCTCTCTCTTTCCCCTCCCTCTTTCTCTCTCTCTCTCCTCTGTCTGTCTCTCTCTCTCTCTTTCACACACTCACACACACACACACACACACACACTCTCTCTCTTACACACTGTCTCTCTCACTCACTCACTCTCTCTCTGTCTCTCTTTCTCTCTCTGTCTCTCTCTCACTCACTGTCTCTTTCTCTCTCTCTGTCTCACTCTGTCTCTCTCTCCCTCTCTCTTTCCCCTCCATCTTTCTCTATCTCTCCCTCTTTCACTGTCTCTCTCTGCCCCCCTCTCTCTGTACTTCCTGTTTGTATGGGATGTATTCTTGTTCCCTCTTGCTCTTGTTTGCATGTACAATTTGAGTTTGATTTGCTTGCACTGTTTGTCATTTGAGAACTCCAAGTTTGAGTGTATTTGTTTTTAGTTGAAATTTAATTTTTTTTAATTATTTTATTTATTTATTTTTTGTAATTTGAGTTTTCATCAATTCAGGTTGAAATTGATTGGAGTTCATTTTGGAGTTGATTTATTTTTGCATGGATTTGAATTTGAATCTTTTTACTTTGACTTCATTTGACTTTGTATTTATTTAATTTGAACTTATTTCAGCTTGTTTTCAATCTGGATGAATTGAGGGAATTTGCATGATCACACTGGAGATTTCTAATTTGCAGCTTTGAGCTTTGGTTTCGTTTGCCGTGTTAAAGCATGAGAATCTTCCTACTTATGTTTCTGGCATGTGTTGTGGGTGGTTCAGCTGTGATTAGCAAATCGCTGACTTTTCTTGTCCTGAATTTATAGCCCCCAGTTGTAAAAACAGAAATGGTGACCATTTCGGACACGTTTGCTTCGCAGAAGACAGAGATCACCACCAAAGAGGTTCCCATCGTACACACAGAAACCAAAACCATCACATATGAAGCAGCACAGGTAACCACACCATCCCGATATTGCGTCCAGGTTTGCAGTGCTTACTTTCATCATTATGAAGACACACTCGTATGAAGTAAAGTGTGTGTGTGTGTGTGTGTGTGTTTGCATGCTGGGCAGTTGGACGGCAGCGGTGACGGTGAGCCCGGCACGCTTATGACTGCTCAAACCATCACCTCAGAGTCTCTGTGCACAACTACAACCACACAAATCACCAAGGTAACACACACATGTACACATGGAAATGAAAAATGGTTCCTTCTGTTTACCCTGATAAACATATTCGTGTTTGACTGACAGACCCTGAAAGGTGGGATTTCAGAAACACGGATTGAGAAGCGCATCGTCATTACAGGCGATTCGGACATCGATCACGATCAGGTGAACACACAGCTTATCTCAACCCGCCCACTTCATAAATCACAACCTCTGGTCACTGTAAATGTAGGCATCACTCTTATGCTTTGTTTCCATGGTTACATCGAGGTCTTTGTGATTATGTTGTTGAATTGCTGGTGTTGGCATTTGATCTGCATATACAACCCTAATGTGAGCCCCACAGTTATTGGCAGCCATTTTAAAAATGGATTAGTTTAACTTTATCACGAAATGTACCGTTTAATAGAGGAGAAAGGCTTTTCAGTGGTGTCATGCTTCAGAGCAGTCGCTATGTAAAGCATGGTGGCAGCAGCATCATTGTCCTTAATATAATTAATCATTAAATTTGAATGCCAGAGGTTTTCACCAAGTGTGTCACCTGTGTTTACATGATTGACTGTGGTTAGCTGGTGGAATGTAACTGAAGCTCCTCCTCCTTGGATACTCCCCACCCCATCAGCTTGTTTGTTTAATCCTGGAGTCACTTAAATTTTTTTTTTCTTTCGCCAGAGCATGCATGTCTATACTTGGTTTTAGATTTCTGGAGTTCAGTGTTGCTGGAGAATGACATCAGCTTCAGTCTACAACTCACACACTCAAACACCCTCTCCATGAGCTGGATAGGAAGGAGATTAGCGAGATTGGTCTGATTGGCCTGAGCAGTCCTGATCTTTGGTCTTCTGTATCTCTCTCTCTCGCTCTCTCTCTCTCTCTCTCTCTCTCTCTCTCTCTCTAATATCAAGCATGTACAGTGAGAGGGGAAGGGGCGAGAGCTGTAATAAACATCACCGTTTCCTTAGAAACAGAGTACCCCAGTGAATATCGGTTTTCATCCGCGGATCCTAATCAATCTCTCATTAAAACTCACACCCCTTTACAGGAGGACTTCAGTAAACTATTGGCATCGTAAACAAAACAAAACAAAAATATTGGTTAAAGACAAATGGAAAACCCTGGGTAAGCATAACTTGGCGTTGGGATGAGACTTGAAGGAATTCTCTTGCTCTCGTCCCATGTGTTTCTATAATGACGGCTCGCTCAATGGAGATCAAAAGTTTATATTTCTCACCAACAAGACAAGCTGAACAGGATTTTTTGTTGTTTTCTTAAAGAGATATGAAGGACACCAGTAGGAGCAAGGGCGACATCACGTTAAACCTATTTGTAACTGTATACAAAAGCGTGACGCCTCAGTCTGATCTCATGAGAGATCGTAATAATTCTCCTCAGCTGTTCGTAATAAACTCCTGTCATGTCAATTTACATTTTATTTGTATGACATTTTTAATTTGAGTGTGTGTGTGTGTGTGTGTGTGTGTGTGTGTGTTTTAGGCCTTAGCCCAGGCCATAAAGGAAGCCAAAGAACAGCACCCGGACATGTCTGTGACCCGCGTAGTGGTTCACAAAGAGACAGAGCTGGCTGAGGACGAAGAGTAAAGGTGTGTGAGTGTGTGAGACAGAGTTAAAGAAGGGTTACCATGGCAACTCGAATTTAACAAGAGCTTCTTTGGTTCAGATGTCAAGCTCTGTGTTCAAAATGGTAGCGTTACCTATTGTTGCAGCTCGCTTGACTAGTTAGGATCCACATCACACACTCTCACTTATTCCTGTACTTCTGTCTTTGGTATAATGCACTTATTATCCTTTTACTTGACGCTTAGCCTTTTACAACTAAATCTCAAACCCCAGCCTTTATTCTGAGCCCCACTTCAACTGAATTCCAAGCCATCAAACAGTCCTTTGAAGAATCGCAGACAGTCCAAAATGTCCTCAATCTACTGCTCAAAAGCTATACTCCAGTCATATATATCCAGGCGCCATATTACTACAGTGGTACCTCACCTTACGACATTAATCCGTTCCAGAGCCTTTTTCTTAACCTGGATTTTTCTGAAGTTGTACCGCATTTTACATGTAAAACGTGTGATTCGTTCCAAGGCCCCCAATACTACCCCCTAAACCCTTTAAAAATTATTAAAGCATACCATTTTAAGACCTCCTTCTGCTTCAATATCGTACCGATGGTAGACGGGTTTGGCCATAAAGTAATCCCGTGCCACGTCGCGTTTCATACTTCATGTCCCCGCAATATCGTGGATTTCCCATCGGGAAATTAAAAAAAATTCACGCGCACTACATTCAACTACGCTACCCAACATGCTCTGCTCTCCTGCTTGACTTGAGTGTTCTCTGACTGGCTGTGAATCCAGCAAGCTGATTGGTCGAAATTATATTTCACAGCACACAACACGTGGTGCTTCCTGTCTTTGTGTTTGAGCCATATTGTTAGTTCGTCTACGCTACGTATCAGCAGTTCTCCAGCCAAGCGCCGAAGTTTTTCTCTCTTTGTGCTCCTAAGTACTGTTGTATACGCTAAGGCCTTGAAAAAGGAAGTGTTAGAGCAGGGATCACCAACGTGGTGCCCGTGGGCACCAGGTAGCCCGCAAGGACAATATAAGTTGCCCGCGGACCTGTTCACTGCTATTTTTAGGACAGGCCCATTTTTAGGACAGCGCCACTCTCCATTGAGCTGCATATAATTTTTTTGAATATATTTTTAAATCAAGTCAATATCTTCACATAGATGAATATCATTAATTATTAATAATAACATCTAATTAAATCTAATTAAATGTAAATTGAGCAAATTTGTAATTTCAGAGGTGTGTATCGACCTAGTAGCCCTTCGCATTAATTGGTACCCATGAAGTAGCTCTCAGTTTCAAAAAGGTTGGTGACCCCTGTGTTAGAGTCTGTGCTAGTTGGCGGCGTTTTTTATATATATATATATATATATATATATATATATATATATATTAATACATCTCTCTGTATGCGCTGGTGACAGGCGTGGCTGTTACCCGCAGGCGAAATCCAGAGAACGCACCAGAATTGACTCCGCCGTCAGCGCACTAGAGGAGCTCCGTGCTCGACACTGTTTTTTCCCTCACCACTATGATGAACACGATTTTTCCCGCACCCCAGTGCTTCCCCTGAGCTCAATAAAAGTCTTTGTTTCATCGTACTTGATCTCCTGCATTTTTGGGTCCGACTGATGTGCTTCCGGTGTCACAGGAAGATTATCTAGTGAATCAAAAAAGAAAAGGAAAATGATGACAGTTAGTGAGAAAGTTAAGCTTCTAGATTTATTAAAAGAAGGGTGAAGGTTAGCGTCTGTGGCTCGCCATTATGTCATTAACAAGTCGACTGTGCGCTACATTAAGAAGTAGGAAGAGAAAATACACATATCAGTCAGACCCAAAGATGCAGGAGACCAAGTACGATGAAAAAAAGACTTTTATTGAGCTCAGGGGAAGCACTGGGGTGCGGGAAAATCGTGTTCACCATAGTGGTGAGGGAAACAGTGTCGAGCACGAAGCTCCTGTAGCACACTGATGACTGAGTTCTTTCAGGTGCGTTCTCTGGATTTCACCTGTGGGTAACAGCCACGCCCCTCACCAGCGCATGCAGAGAGAGAGAGAAACGCTGCCAACTAGCACAGACCATAACAGTAACAGCACAATAAGGCCGTTGTGAAAATGGAAAATGCCTTATCGTTGTGCATTACGGACTGCCATAAAAAATATAATCTGAGTTTAGACACTGACATGATGCATACTAATGTAAACAAAGGCTCTGGAGGTGCTGACGAGCCCCAATCAAGCACCAGTGCCACCAGTGATTCTCCTCCTTTACGTGGCTATGGATTTGTTATTTATAAGGGTTTGTTATACAGTATTTATTTATATATATATATATATATATATATATATATATAAAATATATTGTCATTATAAGGTGTATAATTTATTTATATATTAATACACGTTGCCTGTATGACATTAACATGCATAGAACACTTTAAAATAAACTTCTATATAAATTTTATATAATATATAGGTGGGTGTGCTCCCTTAAGAAGTGGCAGAAGTCATTTTGTGGTTTTTTTTCACATATCGCGGCGAGGGCTGGTCCCCATTAATTGCGAAATAAGGAGGATTACTGTATTCCTTTGCGATAGGGCAGTGGTGGTCTAGTGGTATAGGGCGCTGGATCGCTGATCCAAAGGTTGGGGGTTCGAGTCCCACTCTCTACAAGGTTGTCACTGTCCCCCCCAGTGCAGCTAACTGGGTTATCAAAGGCGGGCCATGTCTCTCACTGTCTATGGTGAGAGGCATGTAAAAGAACCATTGCTGACTTTCGTAAAGAGTAGCTGCAAAGTCGTCAGCGTGTTTCTGTCCCTTGCTAAAAGGGTTGTGACAGGAAGGGCATCCGACGTAAAAACCTCTGCCAAATCAAACGTGCGAATCAGATGATTCGCTGTGGCGACTCCAGAGTAAAAAAAGGGAAAAAGCCGAAAGGAAGACAGACTGTATTCCTTTGCGATATCACTCGAGCCCGTTTCTTCTTCTCGGAAATAACACACGTGTGTGTGTGTGTGTGTTTGTGCGCGCGTGTGTGTGTGTGCATGCATGCGTGTGTGCGTGCGTATGTTGACCATGTCTTCTTAGCAGAGTTATAATCTTACAAATGTTTATGGAAGGTTAAAAGCCTGAGTCAAGAAATAAAGCATAAAACAACAGTAACTCTGCCCTTTACACGAAAAGCATCATGGTAGATGCAGCTCCATAATAGCCAATGGGAGGAAGCTGTGTCATCCCCTCTAGCCAATGGAAGGCCAGCGGGGCGGGATGTTGGGAGATGGCCAGTAAGAGGGAGCTGCGTCATCCTTCCTAGCCAATGGGAGGCCAGCGGGGTGGGATGTTTGAATGTCATTGATGGGAGAGCAGCTCGTGCATTGTTTGAATGGCGCGTTTGAATTTTTAAGATGGCGCTTTCATAATGTTAACTTGTTTCGTATCCAGAGACACAAATTTTTTAGGAAAATGCGTTTTGTAACTTGAATTTTTCGTTTGGTGAGCCTCTCATAAAGTGAGGTACCACTGTATTATTATTTTTATTATTATAAATGTTCTGCTATTAAAGTCAGCAGAGCTGCTTGTAAGAACAGTTACAAGAATAATAAGAGAACAGAGTTCACACAGGCCCATATGCACTCGACCTCCTGTATAACCATCACTGAGCGCAACACCCAGACTGTCCCTGAGACATCACCATGAGCTTCCTGTCTTGTAACTCGCTCAGACGCCTCAAGACAACTGCCGTCTGATCCGTCTGGTCTGATTCAAGAACAGAGAGTAGGCCAGGGAGGGCGAGAGAGTCAGAAAATGACAGAGATATGTGGAGTAATGGATAATGGATAGAAGGAGGGAGCGAGAGAGAGAGACATGGACAGACAGACACGGTATTGATCGAAGTGTAGTTCCATCTTCAGAGAAGGAACCCGTTACTGATCACGTGTGTGTAAATATCACAAGAGTAATCGTTAACTGCGCTAAGTCCCGCCCCTCTCACGCTCTTGTATTTCAGAGCTGAATCCTGAGTTTTTTCTGTTGTTCCATGTCAGTCAGAGACCTTTCCCTGCATTCTCATGGAGTGATCGAGTCTTCGAACAGATGAGACCGAGGACGACGTCAACACTCTGTTTGTTGTCATTCAAAGAAAAGAAAAAGCAGAACCACTTCAGCTTACCCATTTTGTAGCGTTTAATGTTTTTACGATTTTTATTTTCCCCTCTAAAGCATTGTTCAATGTTTTCTATATATTCCAGATTGTATTTTTTCCAGACTTCAGCATTCTGAGAAATTTTTACATAGTTGTTATTGAGGGTCCACTTAGGTGAATAAATCTGTCTTCTATTAATTGCAATTTACGGTCCTGGACCATGCTTATTTTTTGAAGTGGGAGGGATTTAATGTTGTTTAGGAGAAGTGGGTGGGGCTTCAGATGAACCTCAATTTCATTGGTGTGTATTTGTAAGGGACCGGTTTATTTACACATCAGTGCCAATTCTGTACACACTTTCTCACACACACACACACACACACACACACACACACACACACACACGCACATTCCACCACAGGGGGCGCACTTCGTTTACCTCTATTAGAGAGAAATAAAGAATTAAAACTGACATAAAACGACCAAAATGAGACTTCCTGGAAACTCTCGGCAGCTCAATGTGTTTCACTTTTCCTACACTGATTTTATTCCTCCTTAAATAATTAAATAAAAAAATGAAACGGCTCTCATCATCCCTTTTTAAAGATTTTAATAAACACTATTTTTTTTTTTTTTCGTTTTAACGCATTAAAGTTTTACACCAAAATAAAACAACTCTACATTTTCTCTCTCTTTTTCCTTCTATATCCTCCCCAGTCTCTTCCAACTAACCGTGGATTCATCGGCTTGTTTTGATCAGTTTTGGGTTTGCAGCTCCATTCGCTCACTATTTCTTGTGCCCTCTCTTTGTGTAACACTGTTTAAATAAAAGTTTGTTTATTCTCTAATCATTGCTTCCTGATTTTCTTTTTCGTCTCATCTGGAAATCTTCGAATTAGGCATTTCTTAATCATCTTGTTTACATATTTGTCTCTTATTATGCTAAAGCTCAGAAATGTCAAGGTAATATCAGACATCCAGAATGTCAATGTTCAATAAAAAGAACAGGAATACTCATAGGCTGCAAACCTCCACCAAGCGCAAAAAGAAAGTGCACACACATACACACACACACACACACACACACACACACACACACACCAACTGCAGGGCTTGCTGTAATACCACACTTTGAGAAATCTATCCTGTTTTACAACGTTAAAGAATTCTTTCGGATCTGAGGAGTGTGCGCGCGCGTGCGGGCACAAGAGAGAGCAAATATCCATGCTATTCCCAGAGTTCATTGCTTTTCTCATTGAGGTCCTTGCGTTGCGTCCTACTTTCCAAACCTCAAGTTCCTCTGAATCCACAGCTCGTCCTCAGCAGTGTGAGTGGTCATAGCCGTATTTGTATCGCTGCTGCTGATTGGAGCAGATGCGAAGTGCTGTCTCTCGTGGGTCCTTGGCCTTCAACAACTCCACCTCGACTAAGCCAAAACAACGGACAAGAGGAAAACTTCACTGTGACAACCAGACTTGTTTTTACACACACACACACATTTCTCTCATCATTTAGCTCCTTGAGGATCTGAAGTTCCTCATTTAAATACTTTACTGCACAAGAAGCTTACGAATAATATGACACTCCACACTGAAAACGCAGGGATGCATGAATATACATTAGTATGCAAAGTAGGAACCGCCCACAAATTCTATTATCTCGATTTGTCAGGTATCATCAACCCTAATGGAAGTCTAATGGACTTCGCATAGAAACGCCCGAGCCAGGGAATTGAACCCGGGACCTTGTTGCTGCGAGGGGGACATGCTTACTTGTTTTTATGATTTATTTAAAGTGTTTTTTAACTTGTTTACATTATCTGATATCAGTGATGGAAAAGTCGTTTATAATAGAATACCAAGAATTATTTGATGACTTCCCACCAATCAGAAACAAGAAAATAATTTTGAACGAATAATAACGTAAATAAATCTTTAAAACACACACTCGGCAAAATATGAATGTAGCTTTCAATATTGAAATAAAACTTTTGTCACCTTGGTGTAGACTGATGATCAGGTATCGTGCCAACAGCAGGAGCAGAAGATTGACAGGTATGAAGAGTCCAACACACAGGAACCAGCCGGGAACATGGCTGAGGATCACAGCCAGCAACGACATCACTCTCTCACACACATTTCTGACAGATTTGCACTCGCACTTACAGAAATACTCTCGGGGTGGATATTGGACTTTGAGCAACCCGTAATGACTCGGTGGATTTAGTGGATTTGGTTAATCACTTACTCTGTGTGTGTGTGTGTGTGTGTGTGTGTGTGTGTGTGTGAGAGAGAGAGAGAGACACACACACAGAGAAAACAAAACGCTTTCATGTCTGTTTTGTTTTTATCTGAACTATGTGTGAATAGTTCGATAGTTGACGGTTTTTATTGATCAGACTGATTAAACAGCTTTTACTCCGTGTGTTGGGAAGTTTATGCGAAAAGAAAGATGTTATAAAGGAACAAATCTTCATTTCTGTCATTTTTCTTTTCTTCTTTCTCTTTGTGTTTAATTTAGCTTCACCTTTGGCTTTTTATTCATTTATTTTCTGAACCGTTTAATCCTAATTAGGGTCGCAGGGAGGCAGGCGCCCATCTCAGCTGACTCCAGACGTGGGCGGGGTACACCCTGGACAGCACACCAGCAAACCAGGCCATCGCAGGGCCGGCTCTAACACAACCATTCACACCTAGTTGAGATGTGAAACGGACTGTACATGTTTTTGGACTCTATAAAGAAATCGGAGTGCCCGGAGGAAACCCACGCAAAAACGGGTTGAAACTCCCGAGCTGGGAATTGAACCCAGACCTTCTTGCTGTGAAGCAGCCGTGCTAGCCACTACACCACCCTTTTGCTTTTTATTTCTTGCTTCCTTTTTACTAAGTCATTTAATCCTAATTAGAGTCACAGGAAGGCTGGCACCCATGTCGGCCAACTCTGGACAAAGGTGGGGTACACCCTGAACAGCTCTCCAGATCACTTCAGGGCCAACACACACACACACACACACACACACACACAACCATTTACATTCACACACACACACACACACACACACACACACACACAACTGTTTGGAAGAGCCCGTAAGCTGATTGTGTATATTTCTAGACTGTTGGAAGAAACCGGAGTACCCAGCGGAAACCCACACAAGCATGGAAAGGATACAAAAAAAGTAAATGGAGATGAGGAGGAGGAGAAGAAGAGGGTGATGAAAGTGAAGGTGTAGATATGTAGAAGGGAGAAGGTGGAAGGAGAGACTGAGATTGAGAATCTATCTGAAGTTATACAATCCTGCTCAGCAAAATCATCACTTGTCACCTAGCAACTGACCCTGTATATATTTTGTGCATGTGTGTGTGTGTGTGTGTGTGTGTGAGTGTGTGAGAGAGAGAGAGAGATTAAAAGATCATGTCTTCACAGTGTGACAGCATGTGACTAATTCATTATCCTAAATCAATCTCTTCTGCTCCATTAATTTGAGTTTGACCTGCGATGTAAAAAGGAGGAGTGGAGTGAAGAGAAAAATGAGCAGAGTGGAGGAATGAGAGGGAGAAGAAGGAGGAGGGGCCGAGACAGATGAGGAGTGAGGAGATGAAGGTGGAGGAGGAAAGAGTTGGAGGTGAAAGGGGAGGAGTGTGAGGAGGAAGAAAGGAGTAGGAGAGAAGTGAACACAGGAGGATAATATGTGGGAGGAGAAGGAGAAGAGGAGTGAGGCAGAGGAAAAGAAGCAGGAGATGGAGAAAAGGGAGGAGTAGAGGGAGGGGTAGGGCAAGTCAGAGAGGGATATGGAGGAGGAAGAGGGTTGTGATGGGGAAAATCAAAATGGATTGAAAACAGAATCCACTTATGGAGAGATGAGAATTTGGTTAAAAAAAAAAACGAATTAGAAAAACAAGAGAGGGAGATGAGATGATTCTCTCTCTCTCTCTCTCTCTCTCTCTCCCTCTTTCCCTTTCCCATCTCTCTCTCTCGCGCTCTCTCTCTCTCTCTCTCTCTCCCTCTTTCCCTTTCCCAGCTCTCTCGCTCTCTCGCACTCTCTCTCTCTCTCTCTCTCCCTCTTTCCCTTTCCCTCTCTCTCTCTCTCTCTCTCTCATTCTCTCTCTCTCTCCCCTTCCACTCCTTCCCCCTCCCTCCCTTTCTCTTATTTCTCTCTTTATCTCCCTCTTTCCCTTTCCCATTTCTCTCTCTCTCTCTCTCTCTCTCTCTCTCTCTCTCCCCTTCCACTCCTTCCCCCTCCCCCCCCTTTCTCTTCTTTCTGTCTTTATCTCCCTCTTTCCCTTTCCCACCTCTCTCTCTCTCTCTGTCTCTCTCTCTCTCTCTCTCTCTCTCTCTCGCTCTCTCTCTCTCTCGCTCAATACACACTTTCTTTCACTATTTGGACACTCAACTCATTTCCTTTCATCTTGCTCAGCTTTAGTGAGCTCACATTTGTTTTCCCCCAGTTTGGGACAGACAGTAAGGTACGACAGCTTTATTCAGATGGGATTTGTTTTCCATGCTGGAGTATGAGATGGAATTACTCCTAGAATATCTGTGGGTTCTGTTGTGTGTGTGTGTGTGTGTGTGTGTGTGTGTGTGTGTGTGTGAAGATTACACTGTGTTTACATATTCATGAGAAGTATTTCTATACAGCATTAATCTCCATACAGTGTTTTTATAATCACGGGAAAAGTCTTTCTTTATGTGTTTAGTTTTTCAGCCGCTGTGAACATGACACGATTAATGATGACAATAGAGGATTATGATGATGACGAAGAAGAAGATGATGATGTCATCTGAATTATTAAACTACACGGTCTATTACAACCCCTGGCAAAAATTATGGAATCACCAGTCTCGGAGGATGTTCATTCAATTCTTTAATTTTGCAGAAAAACAGCAGATCACAGACATGACACAAAACGGAGCAGTGGTGGCCTTCTGGTAAAGGGCGCTGGATCGCTGATCCTAAGGTTGGAGGTTTGAGTCCCACTCTCCACAAGGTTGTCACTGTCTCCCCAGTGCAGCTAACTGGGTTATCAAAGGCGGGCCATGTCTCTCACTGTCTATGGTGAGAGGTTCATGTAAAAGAACCATTGCTGACTTTCGTAAAGAGTAGCTGCAAAGCCGTCAGCGTGTTTTTGTCCCTTGCTAAAGGGTTGTGTCAGGAATCCGACGTAAAAACCTCTGCCAAATCAAACATGGGAATCAGATGATTCGCTGGGGCGAACCCTGGAAAAAAAGGGAAAGCCGAAAGGAAAAGAAGACAGACATGACACAAAACTAAAGTCGTTTCAAATGGCAACTTTCTGGTTTTAAGAAACACTAAAAGAAATCAAGAAAAATGTGGTAGTCAGTAGCAGTTACTTATTTAGACCAAGGAGGGGGAATAAATTACAGAATCTGTCAATTTTGAGGAAGAAAATATGGAATCACCCTGTAAATTTCCATTCTCAAAGCTAACACCTGCATCAGATTAGATCTGCTGGTTAGTCTGCAGTTAAATAGGAGTGATCATACCTTGGAGAGCTGTTGCACCAAGTGGACTGACATGAATCATGACTCCAACACATGAGATGTCCATTGACACAAAGGAGAGGATTATCAGACTTCTTAAAGAAGGTAAATCATCACACAATGTTGCAAAAGATGTTGGTTGTTCCCAGTCCGTGGTGTCTAAAATCTGGACCAACTACAAACAACATTGGAAGGTTGTTAAAGGCAAGCATACTGGTAGACCAAGGAAGACATCACAGTGTCCAGACAGAAAACTTAAAGCAATATAATATGTCCTGAAAACAGAAAATGTACTGCAAAACTAACGAGGAGCAAATGGGAGGAAACTGGAGTCAACGGCTGTGATCGAACTGTAAGAAACCGCATAAAGGAAATGGGATTTACATACAGAAAAGCTAAACGAAAAACCATCAATAACACCTAAACAGAAAAAAAACAAGGTTACAATGGGCTAAGGAAAAACAATCGTGGTCTGTGGATGACCGGATGAAAGTCATATTCAGTGAATTTTCTTTAACATTCTCTTTGATGTGCTCTTTCTGCATGTAAATGGTTCCGATGGTCAACAGAGCCATTTAGAAGAAACTTCTAAACATTCACACGTTTTTCACCAGCATCCATTTTCTTGATAATAGCCATCTTCATTTCTAACGAGATAGCTTGCCGCTTTTTCTGATTATCACTATCACTAGTAGGCTTACGCTTCTGACCAACCATATTTGCTTAGGGTTACAAAAGTCCACAAAACAGTGTAAACACAAAGATCACAGAGACGACGTCTTAACACAAGGGTAACACGCAGTGAACTGGGAAGAAGGAGGGGAACGTTCAGTCTGTCGTTTATAAATAATGGACGCAGCGTCGTGTAGAAGTATCGTATTACGTCAGCGTATTACGTCAGCGTACTACATTGGTATGTTTCGTACTACATAGAGCACGCTAAACTCAAAATTTGACATAATTTAAAAAAAAAATGTAAAATCGGAAAAATATGTAAAACAAATGAACGTAAGTCGGGGATCATCTGTATATCAAAACAAATTTATTATTATTATTCCTTAAAACCCGACAGTTTAACTTTATTAGTAGCAATGGAGTAAATAGTCTTGAACACAGGAGATGCTAAGACATAATTTCAGAAATATGATGATTTCTATCCATTTAAAGAATCTTGCCATCTCCGACCGAATGAAAGAATCAGCTCAAGCTATGTAGTGTTTATTAGCAGTTTTGTCTTATTTGCATATTATTAAATCAGCAATACACACAGTTCTGCCCACCATCTGTCTGTACACATGCTGTTACAGTATTTATATGTGCAAAATAGCAGCATTTACTTTAGTTTGTGATTATTTCACTTTTACAGGCTTCATTCGGTTTTGCAGCAAATCTCGCTGCATTAATTCTAACGCTCCAATCAAATGCAGATGACTGAAACCTCCAACAAGCCCCAAGACAACTGTTTGAATAATGTTTATTTTTGAGGTATTCATTTTTTTTATACGTAAACCACACAATCTGAACACCAGATGTCACAATCAGCACAATGCACAAAGATAAAATATCTAGAAAGCATGCAAGTCACATGATCGTGTTCCCTAAAAACATGTGTACTGTATAACAAACATGCATTTAAATGAGCTGCAGCTTTATGATAACAGATACTCCATATATAAGCACAAACAAACCCAGGGGCCCAATTCTTAAATACATGTACACATGAAAATAATTTGGAATACAGGCTTTGCTATCTTAATATTTCAAGGCAGCAAAAACGCAACAGTGTGAGGTTGTTTCCTGTTCGGGGGAGAGTAAACTGTGCTATAGAGAGATGAGCCAGAAATATTTCTCTATGATGCAGCAGGAAAAACGAAAGCATTGAGTCAGATTAATCGCTGTATGGTGTTAAAGCTCACGCAGCTCTGATCTCAGCTTTACATCTGTGTTCTGATGTCTTGCATCTCGCACACACACACACACACACACACACACACACCTCAGCTTTATGAGAAAAAGAACCTGTTTTTTTCACTGTGCCAGATGTCTATCTGCATAGATAGATAGATAGATAGATAGATAGATAGATAGATAGATAGATAGATAGATTGATTGATTGATTGATTATGGATTCTGAGAGGGAAAGAAATTGTTGTGTCACAGCCAGAAAGACAACAACTTTGTTATGAAATAAACGACGATGTCACACCTACTTCACTATGACAGAAAAACATAATGGACACGTCTGTGATGACAGATGGAGGCCATGCCTCCTTCACCTGTCACACCATCTACACACTTATCAGGCACACACATTCTGCAGTGTGTGTGTGTGTGTGTGTGTGTGTGTGTGTGTTGGTGTAAAGCTGGTTTCATTGATAAGGTGCCTACTGTATATGAAGTTCTCTCTAATTTTTTGTCTCTATCTCAATCGGTGTCCCCCCCCACTCTCTCTCTCTCTCTCTCTCTCTCTCTCTCTCTCTCTCTCTCTCTCTCCCTCCCTCTCACCTACAACCTACATTGCCCATGTCTTTGTGCTCTGTCTGTCTGTTTATCTCTATTTATATTCCCTCTCTATCCTCCTCTTGCTTCATCTTTTTCTCTCTCCCTGTCTATTTATATCTCTCCCATTCTTTCTGTCTTCCTCCATCTGTTTTCTCCCCCTCACTCTGTTCATTCCTTCTTTCTTTCTTTCTTTCTTTGTCCATATTAGTTCTCTCTCCCTCTCTCTCTCTCTCTCTCTCTCTCTCTCTCTCTCTCTCTCTCTCTCTCTCTCACTCTCTGAGCACATGCATCATTGTTAAATTCTCACTATGTGCAACGTCTTCATGTCTTCGGCAGAGGACGATGTTCCGACTCGTTTCCACGCTCCAGATGAAAAATAACCGAACGTCCAGATGTGTATGTTGTGTAAATAGCTAATGAGGATTGACTAATGAGCACACAAATGAGAGCTGGTGCTCCAGCGCTTGTCTCGTGAAACATACCTGAGACAGGTGATCTTTAAATAAGCACAATTCACAAAAAGATTCACAAAAATGCACTTTGTAGTTTGTTGCCCTGAAGAATAGCCATAATGAACATCATAAACAATAACAAGCACCACCAACACAACACACGCACACATTCTCTCACTCTTTTTTCCCATGTTTTCTCTGTGTTTTGTGCAACTGCCATGTTTTTCGATTTACTGTATACAATATGCATGTCTGTGTGTGTGTGGTGGTGGGGGTGGGAACTACTCCATTTCTTTAATGTATTTAAATATGATTAAACTTTGTGTGAAAGTTTCAATCCGTCACAACTACACATCATGTGTTGGACTTGAAGTGAAATAAATGCTGTATGTTTGGTCAGTGGCACTGGTGGCCTTGTGGTAAAGGTGCTGGATCACTGATCCTAAGGTTGGGGGGTTCAAGCCCCACTCTCCACGGGTTGTCACTGCCCCCCCCCCCAGTGCAGCAAACTGGGTTATCAAAGGCCGGCCATGTCTCTCACTGTCTATGGTGGAGGTTCATGTACAAGAACCATTGCTGACTTTCCACAAGAGTAGCTGCAAAACCGTCAGCGTGGTTCTGTCCCTTGCGAAAAGGGTTGTCAGGAAGGGCATCCAATGTAAAAACCTACGCCAAATCAAACATGCGAATCATTAATATGACTTCCATGAGGATGGAGGCGGATGATTCGCTGTGGCGACCCCTGAAGGGAACAGGCCATAGGCAAAGAAGATGTTTGGTCAGAGCTCTGAAGCAGAGTTGACTCACTCATGTGTCAAAACACTTAATCCTACTGCAGTTGCTGGGACCTAGTGCCTATCTCAGCCTCCACTGGGTGAAGGCCTGAAACTCGATAGACCATCACAGGGCAATACATAAACAGCCATTTGCACTCACACTCACACCTGGGGGAAATTTGGAACAACCAGTTAGTCTAATGTGCATGTCTTTGATTCGTGGGAGGAAACCGGAGTACCCAGAGGAAACCAACACAGGGACAGGGAGAACATTCAAACTGCAAACAGAACCACCATTACCGAGCGTGAAAGTTGAACCCAGGACCTTCTTGTTGCGAGGTGAACTTGTTAACCACTACACCACTATGAAAGAGAGATTCTGTTTTAAAAATTATATATTTGCAATAATTTTATTAGAAGAATAACTCAATCTATAAATCAATCTGTCAGTTCAAAGGTTTATTCAATTTAGTTACATAAATGTCAAGGAAATTCTTTATTGTTTTCAGTTTGGTTATAGCCGCAATAAATATACTTTTCCTCAACAACCTCCATTAATTCTTTCTGTTTGTTAATACAATTAAAATTGAAAAAGACCCAACGAGAACCAGCACACTTGCTCTTTTACTTTGATCTCGATGTTGGTATTTAATCTTCATCTTTTAGGAGTGTTAAAAACATTGTAAAATATCTATAAAATGAGGCTGATACTAGCTCCGCCCACATCAAGACTCCCCCACCCCATTCTATTGATCTATGGTCTACTGACTCCCACCTGTCAAGGAGGTTCCACCAGATGACACCATAGTTATCCAACCAAGAAGGGTGTAGAATGAGCTCTTCAGGGTGTATCCCACTTTCACCTACTTGTGGGGCTGAAATAGGCTCCAGCCTCCCTACCACCGTAATAGTACTTTTATATACTGTATTCCCACATTTAAAAAATTGTTTCGAAATCACTTTCTAAAGCTCCTCTTGAATATAAAGAAAGAGGGCATGCATACACTTGAGAATAAAGTAATTGACAGCTTTGGTTGATCTTGGTATTGGCGCATAGAGAACCAAGAAATGAAAACGTGTACCTTAAAGGGACTGAGTTTTCTTTAGAAAATTAAGAAATTAAACATCAGCTCTATTTCACTTTGTACATCTATCAGTGTGCAAATGTAGAAATATTAGCATACCCTGCTATGCTACATCAGGGGTCCCCATCCACCGGTCCACGGACCGGCACCGGTCTGCGGCTCAATTGGTACCAATCCGCAGAAAAAATAATTTATTATTTCCGTTTTATTTATTATCTGAGTCTGAACGATCTTTACTTTTGAAAAATCTTTTATTTTGAAAAATGACCGGATTCTCTCGGTTACATGTCGGTCATTTGATATATATATATATATATATATATAAATGTAACCCACAAGGGGACGGCACATGAACAGAGGCGAGTTGGACATGTTTCAAACAATAGCGGGGATTTGGGGTGAGACTGAACCTGATCCCAGCTGGTGCACCATCACCTGTGGGTTTTTTTTATTTATTTATTTATTTTTTTAGAAAAGTTTAAGCTCTACTTCCCAATCAACTTTATTTCAGCTGTTGAAAAATAACATTCATGTAGAGATTGTTCATTTTCTGTAACCGCTTAATCCGAATTAGGGTCGCGGGGAGGCTGGCGCCCATCCCAGCCAACTTCGGGCAAGAGCAGAGTACACCCTGGACAGCTCGCCAGGCCATTGCAGGGCGGAAACACACCGACGGCTTTGCAGCCTGCTCTTGTCGAAAGTCAGCAATGGTTCTTTTACATGAACCTCCCACCATAGACAGTGAGAAACATGGCCAGCTTTTGATAACCCAGTTAGCTGCACTGGGGAGGACAGTGACAACCTTGTGGAGAGTGGGACTCGAACCCCCAACCTTTGGATCAGCGATCCAGCGCCCTATACGACTAGACCACCACTGCCCTGGAGAGATTGTAGTAATAATAATAATAATAATAATAATAATAATAATAATAATAATAATAATAATAATAATAATAATAATAATAATAATAATAATAATAATAATAATAATAATAATTTACAATATAAATAATCAAATGACACACACCCCCGATCCGAGGTAAAATTGTCAAGCGTTGACCAGTCTGCGGTGATAAAAATGTTGGGGACCCTTGCGCTACATAATGTATTTTCCAGGCTAGTCCCTTGCTAAAGGGTTGTGACAGGAAGGGCATCCGATGTAAAAACCTCTGCCAAATCAAACGTGCGAATCAGATGATTCGCTGTGGCGACTCCCGAGTAAAAGGGAAAAAGACGAAAGGACGACAGACAGACAGACAGGGTGCACCGGCCCATAAGGCGCATCAGCGGGTGCACACGCACAAAACGCACCGGACTATAAGGCGCATTAAGCAAAACAAAAGTCAAATAAGTCAAACTTGATTCAACTCTTACAATAACTCATCACTGATCAGTTATAACAATATAAAACAATAAACTCACTTTTTCAGTTCATTCCTCTTCTACAAATCCATCAAATTCTTCATTTTCTGTGTCTGAGTTTAACAGTTGCACAAGTTGGACATAAAGCCCGGATCCCTCTAAGTTATGACCTGTTGACACCAATATCTAGCGGTTGGAGTTCTTTGGTTAATCCACCAGAATGATGGTAAGCTCTGAATTAGTTTGCTTCATTTGGGTGTCGACAGTGTTAGTAAGATGAAGCCGCACAGCTTCATCCATACATAAGGCGCACCGGCAATCTTTTTGAAGATTAAAGACTTTTAAGTGCGCCTTATGGTCTGAAATATACGGTCATATGTCCTCTCTGCAGACAAAATTAGGTGTAAACTCTTGTACTCATCCTAACTGTTAACGCCCTAAAATAA
The DNA here is from genome assembly GCA_024760905.1 of Plotosus lineatus. Taxonomy (NCBI): domain Eukaryota; kingdom Metazoa; phylum Chordata; class Actinopteri; order Siluriformes; family Plotosidae; genus Plotosus; species Plotosus lineatus. Next base: position 26,438,731 of record CM045731.1, read on the forward strand.
CTCGAATATACTGAATATAATAGGAATATGATTTTTTTTTTGTCTGGTATAAGATCCTAAGCTATTTTTAATTTTTAACAGCGCTGTCATGGCTGACGGGACAGAGTGAGCTTAAATAATGTTAGAGTACAATTTCAGATTGAGATCTAATGAATGAGTTTCAAACACAGAGTTTAAAAAAGATATGACAGTGAAACAACCATCATCATCATCATCATCATCATCATCATCATCATTATCATCATCATCAGAAGCAGCAATAGCAGGGCTCACAGCATGAAGTAAAAACTGATTGTACAGTTAGATTAATGAGCTATTTTTGCCCCATCTAAGGCATAAAACTGATTAAAGCCACTCAAACAGCAGGAATGGACTCACAGTGATTCATTTCCCTCACATGAGGCAATCAGCCAATGCATGTTTTCGAAAGTGAATTGTGATTTGAAATTAATTCGAGAGCAGGGATGATGAAACAGAGCAGAAAGGAAACAAAACATGGCATGATAATTCTGTACTCCTGAGAGAAATAGGAAGAGAGAAAGAGCTGGGAGGAGGAGTCAGACCGAGATGTTTTTCTCCGTGCTGTCTAGAATTCAGTGGCGTGGTGCCCTAGTGGTGAGCACTTCCACCTCACAGCATGAAGCTACGGGGCTTGAGTCCTTCGTGAGGACATTTCTGAGTGGAGTTTACACTGTGTTCTTGTGCTTGCATGGGATTCCTTCAGGTAGTCTGGTTTCGTCCCACAGCCCAAAGACATGCACATTAGGCAGACTGGCCTCTCTAAATTGCCCCTAAGTATATTTGTAGGTCTGAGGGTATATAGTTGTGTTTGTGTTGTCTCTGCAATGGATTAGAAAGCAGTTCAGCGTGTATTCCACCTTCACCCAGAGTGAGATTGACTCGAGCATCCCCATGACCTGAGTAGAATGTAGTAATTCGGCAAATAAATGAATCTTGGTATCTTGGTATCTACAAATAAGTATCTTGGGGCTGATTGCTGTGCCATAAGACGTTCAGTAGATTTCTTTAAGCTGGCTTTCACAACCATTCACATATTAATACATCCATTCATTTTCTGAACTGCTTAATCCTAATTAGGGTTGCAGGGAGGCTGGCTCCCATCACAGCCAACTCTGGGTGAGGGCACAGTACACCCTGGGCAGTTCGCGAGACCATCGCAGGGCAGAAACATACTGATGGCTATGCAGCTACTCAGGACAGAAATCAGCAATGGGTTTTTTTTTTTACATGGCCCTCTCACCATAGACAGTGAGAGACATGGCCGGCCTTGGATAACCCAGTAGGCTTCACAGGAGGGACACTGCCCTCAACCATTCGCACTCAAAGGTAAACTGGAGCAGACAATTAGCCTAAGGTGGATGTCTTTAGACTGTGGAAGGGAAACCGGAATACCCTGGGGAAACCCTCACGAGCGCAAAGAGAACATGCAAACTCCACACAGAAACAATGTTCCCAAGCTCAAGACGTGAACCCATGATCACCTTGCAGCAAAACAGATGTGCTAACAACTGCACCGCAGTGCCGCACTGACAACATGTCTCAAAGGTCAGTCAACTTTCAATTCTCCAGGATGGAACCTGGAACTTAGCTGAAAAGGGTTGTAGATCTCCTGGAAAACACACAGGCTGAAAAAAAATATTCAAGATGAAGGTCTGTCATGTGCAGATGGCTTGATGATGCTATCACTTCCCTGTCCTGGGAGTAGCATGACATTTTCAGAAGATTAATATTTCTCTTATGATATTTTCCATGACCCAAAGAGCAGCAGTGAGATGTAAGTTGATTCTTGACTGACTGACCTGATTCCTCCCCAGAGCTCAACCAACTGGAATTTATAGAAACATCTACAAAAAAACCCAGATATGGAACAACATTTTTTCCTCAGCAGATACTTTCCTTATTAAAGAAAAATATTAAATCCCATGTACGTAGACCAACACACAATAATATGGCTCACATTTTTTTGTACAGTCAGAACTTTTCTCAATATTTCCCCCCCAAGTCTGCTTCTAGTCCATTACCTAGTACCTCATCTAGTCCACTGCCTACTGCGACCTCTAGTCCATTCCTTCATCCGTATTCGTCAATTCTCTTCTTTGGTCCATTTCCTAGTCCAGCCTGAAAGGCTCTTTTTTCCACGTCTTCTTAAAAGGCTTTCCACTCCATTTTATGTACCATCCCTGGCCCTCTACTTAAGACTATTCTCTAGTCCAGTGGTATTCAACCGTACTCTATTCAGGAACTACGCTGACAATTTATTATGATTATAATAATAATTTTTTTTTTTTTTGGAATTATATTTTTTAAAAAAGCCACAATTCTAAAATGTCCCTTTCCTTCCTAAAACCATGAGTCCAAGAATAAGGATAAATGTGTATTTTTAGGAGAGGAACAGCATTCATTCGTTCATCATTCATTTTCTGAACTACTTAATCCTAATTAGGGTCGCGGAGAGGCTGGTGCCCATCTCAGTCGACTCTGGGCGAGGGCAGAGTACACCCTGGACAGCTCGCCAGGCCTCGCAGACCAGAAACACGCTGATGAAGCTACTCATGACAAAAGTCAGCAATGGCTCTTTTACATGAACCTCTCATCACAGACAGTGAGCGACATGGCCAGCCTTTGATAACCCAGCTGGCTGCATTGGGGGGGACAGTAGTGACAACCCACTGACAGTGGGGCTTGAACCCCCAACCTTTGGATCAGTAATCCAACACCTTACCACTAATGATATAATAATAGTTCCAACATTCAAAGTCCCTACTTTCAGTTCTAGACTCCTGCCTTTCCTCTTCTCTCTCTGCCTACGGACACGTCTCCCGCCTCTCCTTCTTCGACGTCTTCGACCAACAGTAGTCCAATTTCCACCAGCACTCTGTTGGTTAACACCACTGATGACGGTCGTTGTTAACCTGGGCCTCGACCAATCTGGTATGAAATTCTTTGTTGTGACTCGCATATTTTATTCGGCATTTGTTTCACGCCGGATGCCCTTCATGACGCAACCCTCTGCATTTATCCGGGCTTGGGACCGGTGTGACGGAGAGACACTGGCTTGTGCCCCTCCTCACGGCTGCCTTAATGATAATAATAATAATAATAATGACATCAATGATTTCCAAGTGCTGATTACAAAATCACAAAACACAACAGCAGCATTGTTGTTCTTCACAGTCCTGTCCTTAAAGGCACAACAAACAGCACTGTTACACAGATTTTAACAAACAGTACTGCTGATCATCACAGACCATAACAGGAGATAACATAGGCCAGAAATCACTGCTGATTGATTTTGCCTTTGCAAAATTCTCTGAAATATCTGATGTCCTTCTAGCCACATTATTTTTTATGGGGGAAAACAACATTTAATCTGCAGGCAGGTTGCAATCCTCACCAATTCTCCATCAGTATATGGCTTCATTGTTTTCATCGATTCAAGTATGATTTTATAGGATGACCCTTTTGCCCTTTCACGGTTTGGTTCTGCTGAGTCTCAGCATCTTATCAGCTCGCAGCTATCCACGCTGCAGAACACTGATACTGAACTTTGCCCCACTGCTCTAGTCCCTCCTCTGGTCCATTCACTAATCTCACACTATTCCAGTCTCACATTGAGTCTCACATTGCATTCATCACTAAGCTGCTTAACTAGCTCTAGCCGAGCCCATTCCATAATCCCACACTAGTCCACATGACTAAATTTCAAGGCCACTGAAGGACGAACAATTACTGAACATTTATTTTTGAAAAAGTGAACATCAGCAAAACTGCATGTCAAAATTATTAGTTTACATATTTGTCCCTTTTTTCTTAATTTGCTTTCCTTTTCTGCCAATGCTTGACATTGACTGGAGAGATTGCAATCTTTCGTGAATCATGAATGACTAAACCCCACCTAGTGGAAAGATGAACAATGAATTTCATGTTAATAGCTAATGCAAAAAAGTACCATAACAATATACAGTGAACCCACGCTACTTTGTGCTTCAGTTTCTGCGGCTTCTGTGCATCGTGGGTTTTTTAAAAATATTCATCAAAAAAAAAAAAGGAAATTAAGGAAAAATAGGGAAAAAGTTAAGGAAAATGTTATAAAACAAGGCTAATTATGCAAAAAAAAAAAAAAAAAAAAAAAAAAACCCAAACAAACAAAAACAAAAAACAACCCAAAACCCCCTAACAAAACTACTTACATTTTTATGTGAGATACGCATCTGAATGTGTGGGCACATATATGTGTGTGCGTGCGTGCATCTTTATGTGTGATTATTTATATTTTATTTACATCTTATACATTATTTTTGAATATTTAATTGTTATTATAAGCATTTATACCATTGGATATGTATTTATTGATATTATATACAGACGCTCCCCGACTTACGTTTTAGTTCGGTTCCAAACAGCCGAACGTAAGGTGAAAAAAAACGCAAGTTGTTACTGTATGTTCCAGTGACATATGACGTTCATACTGTACTATACATCCATAAATACCATTACCGTATCTCATAAAACACCCCTAAATCAATTATTATTAACATAACATTGTAAAATAATATCAAATATATCAAATAGTATCAACATTAATTTCAAATTAATTAAATTCAAGCAAAATAATTTCAAATAGATAAATCTTAATCAAATTCACTCATCAAATATCAAATACAGTATCAAATATAACCTTTAACATTCGCTGTGATGCGATCTTTCTGCTTGTAAATGGAAGAAACATGCAACATTCATATGTTTTCTACCAGCATCGATTTTCTTGATAATAGCCATCTTTGTTTCTAACGAGATGGCTTGCTGCTTTTTCTGATTACCACTATGACTAGTAGGCTTACGCTTCTGACCAACCATATTTGCTTAGGGTTACAAAAGTCCGCAAAACAGTGTAAAAACAAAGATCACAGAGAGGACGTCTTAACACAAGGGTAACATGTGGTGAACTGGGAAGATGGAGGGGCACGTTCAGTCTGTCGTTTGTAAACAATGGATGCAGCGTCATGTGTAAGTAGCGTATTACGTCAACGTACTACGTAGGTACGTCTCATACAACATAGAGCACACTAAACTAAAAATTTGACATAATTAAAAAAAAAAAAAAAAACGTAAAATCAAAAAATACGTAAAACGAATGAACATAAAGCGGGGAGTGTCTGTACACACATACATGTACATATATATACGTCAGTCAGGGGTGTCAATCCTACTTCGAAAGAAATCAGCGGTAATGGGGGAGTCTCGGTCCCCATTAACCACGGAAAGTGAGGGATCCCTGTACTTTGAAAGATTTCGCAGGCCGCATATAATGAATTAAAGGGCCGGATTTGGCTCATGAGCTTAGAGTTTGACTTCCGGCCCACTCCATAGCCAAATCTCCAGGTTCTCTCAATTTAGTACCATTTGCACTCTACTCAGTCCATGTCCAATTCTTTAATTCAGCCCCTCCTCTACTCCATTGCTTAATCCCTCTTCCTGACATTCCTCAGTACTTAATGGCTACTGACTGAAACTAATGACATTAGACCCTTGTTAAATTTTTGATTGTTTGGCTGTGCTCTTAAAATAGTTAAAGTCGATATTTACTCACTCATAATAAAGACATTTGTTAATAATGAGTCCATGTCTGCACAATGCACACTTAGTCAACTTCCAGCTTAGAAACTGAGAGATTTTGTAAGTAATGTATTGTAAAGTCTAAAATAAAGCTCTCTACAATAACACTGCAAAATGTCAGGTCCTTCTGCTGAATACTTATTTAATGAACCAAGAACATGTTCACAAAAAATAACACAGTGTAAAAAATGGATGGCAAAAAATTGATTATTGAAATGTCAGATTTGAAATGTCAAACCCTGTGTGTCTTACCATGACAGCGTGGTCTTACAATATTACCCATTTGTTTCCATCATAATAAAAAAAAAATCCCCCAAAAAACCCATAACAGCAATTGTTCTCCTTTATCCTCCATCCCAGCCTGAGCTGTCAGCTCGCAACTGACACTGAATCGTAAATCATTCATCAGTGAATATATCAGCTGCAATTAGTTTGTACATCAAGTGGGGAAACATGAAGGATTCATTAGCTGCTTAATCCTGCATCCATCAACAACATGGTAAAAAGAACAGAGGACCTGTCAATCAACAACGATCTCTCAGTATGTTTCTCTTTTCTGTTCTGAATGCACGCCATGATCTCATCTGTGCTTTAATCCCTACTGAGCCTGTGGCTCACTCGCTCATTTGCCGAGCTGAATAATCCCACAGGGACGAGGGGAGGCTGGAGCCTCTCTGTGCTGACAGTGAGTGAAGGCAGGGTACACCCTGAACAACTTGCCAGACCATTGCAGTGCCATCAGACACACACACACACACACACACACACACACACACACACACACACACACACACACACACGTGTACGAGTAGAGACAATACTGAACAGCCAATTAGTCTAAAGTACATGTCTTTAGACTTGGGGAAGAAACAGGATTACCCAGAGAAAACTCTCACAGGCAAGGTGAGTACATCCACACTCTACACAAAAACTTCTCAGCCCGGTGCTCAAACCCAGGACGCTCTGACCCCATCTTCACGTAGTATTGACTGAGATAGGCACCAGCCTTCCCGCAGTCCTAGAAAGACTGTAAATAAGTGATGATTAGAGAGTACATAGCCAATGAACTGTCAAAAATAAATTCAAAGTATTATAACAGATACAAGAAAGGACCAGCCACAAGTTGTGTTCCCCAAAGGTACAACAATGTACATTTTATTTTGGGAGTATGTTATATTATAATGAACATGTAGTTGGTACTCACTGATTCACTTGCAAGTAAAACTGTATGATATGTTTCTTGTATATATATATATATATATATATATATATATATATATATATATATATATATATATATATATATATATATATATATATATATATATATATATATATATATATATATATATAATTTTTGTGTGTGTGGGGCAGTGGTGGTCTAGTGGATAGGGCGCAGGATCGCTGATCCTAAGGTTGGGGGTTTGAGTCCCCACAGGGTTGTCACTGTCCCCCCCAGTGCAGCTAACTGGGTTATCAAAGGCGGGCCATGTTTCTCACTGTCTATGGTGTGAGGCATGTAAAAGAACCATTGCTGACTTTCGTAAAGAATAGCTGCAAAGCCGTCAGCGTTTCTGTCCCTTGCTAAAGGGTTGTGACAGGAAGGGCATCCGAAGCAAAAGAAAAACCTATGCCAAATCAAATGTGCGAATCAGACGATTCACTGTGGCGACTCCCGAGAAAGGTAAAAAACTGAAAGGAAAAGAAGAAGATATATATATATATATATATATATATATATATATATATATATATATATATATAAATTCAATACTTTATAGATACCGCTTATACAGTGGAAGCTTTTATACGCAGAAATAAGGTTCATGAACTATTATTTCTAGTCCCGTGCGATCCAAATTCAAAGACAAAACGTGTTTGATGCAAGTCTTGCTTTGATTAACGTGCATCAGTGTGGAACGCAGCACCCCCTTGCTTTCTGATGAATAATAGCTTCATTAAAATTTAAAGACACCTCAGACAGAACCATCTTTCCAGTTTACTATGATGATGATAAGATAGTGAACTCAGAATGAAAGCAATATAAAAATGTAATATTATGCAGAAAGATTAGGCTGTTAGTGTGATATGAATATTTAATGCCATGTCTGGTTTGTTTACAGGTGAACTCAAATTCTTGGGACTGTCACTCACAGGTTTTCAGTTTAAAATAACAATGCTGCTGAGAGTCTCTCCTCCATATTTGGAGGAACTCTATAAAATGGTTCCTGGAAGAACTTATCTTTGAAAGTTTTTCTATAAACCATGTAGAGCGCACTATCCATGGCAATGAATGTCGCATAATGATGACTATAACCTCTTACCTAGCAAGAGCTCAGTCCTTCAATCCCTCATTTTCACTGCTGTCAATCATCTGAGAGAGAAGGTAGACTGGGCATGCTTGCAGCTTCAGAATCCAATCTGTAAAAATTAACCAACAAACCAAACAACCCAACAAACAAATAAACAATCAACCAAACTAATCAACAAGATAGCCAACTAACAAACAAATGAACAACCAACCAAACATCATAACAACCAACTTACAAACAGCAAACAAAAATCGACCAAACCCATCATAACAATCAACTAACCAACCAACAAACAACTAATCAAACATCATAACAACAAACTATTCAACTATAAAACAAACAAACAAACATTATAACAGCCAACTAACCAACAAATAAAAAATCCATTAAACAAACAATCAAACATCATAACAAATTATCCAAATATAGAACAAACAAACAATCATTATAACAGTCAACTAACCAACAAATAAAAAAATAATCCATTAAACAAACAAAAATCAACCAGACATCATAACAATCAACTAACCAACCAACAAACAACCAATCAAACATCATGACAACCACCTAACCAACCAACAAACAACCAATCAAACATCATAACAATCAACTAACCAACCAACAAACAACCAATCAAACATCATAACAACAAACTCACCAACCATCAAACTCCATAACAACAAACTATCCAACTATAAAACAAACAACCAAACATTATAACAGCCAACTACCCAACAAATAAAAAATAATCCATTGAACAAACAAAAATCAGCCAGACATCATAACAATCAATTAACCAACCAACAAACAACCAAACAAACATCATGACATCCAAATAACCAACCTATAAACAACCAATCAAACATCATAACAACAAACCATCCAACTATAAAACAAACAAACAAACATTATAACAGCCAACTAACCAACAAATAAAAATAATCCATTAAACAAACAAGCAAACAAATGAACAACCAACCAAACATAACAAACAACCAATCAAACCAACAATCAAAAAACAAACAATTGAACAAACAATCATGACAATCAACTAAACAACAAACAGGCAGACAGTCAACCAAACATCATGACAACCAACTAACCAACCAACCAACAAACAAATGAACGACCAACAAACATCATAACAACCATAATATTATTGTTATTAGTAGTTGTAGTTATAATAATATTATTTATATATCTTCAGTATTTTTGATATGCATTTGATTGAAGGCAGAGTGGTTGCGTGTGTGTGTGTGTGTGTGTGTGTGTGTGTGTGTGTGTGTGTGTGTGTGTGTGGGTGGGTGGGTGGATGGGTGTGGGTGTGCATGTGGGTTGCCCTGTGTTGGATTGGTGATATGCCCAGAAATGGCTGAGATGCTCCAGTCTTCCTGTGACCTTGGTAGGATTAAACAGGGTTTGGCACCTGAATGAATAAATCAATAAATGTTTGATTGACAATTGTGCTGCTGTGATAAGTAAATTTCCTTCAGTTGGGAATTAATGAAGTTTATCTTATCTTAGTAGATTAATTGAAATTGACTCTAAAGTTGAGGAAAATTATGAAAATAATCATAAAAATAGAACATCACTGCTTGGTGTGTTTGGAACCTGAAATGTTTTTTTTTTTTTAATGCATTGTCCTAACCTCAGCATTAGCAGCTGAGCCACCAGTCACTTGGTGGGACACTGACGTTGAGCACTGAGGAAGGTGTTGACTTCACATTTGAATTTTTGCCTGTCATGTGTGGTCACAGTTTCTTCAGGTAGACTATTCCACAATCTTACTGCGGCTGGAAGAAAAGACCTCAGGTGGCTTGTTGTTGATGAGCGGGGGTATTCTAGTGTTGCTGAGTGCTGAGCACTAGACTGTCTGGTAACACGTCCTGCTGGTTTAGGCTGATGGAGTAGGGCATTTAGTAGGGCAGGGGCTTCTTTGTGGTACATACGGTGGAGCAGTGTTAGTGCGCCCACATTTCTATGTTGTTCCAGAGGCTGAATTTGCATTGAATCCAAGTCACCTGGCTTAGGTCCTATTATTTTGATAGCTCTTCTTTGTATGGTATCAAGCCATGATAATGATGTAGGAGAGACACCCATCCAGACCAATGAGGCATATTCCATTCTGGACCTCACCATACTCTTATATATCATAGCTCTCTGGTCAGGATTCAGGTACCTGGACACTCTTCTTAGGAGTCCCAAGCGACAGCCAACATCTTTAGCCATATTTTTCACGATGTGGGTCCATGTGAGGTCCTTGCGTATGGTCTGTCTTCCTTTCGGCTTTTTCCCTTTTACTTAGGTAATTCCTAGTAATTCCACTTCATCCACCTCTGCTAGGATGGCGTCCATGAAATGGAGGTTGGGGTGGTTCCCTTCTACATCTTTCAGTCGACTGACTGTGATGCTTGTGCACTTTGCTGCTCCGAAGAGGACATTCCATTTAGTTGCCCATTTCTGGATTTATGCAGGTCTTCATTTAAGCTTTTAGCTTCTGTGGTTATGTGTTTCCTATCTTTAATGATGCTTAGAACTGAGGAGTCATCTGCATACAGGATAGCTTTGTTCTTAATTATATCAGTAAAATCGTCAATGTAAATTATGAATAGTAATGGGCCCAGTATTGACCCCTGGGGTATGCCAGCATTGATTGGTTTAGCACTTGAGGTGGTGCCGTTTAAGGTCACCTTAAGTACTCTGCCAGCTAGGTAATCCTCTATCCATCTCAGCAGTGTGCCTTTTATACCAATAGCATCTAGTTTTGTGATGATTTCTAGTTTGATGATTTTGTGTTCCTGCTTTAATTTGGAGATGAGGACGGAGACAGGAAGATGCCACCATGCTGCAGGCCTGTGCTGGACCTCAATCTGTTTTAAATGTGTTTATATCTGGAAAATGCCTCACTGTCAATGCTGCTAATCCCCCTGCTCTCTCTCTCTCTCTCTCTCTCTCTCTCTCTCTCTCTCTCTCTCTCTCTCTCTCTCGCGAGCTCTCTCGTGCTCTCTCGCTCTCTCTCTCTTCTCTTTTCTCCTTTGTTCCCTGCTGTTTCTGATTTAAAGATGACGCTCAACGACGCTGTTCTTTGTCGGGTTGCCATGAGTTACGCGTTCTTGTTCCTCTAGGCCCTATTACTGTACCAAAGGCAGGGATTTTTGAACCTTATTAAAAGCGTCTCCAGCTTCTTGGTGTAAATCTATAGTTGTAGAAAGTATGTCAGATGCCACAAAAGGATTTTTGTTTCTAACAGTTAAGCCTGTAAATTCCCCAGCTTCTCCACATGTTACCAATTAAATGTGTTGATGTCTAGTCAGTGTCTGGTTCATCAAATAAGTGAAGGTTCTAAGCATCAGAAAGAAAAATGATCCCCTAAACAAAACACAAGCAAATAACCCATCATTTATCCATTCATTATCTATATCACTTATCCACCAGCTTCATGGGAACGTGAGAGCTAATTCTTCATGACTTAAGGTGAGAGGCGGGGTTACACCCAAAACAGGTCATCAGGACTATTACAGGACTATTACAGACAGAAATAAAAATACTTGGAGAGTGCAAACTTCCAACCAAGTTAATAAATAAATAAATATCAAAGTGCACAGCACCCGTACAAGGCCTGCTGTAATACCAAATATCCAACCCCCAACCCCCAACCCCCAAACCATCCCATCTCACAGTCTAAATGGTTACTTTACAAAATCCTAGATCTACGCCTTCTTGCTGTGAAGCGGACATGGTAACCGTTGCGCCACAGCGCCACCCTGTTAAATTCAATTAGAAAGAAAGTTATGTGTAATCATCATGAAGTTTCCTTCTAATTACTTCTAACAGGGTGGCATGGTGGTGCAATGGGTAGCATGTCCATCTCACAGCATAAAGGCCTGGGATCGATTCCTGGGCTCAGTTGTATCTGTGTAGAGTTTACATGCCCCCCCCAAACATACATAGTATTCCTGTTGGCTGTTCCAAATTGCCCCTAAGTGTGAGTGTGACTATGACTCTGAATGGATGTGTGAATGTTGGCCGTGCAATGCTTGGCAAGCTGAGTCCAACGTCAGCTGAGATGGGCACTAGAATCCTTATGACCTTGATTAGAACTGGGGTCTTAGAAAATGATTGAATTAATTAACAAGTGGAACAGCCATTCGCACTCACATTCACAGCTATGTGTTTAAAGTAGCCCCTTGACAGAATGTGCATGTCTTGGGACTGTGGGACGAAACTTTAGTACCCAGAAGAAGCCAAGAAAGCATACGACGAGGACACAGAAAGGTTGAGATTTGAACCAAGGACCTTCTTTCTGTGTATTACTAACCAGGGAGCCACTGTCCCACCCAGCAAAAATAAATAAATAAATAGATAAATAGCATTAATCATAAAATGTGAATGAGCCACATGGACCTTAAAAGATTGACTCATGGATGACTCAAATCTGACTAACTGAAAATTCCTCAATAATTCAATATATCTGGCAAGACATGAACACATCTCACAGCCACACACAAATCGCGTACCCACTGAGTCCTGATTTATTTTGGGAAATTAGTTTTATCAAGGAAGATTTCCACAAGTACGATTACCGGTGTCTTCCTAACACTGCACTGTTTCAAGTGGTCCACGCTGTACAGAAGCTCTGCAGCCTCCCTGCCTTACCCTTTTCCTTATTAGGAACCATAAGGATGCTGTAATTACTGTGTTTTATGAGAACGTGAGGTTGGAAACTGTTTAAAGTGAAACTAGGAAGCCAAGACGAGGTTACGGCCTGATAAGAACATTTCACACACACTCAACACTGTTTTGTTTATTCTGTGAAACACTGTTAGGCTTTATGACGTATGTATGGATGTGGGTCTGGATATGTGTATATACGTGTGTGTGTGTGTGTGTGTGTGTGTGTGTGTGTATGTGTGTGTGTGTGTGTGTGTGTGTGTGTGTGTGTGTGTGTGTGTGTGTGTGTGTGTGTATGTGTGTGTGGGTGGGTGAGTGTGTGTGCACATAGTTTGTGAGTGAGCAGTGGAGTAGCTCATCTGTCAGTAACACCCGGGGGGGTAAACCGACAAAAAATCCTGAAAAAATTCCAGCAGAGTGTTTACGGTGGCCTAAAATGGACTATGTTCTTCAGCCTCATGAAAACAAAATGCATGTTTCATCAGTCTGGATCAAATCATTCAGGAGCTTTTCTTCCTCCCATCTCCAATAATCTGTGACTGATCGCAGCATCACCCTCTTTCAGTACTTTTTAAATTCTCACTCATCTTATTCACACGCTCATTTACCGAATCGCTTAATTCTACGAGTATTATGAGGAGATTGGTGCCTATTTTAGTTGGATTACGTACACCTTGGACAGCTCGTCAGACCAGCGCAGGGCAAAACACAGATAACCATTCAAACTCACACCTTGGGTCAATTCCCAAAAGCTGGTTCTCCTAATGTGCATGTTTTGGACTGTGCTAATAAACACAAGTACCCAAAGGAAAGCTATGAAGACCTGGGCAGAAAATACAAACTCCACACAGAAGCACATGACCAAGGTACTTGAATCTAGGACCTTCTTGGTGTCAGGCCAACGTGCTACCACTCGTCCCAACTGCAGTAATACGTGCTCAAATTTTCTATTGTTAACTTTTTTAAAATAACAAACATTCATTCATTCATTTTCTGAATGTCTTAATCCTAATTAGGCTTACGGGGAGGCAGGCACCTATCTCAGCCAACTCTGGGTAAGGACAGAATACAAGCTGGAGAGCTTGCCAGGCCATCGCAGGGCAGGTGTTTAGTATCTTCTTCTTCTTCTTTTCCTTTCGGCTGTTCCCTTTTTCAGGGGTCGACACAGCGAATCATCACGTTTGATTTGGCTTAGGTTTTTATGTTGGACGCCCTTCCTTTATAACTGGGTTATAAAAGGCCGGTTCACATAAAAGAACCTCTCACCATAGACAGTGAGAGACATGGCCTGCATTTGATAACCCAGTTAGCTGCACTGGGGGGACAATGACAACCTTGTGGAGAGTGGGATTCGAACCTCCAACCGTAGGATCAGCGATCCAGTGCCCTATACCACCAGGCCACCACTGCCACGCAGAGCAGGTGTTTAGTATATAGTACAAAAAAAAAAAGGAAATTAACCTACCACTAGATTTTAACTATTTACTTTTAAAGTGGTACGATGATCACACATGATCCTTTATGACATGATTTCTTTATAAATTGAAAAAGATTGTTTTTTTTTGTGATGGCTTTTTATTAAATTTTGAGGATTTCAGAATCGTTTCAATGGTTGCAAATTGTGAGATTTTATCCTGATGAGAAGTATATAATGTCCAGTATTCCCAGTAAACAAACCAGTCTGATTGTGCATTTCTGTGGAGTATATACAGAGATTATAATAATAATAATAATAATAATAATAATAATAATAATAATAATAATAATTATTATTATTATTATTATTATTATTATTATTGTTATTATTATTATTATTATATTATATATGTATTATATATGGCAGTGGTGACCTGGTGGTATAGGGCGCTGGATCGCTGATCCCAAGGTTGGGAGTTCAAGTACCACTCTCCACAAGGTTGTCACTGCCAGTGTGCAGCTAACTGGGTTATCACAGGCCGGCCATGTCTGTCACTGTCTATGGTGAGAGGTTCATGTAAAAGAACCATTGCTGACTTTTGTAAAGAGTAGCTGCAAAGCCGTCAGCGTGTTTCTGTCCCTCACTAAAGGGTTGTGTCAGGAAGGACATCCGACGTAAAAACCTACGCCAAATCAAAACATGCGAATGAGATGATTTGCTGTGGTGACCCATGAAAAAGGGAAAAAGCTGAAAGGAAAAGAAGAATAAGATATATGTATTATATACAGAGAACATATTCAACTACAGAATTAAAGAATTTGTTTACCAAGGCTAACTTGCTATGTAGACAGATAGGTACCGCTTATTTCGATACTGATCCACAGTAAAAGGTGAGTTCAAAATTAGCAGGCGAAGTGTATGAAAACAGATGAAGATCTGCACATGTGTCTTTAAGAAGAGAGCGATAAAGGGATAACTAGATAATGGAACAGGGAACGAGGGAGGGGAGTATTGTTAGCACTTAAGTGTTAATCCACTGTAAACAGAAGCGTCATAGTTTTATAGTCTTATAAACACTAAACCCACCACATTCAACCCATCTACCGCTATCTCCCAATGAGCTCATGCAGACTTTGTCTGAGTTTAAACAAGACCCCGGCAGGCTTCACGATGATGTTCAGTGTTTATGAGAAGATCCCACATGAACAGTTCACTCCTGTGTCATTCACCACGGCAGAAATTTAAATGTTTTGGCAGCTCTGAGTTCAGCACCGATGGAACTGGCAGAACACGATCGAGCTGGGTTTGCTTTGTGCATGAGACATATTCAATCTTTTCTGAGCCTTTTGTCAAAAATTTGATAAAACCAAACACATGTTGCTTCAAAAATATCACCAACGCCAGAGGTACAGGTATTACAGTTTTAAACATTTTCATTATTGACTATATTTCTTACTGAATGTGTTGTTTTAGCCCCCAGTGCAGCCAACTGGGTTATCAAAGGCTGGCCATGTCTCACTGTCTATGGTGAGAGGTTCATGTAAAAGAACCATTGCTGACTTTCGTCAAGAGTAACTGCACTGCCGTCAGCACGTTTCTGCCCTGCGATGGCCTGGCGAGCTGTGCAGGGTGTACTCTGCCCTTACCTGGAGTGCCATGAACTGATCCATGGCGCGAACCTCATTGTCTCTCGAGACAGAAGGATGCCAACAACAGCGATTTACTTCAGGCTCTGTGGATGTTCTTCAACGAATAGTTCCATCTTAGGGCGTATTCAGCAACATCCACCTCACTTTGAAAAATAATTATTAAGTAAGACACACACCACAGACAGTGGGAGGCATGGTCGGCCTTTGATAACCCAATTAGCTGCACTGGGAAGGACAGTGACAACCTGCTGAGAGTGGGGCTTGAACCCCCAACCTTGGGATCAGTGATCCAGCACCTTTTATCCCCAGGCCACCACTGCCTAAAAAGTGTCCACACTTTACAGTAGAGCTGGAGTATCCTCTCCAGGGCACGAAGCCTGGGCCAGAATATGGAGATCCTGGGTGGTCCAATCGTCAGGATCCCCCTCTCTGCCTTGCTGACGGGGTCCAAAAGAATGCGAAGCATGATATTTGCCGTCAGTTTGGCTGCAGGAGATGCTGGAATGGTGTTACTTGTAGCACTGAACCGTCTGCGGGTCTCCACTCCGGATTTGAAGGTTTACTCCTTTTCCCTCACGTGGTTTGGCTCGTCAGCTGAGACGGTTTATCGGAGTGTGGCGCTTGGTGCCAGCACATGAGAGCTTTGGGAGATGGATGAGAACCAGTTGTCCGTCCACCCTACGGGAGAGGGTGCAACTATGGGCAGAGAAGGGTACTATCTCTATCCAGAGCCTCCTGCAGCCCAAAGTGAATCAGGCTCGTAGTACTGTATACATATACTAAACAGTACCACCAGCAAAACAAATAAATTAAATTAAATTTGATTTTTATGGTTTAGCTTTTACATTTTTCAAATCATAATGAATGCAGATGCACAAGCAGGCGCAGAACTGTATAATGGCATCTATTTAAGTTTTCTTTAGGAATTTAAGTACAGTATAAGCTACATCAAAACAAAGAAATTCAAAATAAAACATGATGTTTATGGTTTATTTTTACATACTAGTATTTTGAGTGACACGAGTGGGTGACATGGTGAGTGGTTCGTGTGTTTACCTCACGCCAGTCAGGTCCTGGGATGGATTTCTGGACTCGGGTGTTTCTTTGTGGGTTTGCATGTTCTTCCCAAGTTTCCATGGGTTTCATCTGGGTACTCCAGTTTCCTCCCACAGTCCAAAGACCATGCACATTATGCTAACTGGCTATTTCAGATTCCTCCCGGGTGTGGATTTGAGTGTGAATGGCTGTGTCTTGGCACATTAGTAAGGTGCTGGGTTACTGATCCCAAGGTTGGAGGTTCAAGTTCCACTATTAAAGGGCTGTCACTGCTGTCCCCCCCCAGTGCGGCTAACTGGGTTATCAAAGACCAGACACTGTCTGTGGTGAGAGGCTGTAATAAAAGAACCATTATTGACTTTATTCAAGAGTAGGTGGTATAGCTATTAGCGTGTTTCTGCTTTGCAATGGCCTGGTGAGACGTCCAGGGTGTACTCTGCCCTTGCACAGAATCGGCTGAGATGGGCACCAACTCCCCATGACCCTAATTAGGATTATGCGGTTCAGAAAAATGAATGTATGGTTGTGCCTGTTGCCCTGTGATGATCTGGTGAGTTTTTCAGGGTGTACCCTGCCTTCGTGTATTATAAGCCCGTCTGTGACTCTTGCAGGATAAAGAGGTTCAGCGAATGAGTGAGTGATTGCTAAAGGATAGAAAATATATCACCGTATTGTTATTACATGTAGAACATGGTTTGTGTTCATGGACTCCTGATGTTCGATGAAGGAAGCGTTGTGTAATTATTTTTTAAAATTGCAGATCTCTCATAAGAGCATTCCAATGTTTCGCTGTCTTACTTATTAGAACCACGAGTAATCGATCAGCGTGCCTGCTTTAAATTGGAGAATATCCAGAATGATTTTTATAGATATTCATAGAAGGAGTTTGATTTAATGATGCAGATTTTCTTCAGTATAAGGACAGAATCCACTGAGCTGAGCTCCAAACACTTTCCCAAATGACTTTTTTATGCAAATGACACTTCAGTTCTTTGTGCAATAAATGATTCAAAGAACCTCTGAAAATGCTACGGCCTTTCTTACTCAGTTTCTGCATAACCCTCTTAGCATTTCCAGGGTACGACACTGGAGTGTGGAGTCATTTTCGCAGTTAATGTCAAACTTAATATTTCTGAAAAGCAAAAAAAAAAAAAAAATCCCCAACAACAAATAATAGCCATGTTTTAAAAAAAATCCTTTCAAGTCCAAAACAAGTCTGTTGTTTTTTAAAATTTGAAATCTATTCTGTAGATCAGGGGTCCCCAACCTTTTTATCACCGCGGACCGGTCAATGCGTGACAATTTTTACCGCGGACTGGGGCTGGGTGTGTGCGTGTCATAGATTGTTTATATTGTAAGTATAATTTAGTAATATAATAATAATTAATTTAATAATCAATAATAACAATAATATAGTAATAAGAAGAAGAAGAAGAAGAGGAAGAAAAAGAAGAAGAAAAAGAAGAGAAGAAGAAGAAAAAGAAGAAGAAGAAGAAGAACTCAATGAATGTTATTTTTCAACAGCTGAAATAAAGTTGGTTGGGAAGTAGAGCTTGAACTTTTCTAAAAAAAAACAAACAACCGAACCAAAAAAAAAAAAAAACCCCACAGGTGATGGTGCACCAGCTGGGATCAGGTTCAGTCTCACCCAAAATCCCCGCTATTGTTTGAAACATGTCCAACTCACCTCTGTTCATATGTCGTCCCCTTGTGGGTTACATTTTAGCGCTCAAATGACCGACATGTAACCGAGAGAATCCGGTCATTTTTCACAATAAAAGATTTTTCAAAAATAAAGATCGTACAGACTCAGATAATAAATACTGTAAAACGAAAAAATAATGAATTATTTCTTCTGCAGACCGGTACCAATTGAGCTGCGGACCGGTACCAGTCCGCAGACCGGTGGTTGGGGACCCTGGCTGTAGATATTTAAACTTTTGATGGCAATCTTCACCCCTGCGTGTTCCATATACAAATTTGAAATACTGTACACCATTTTTTGGCTGGCATTGTGGCGTAGTGGTTCGCATGTCTGCTTCATAACAAGAAAGCCCTGGGTTCGAGTCCTAGGCTCGGTAAGGCTGTTTCTGTGCTTCCCTGGTGAACTCAGGGCTTTATTTTATTCATATACAGCATGTTGACTGCACATTGTATTTTACAAGTTTTCTGTGGTTTGAGATATAAGTCCCTTTTTAAATGTTCTTTTCCTTTTCCTTGTAGTCCACAGGTCATGACTCATTAGTTGACATCTGTCAGCATGTGTGCGTGTCTTGAATCAGCCGTTTAGAGCTTTTCAGTTAAAAGAATAAAGACTGGGCCACCGCTGAGCTCCTTGCCATTCTCAGACCGACTCAAGGGAAATAAATGATGGTAATCAAAAGAGCAAGTGAGGAAACTAGCACTTACATCATTCTCCTGCTTCACAAGAAACATTTATGACTTGTCCATTTTTTTTATTTCTCTTCTTGTATCAATATCTACAGCTCTGTTCTGGCAAGTCAGCCCAAGAGGAGCCTGACTTATGAAAAGGGGACTATTATGAGGTTAGAATGATTGGTTCCTGAACATTTTGTACCTTCTCCTCTCACTAATAGGACACCTTGACAAAGAATCATGTGAATACGTAATAAAAAAAACAAAACAAAACAAAAAAAACAGCTTTCCTTCTTGACGAGGTGGTTCTCTGTTATCTGGTGATCACTAGTAAACCATCAGCTGATATATAGATGACATGCAGGAAGAATCAGCTGTGGTGACCAGTCAAGACCAGATTTATACTATGAGTTATTTTCCTTTATTTAACCAGAAGATTCAGAAGAGATTCAGAATCTCTTTTCGAGAGGCCTGGCCAAGGTAGCAGCCAGTCACAGCATCTTAAAATGGTACAAGTATAATATATATATTCATAAATTTATTCAGTTATCTTCTGAACCGCTTAATTCTGTAGTTGAGGAAAGGCTGGAGCCCATCTCGGTCGACTTTGACCGAGGGCAGAGTATACTCTGGACACCTCCCCAGGCCAATACTCACACAACACACAAACCACAAACCTTATATATATATATATATATATATAGATTGAGATGGTTTGGACATGTACAGAGGAGGGATAGTGAGTATATTGGCAGTAGGATGCTGAGGTTGGAACTACCAGGCAGAAGGCCTAGAGGAAGACCAAGGAAGAGATTTATGGATGTGGTAAAGGAAGACATGAAGGTCGTTGGAGTCAAAAAAGAAGATGCAGAGGACAGGGTGAGATGGAGACGGATGATTTGCTGTGGCGACCCCTGAAGGGAGCAGCCGAAAGGAAAAGAAGAAGAAGAAGAAGAAGATATATATATAAAAAAAGAAAGGATCCACTAAGAAATTTCTCTCTCTCTCTCTCTCTCTCTCTCTCTCTCTCTATATATATATATATATATATATATATATATATATATATATATATATATATATATATATATACAAGACCCCCGTGACCACAGATTTCCACGAAGTAGGATCAACCTCCCTGAGTGATATATATGTACATATATATAACAGGGGTTGGGAACCTATGGTTCGCGAGCCAGATGTGGCTCTTTTGATGACTGTATCTGGCTCTCAGATAAATAAGGTGGCCTTTCTTATCAGAATAATGAATACATACGAATACACTGTCATTTAAATAAAAATTAAAAAAAACCCCATCAAATAAAACAAAAACAGATGAATAAATCTAGCGCATTTAAATCTATACTTCTATTTTCACTGCCACATGTCACTGTGGCGTTCAGCGGAGAGCCAATCCTTCCTGTACGCCAGTATGCGGGCGAGTCCGATACCTTGAAACTCTAATTTTATTGGATTATAACGACAGCCACAGACTGTGTGTGTTGTTTTTGAGTTAAGAGGTAAATTTCCTTGTTTTTGATCAGCTAATTTGCACGAAGCCAAGCAGAGGTGGTAAGCAAAACACAAATGGACAGACATGGAACAACTTCAACCCGCAAACCAGCTGATTGCCAAAACTTGGAACGCGCTACCTGTCACATACCAAACACTGCAGCGTGTGAGTCTTTTCATATTGACAATGTTTGGCTCTATATGGCTCTCATATGCATGCAAGCAGTTCTTCTCACCTGAAAAACATCAAGACCAACCTGCAGTCACGTTTAACCGATGGAAGCTTAAACGCCTGCATGAAGCTGACCATCACCACATATCAACCAGACTACAAAACCATCAGCAAAACCATGCAGCACCAGAAGTCGCAGTAATAGTAAGAAGTACTTTTCTTAATAATAAATAACTTCGTTATGACAATGTTGTTTAAAATAAATTCAGTCTTATTATACGCTCAAATTGTTGGTCTTCTTTTTTAAATTTGTTGTATTGAGTAAATATATATATATATATATATATATATATATATATATATAGGATTTTCTGAGTAGATCCTTCCGTAGGAGAGTGCTCAATACTTTTTGGTAGAGCAAATAAACAAAAGGACAGGACAAAGGCTTTCTATTGAAACTCCATTTATCACTACAGATCTGTTTCGAGGGGTGGTGGAACCATCCCCTCTCTTCAGGTGATTACAGAAGAATTGATTTGAAATTGAATTGAAGAATTGAAGAAAAGATTTCTTCTGTAATCACCTGAAGAGAGGGGATGGTTCCACCACCCCTCGAAACAGATCTGTAGTGATAAATGGAGTTTCAATAGAAAGCCTTTGTCCTGTCCTTTTGTGTATATATATATATATATATATATATATATATATATATATATATATATATGGCTCTCAGAGGATTATATTTTAAAATATGTCCTTTTTTTGGCTCTCTTAGTCAAAATGGTTCCTGACCCCTGATAAATAATATCAATAAATACATATTCAATGCTATAAATTCTTATAATAACAAATAAACATTAAAAACTAATGCATAAGTAATTTATGTAAATAAAATATAAATACACTCACACACAGACACGCACGCACACACTCAGATGCGCACCTCACATAAAAATGAAAGTAGTTTTGTTGAGTTGTTTTTTGTTTTTGTTTGTTTGGGTTTTTTTTTTTTTTTTTTTTTGCATAATTGGCCGTATTGTGGAATTTTCCTTAACTTTTCCCCTATTTTTCTTTAATTTCCTTATCTTTTTAAATTTCGATGAATATTTTTGAAAAACCTGCGATGCACTGAAGCCGCAGAAACTGAAGCTGAAGCACGAAGTGGCGGGGGATCACTGTATATATTTATGTATAATAACACTCCTTTCGCTCCATCATGAAGATACGGTGGCAAGACCACGTTACAACCCAGGAAGTGTTAGACAGAGTCAACACCACCAGCATCGATGCCAAGCTCATCAAAGCCCAACTTTGATGGACAGGACATGTCATCAGGATGGAGAAGTCCAGAATCATACGCCAACTCTTCTATGGAGAACTGGTTAAGGGAAACCGCAACCAAGGTTGACCAAAGAAGAGATACAAGGACAACCAGAAGGCAAACCTCAAATGGGCAGATATCAAGCCTGACCAACTCGAGCTGACAGCTAATGACAGACAGCTTTGGCGCTTCTTGACCAAACACAGAGCTGTAACCTTTGAGGATGACCGCCGCTTGCGCCTTGAAACAGCTCACCAACAGAGACACCGAATGCCGTCTACTGTCATCTCTACAACAAGCGTGCCTTGCCCAACCTGCAACAGTGTGTGAGCTTCGGCCTTTGGACTCCGAAGTCACAATGCATACTCACCGATGAGCGCACAACCAATCGTCTTCCTCAATTCGAGAGACAACCAAGAAGAAGAAAAGAAGCTCTCTCTCTATATATATATTTCTTTCTTTCCTTTCGGCTTTTTCCCTATCTCGGGAGTTGCTACAGCGAATCATCTGATTTGCACATTTTGATTTGGTATAGGTTTTTACGTCGGATGCCCTTCCTGTCACAACCCTTTTAGCAAGGGACAGAAACATGCTGACGGCTTTGCAGCTACTCTTTACGAAAGTCAGCAATGGTTCTTTTACATGCCTCTCACCATAGACAGTGAGAGACATGGTCCACCTTTGATAACTCAGTTAGCTGCACGGGGGGGGGGGGGGCAGTGACAACCTAGTGGGGACTCGAACTCGCAACCTTAGGATCAGCGATCCTGCGCCCTATCCACTAGACCACCAATATAAGGAAACTGCAGTATTTCCTGAATATTTCAAAAGTATCCAATTAGAGGATCAAAACTGTTGACAACCAGAGCTAACACCGATAAGCTAATGTACAGAGGTATGAGAAATTTGCTCATTATTGCTTTATAGATGAAAATGTACCAGTGGTGTTTGTCTGTGAATGGTCAGTGATATCCATCCAATCAATCATAAAGAATGCAGTGGTGAGTGAGGAACTTTACAGTTGTAATAAAAGGTAGCGATACATCGTATGTACACTATATCACGCTTACATAAGATGTAGGAGGCTGCATGCATATACATTTTGTTGCTATAATCAATCACAGACAGAATAATGTGATGCATGTGGTTATTTCTGACCATGTACAAGACAAGGCTAGGGCAGTGGTGGTCTAGTGGTATAGGGCGCTGGATCGCTTATCCAAAGGTTGGGAGTTTGAGTCCCACTCTCCACAAGGTTGTCACTGTCCCCGCCCAGTGCGGCTAACTGGGTTATCAAAGGCGGGCCATGTCTCTCACTGTCTATGGTGAGAGGCATGTAAAAGAACCATTGCTGACTTTCGTAAAGAGTAGCTGCAAAGTCGTCAGCATGTTTCTGTCCCTTGCTAAAAAGGGTTGTGACAGGAAGGGCATCCGACGTAAAAACCTCTGCCAAATCAAACGTGCGAATCAGATGATTCGCTGTGGCGACTCCTGAGTAAAAGGGAAAAAGCCGAAAGGAAGACAGACAGACAGTACAAGACAAGGCTAGGAATTTTCAGTGTGTAGTTTGCATGTCCTGCCAGGGTTTTCCTGGGTACCCTGGTTTCTTTTCACAGTCCAAAGACATGTACATTTGACTCATTGGCTGTTCCAGATGTCAACTTGGTGAAAGTGAGAATAACTGTGTGTGTGTGTGTGTGTGTGTGTGTAAATGTGTTGGCACTGCAGTGGTCTGGGGAGCTGTTTAGGGTGTACCCTGCTTTTGCCTACTGTCGGCTGAGATAATCACTTTCGGATAGATAATCGTAGTAAGGTTAAGCGGTTTGGCAAGTGAGTGAAAGGATACTGGTCTGGACATTGTATAACTATTTTAAGAACAATATCCTACAGTAGATTTTCTCATTCTGGAGGCATTCTTATTCTATAAACATTTTTACCACGGTGGCTGTTGAACCAGTTTGTTTTGTATGGATTTAAATTCTAGATTCTAGGAAGGGCATCCGACGTAAAAACCTCTGCCAAATCAAACGTGCGAATCAGATGATTCGCTGTGGCGACTCCCGAGTAAAAGGGAAAAAGCCGAAAGGAAGACAGACAGATCGTAATTTTGAGACATATTAGGATGCGTTCAAATGCATGAACATCGATGGAAGGCTCTGACAATAAAGATTCATTTTCTTAATGAGGTTACTCTTGAAATGTCAGCATTCGCCTAATAATATATTTACTTGAGTTTCCTTCGAACACATGGTATATCACATTTAATTAATTTTAATTGCATGCTCTTTTCCATGCAGTCTGCCAACACACAGCTCTTTCAGATTGGCAGGAGCTGCCAATTCTGAGAGCCAAATTCAGCTTAAGCCAAGGCTAATGAGGCCTAGCACAGCCAAGGTCGAGGAAAGAGTAATGACAAGTTCTGCAGGAAGTGCTTCATTAATGAGGAAAGTGGCGTAATGAGGCTGTTCACAGGGATGCTGTGTGTGTCTGCTTATGTGTATTTCTAATAACAATAATGGAAGCAGACAGCAGAATCTGGTAGGAGATTACACTCAGCTTTGGTGACAGAACTGGGTTGGACATAAACTCTAGAAAAGAGAGTGATGTGTTTAACATTGTAGAAACAGTGAGAAAACTTTCTGACTGATTGTTGATTTGCCGATGTTACAGAAAGCAGACTTAAAAAAAAAAATGTAACTGTAATTTTCTTTTTTTTTCCTCAGTTTTCTGATTCATCTTCATGCTTGAACCATATTTGAGACTTAGACTCTGAATTTCTTTCTTTTTTTTTTTTTTAGAAAACACATTGAACCATATTCTAGAACCTCATTACAGCTGTGAATGGTGGTTCACTCAATTCTACACCAGTTTCTAAATTTATGAATTC
This sequence comes from Plotosus lineatus, assembly GCA_024760905.1. Lineage (NCBI taxonomy): Eukaryota > Metazoa > Chordata > Actinopteri > Siluriformes > Plotosidae > Plotosus > Plotosus lineatus. The sequence goes on from CM045731.1 coordinate 26,463,741, forward strand.
ATTTCCTGAACCACTCAATCCTAATTAGGATTAGAGGGAGGCTGGTGTTCATCTCAGTCGGGTCTGGGTGAGGGTAGTGTACACCCTGGACAGTTAGCCAGGCCATCACAGGGCAGAAACACACTAATGGCAATGCAGCCTACTCTCGACATAAGTCAGCAATTGTATTTTTACATGAATCTCTCACCACGGACAGTAGTGCAAGACATGGCTGGCCTTTGATAACCCAGTTAGCTTCACTGGTGGACAGCAACCTGGTGATAGTGAATGAACCCCGCCACCTTGGGATCAACAATCCAGCACATTACCACTAGGCCAATACTGCCCCACCACTTTCCAAATCATAATTTTGAATATAATCTCCATGAAAACATTCGAATTCTAGACCCATATCCGAGAACCAAATTCCAGACTGCTTTCAGAGGCATCACCATTCCAGAACCAGATTCTGTACTATAAAAAGCAAAGAGAGTCTCCCTGGAGGCAATGCCAGAACCACATTTCAGACTAAACACTGTTTCCAAAGGTATCTCCAATCTCACCAAACACCTACAGCCTAAAACAACAGAACCAGGTGTGGTAGATGTAGGCATGTCAAGGTGATCATGGGTTTTGGGTTGTGTTAGTGGGAATAGAAGACATCTGGATGAGGACATTGTCTCCTATTACTATTCCCTTGGTGTTTGCTAATATATGTAACGTCAGTAAGTTTCCTGTGCAGTTTGTAGTGTACGACTGGAATAACTTTGAGGAAGTTCTCAAAGCTACTGTCCTTGATGTCATGCACAACCCTGGCATACCATACCTGTGGCTATATCTATAATTGCTGGTAAAAGGTACCTTGTTGTATGCATACAAATGGAAAGAACCTAAGAAGTTGCTCAGGACACCCTGGATAGAACCCTGAGGAAAAGGAAGCCTGGGGCTATGTGTCACGATGCACCATCTGAAGCACTGGTGTAAAGTACATAAACTGGACAGGGAATGAGTTAGTGTTATTGTTTTGCCCGTAGAATAGACAAGATGTGATATTTGCGAAATTAACTTTAGCTCCTGAAATGGAGCAACCCCTGATTTATGTAAATAATACACGCTGAAAGCTTCATGTATTGGCATTGATCATGTGTGATGTTTCGAGATATTACTGGTTTGAGAGCAGAAATTTGCACTAGGAACATAGAATTAAATTCTTGCCCAAGGGTCCCCAGAGCATCAGGACTATCGTGAACATCAGAGATTTTCTTCTTTGACTGGGAGTCTTCTTCTTCTTCTTTTACTTTCGGCTGCTCCCTTCAGGGGTCGCCACAGCAAATCATCCGCCTCCATCTCACCCTGTCCTCTGCATCTTCTTTTCTGACTCCAACGACCTTCATGTCTTCCTTACTCATGCCTTTCCTCTTCTCTCTCTGCCTACAGACACGCCTCCCACCTCTCCTTCTTCGACGTCTTCGACCAACAGTAGTCCAATTTCCATCAGCACCCTGTTGATTGACAACACTGATGGCGGTCGTTGTTAACTCGGGCCTCGACCGATCCGGTATGGGGATAATACTTCTGATTTGCATCATAAAAGTTTGGCATTGGTTTTACGTCGGATGCCCTTCCTGACACAACCCTCTGCATTTCTCCGGGCTTGGGACCGGCATGAGGGGGAGAGACACTGGTTAGTGCCCCCCCCCACCTCATGGCTGCATTTTTGTGTGTGTTGTTAGCTGGTCCAGTAGCTTCCAGTCAGCATTTACATAAACTGGCACACACTCCGATTTAATACAGTAGTGTCCTGAGTGAGAGTAATGAACACGTTTGTGTGTGTGTGTGTGTGTGTGTTTGTGTGTGTGTCACACGTCTCTCGGTAAGAATATGAGAAAAGCTTTCTCTGTCACTTCTCAATAAACATGTGGGCTTTTTGTGCCTGGCAGAGCGTCATCAGATCCTTCCTGTTGACTAAACAGCAGTTATTATGAGCATCAGTCTTGGTGATATCTCTCTCTCTCTCTCTCTCTCTCCCTCTCCCTCAGCTTCACTTGATGAATATGAAATGAAGAAAACATTGGTAGGACATCATAATATAACATGAAATATGAAGCAAGTGTTTTGTTTGTTGGCAGCTTGATGGCATAGTGGTTAGCACATCCACCTCACAGCAAGAAGGTCCTGGGTTCGCATCCTACTCTCGGGCATTCCTATGTGAAGTTTGCATGTACTCCGTGTGCTTTATGGGTTTTCTTCAGGTACTTCCTTTTTTGTCCCCCACTCCAAAGCCATGCAAATAAGGCTGATTGGCAGTTCCAAATTGTCCCTAGGTGTGGAATGTGAATAGTTGTGTGTGTTGGCCCTGGTGAGCTGTTCAGGATGTATCGCACCTTCATCCATTGTTGCCTTAACCCGAATAGGATCTGTCCTCAAAATAAATGAGATGAGAAAGTGTGTTGTCTTCACACATCATGGAGACTTCATGGGTTCTACTGTTTTCCTACCAAGGAAACCATTCATGCTCTCAGATAACAAAATTAGGTTTGTCTGTCTGTCTGTCATCTATCCATATAAGCGATCTTTCTAGAAATCTATGTCATTATGTACTTATCAATTAAAAAAAAAATCTGTTTCCTATACACTGCTGGGGTAAAAAGATGGGCACGCTAATATTTTATTAAACAATCTATAGCCTTGATTTCAGTGTATAATCACCATGAAAATGTTGTTTTAGTTGGTAAGGTTGAGGGTCAACATCATATTGTGGCAATAAAATGAAATAAGATGACAATCTTCCCTGATTTCCCCTGCCCTGGTGGCATGATATATAGTGGTACCTCACTTCACGGAATTAATCCGTTTCAGAGCCTTTTTCGTAACCTGCATTTTTCGTAAATTGAACCAGATTTTACATGTAAAACGCATCATTCATTCCAAGGCTCCCAATACTACCCCCTAAACCCTTTAAAAATGATAAAAGCATACCTTTAAGACCTCCTTCTGCTTCAATATCGTACCAATATTAGACAGGTTTGGCCATATTCCTTTGTGATATCACTCGAGCCCGTTTCTTCGTCTCACTCACACCGGAAATCACACACACGCACGTGTGTGTGTGTGTATGTGTTTGTGTGTGTGTGTGTGTGTGTGTGTGTGCGCGTGTGTCTTCTTAGCAGAGTTCTAATCTTACAAATGTTTGTGGAAGGTTAAAAGCCTGAGTCAAGAAATAAAGCATAAACAACAGCAACTCTGTGTTTGACACGAAAAGCATCATTGTGGATTCAGCTCCATAATAGGTAATGGGAGGTAGCTGCGTCATCCCTCCTAGGCAATGGGATCCCTGTCCAAGATGGCGCTCGAGTGAAAGCGACATGAACAACAGCTTAGTTGTTAGCCAATGGGAGGCCAGCGGGGCGGGATGTTTGAGAGTCATTGATGGGAGAGCAGCCCGAGCGTTGTTTGAATGTTTGAATGGCACTTTTTAATGTTTGAATGGCACGTTTGAATTTTTAAGATGGTGCTTTTGTAACGTGAACTTGTTTCGTATCCTGAGACAAAAATTTTAGGAAAATGCGTTTCGTAACCTGCATTTTTCGTTTGGTGAGACTTTCGTAAAGTGAGATATCACTGTATGTAAAATAGATCCTGAAATAGTGGAATAGTGGTTCAGGGAGCATGAAGAATCATTTTCATACAAGTAATGGCACCACCAGAGCTGTAGTCCTGCCGAAACGCACGTAAACTGCGTTTACCCACATTTTTTATCAGCAGCTAATAGTTTACTCACTGAATTTTGCCTCATAAATGTTTGAGCAACTTAATATTCAACAAGGGACTGACAGAGAAGTTGTTATTAACTGTTGTAAATTACTTTGTTAAGCCCTGTCTAGAACCCAATGTGTGGACCCCCCCCCCCCCCCCCGGGGGGGAGGGGGGGGGATACTCTTATACATGTAATCCAAAACAGTTGTCAACTTGTCATGATCTCGGGAATTTCTGGTATGACAACTACATGTATTAAAATATCATTTGTACAAATGGCCGAGGAGAGCCGAGTGCTTGTGAACTTGACTTTCTGAGTTACAGTGGGATTCTGTACGGAGAGCCAGTGAAACCAGTATGATCCTTAATAATACCCAACAAGGAACTATAAGAGACAGAGTCTTTATACATGGCTGTAAATCAGTTGTAAATACAGCACTGACTGTTGACACTCACTAAGTCTGACAGGGTGTGTTTAGGTGAGTTGTAGTAAATTGGAACACTCGGAAATAGATGCCCACACAAAGGTCACATAAAGGTGCAGTGTTAATGTGACAATTACACAGGATTGGAAAATTATATTTATTTGTTTTTTCCCCATGTTCTCCCCTTAATTTGTTCATATCCAATTCCCACCCATCATTTATTTCCTTCCCTATCACATGACCACCAACTCCTTTGTGATTTGTGATGCTGCCAACCACACTATTATGACATGCATATTTGGGGGCGACCAGCACACTTGGAGCTAAAGCTCTATCCGCCCCTGTGATGAACATATATCATTCGTTCCTCCTATGAGAGCTCAGGCAATAAACTCCCATGAACTCCCAGTGGCTGCGGCATTAACCTGGATTTAAAGTGGTGATCTCCTGGTTGATAGTCATGTACCTTGTCGATACACCATTCAGGAGCCCTGGAGGGGCATGATTTGATTTGTTTACTATCTCAGGATGGTTAGTCTTGGGGTAACGCTTGAATCAAAATGGCGGACAAAAACCTCACAGTTTGTGATGGTCCCTGATTCTGAAATCCTAGAAATTGAAGAATGTCCCAAATAATATGAAGAGAGCTTTGGTGGTTTTTGGGTTTTGTTTTGTTTTTTATTTAATTTTGAATGAGTTTAAAAAGAGGCTGTAATGTAATGTGTCTAACTTGGGAACTATCTGGCAATATCTGCCTTATCTTGGGTTTATACGCAGAAACTATTGTAAATTGTGTGGACTGAAAATAAACTTTATCTGTGTTTGGATTCACTTAAAATACAAAATAACAACCGAACACTTGTTTACATCTCAAATTAAAGTTTCTTGCATAGTCATGTGAAATGAACGAGAAGTGAGAACGACCTAAATGTTATTGACCTCTAGTAAAGCACCAGCTAAATTCCCAAGAGGCTTTGAGTCTGATAGAAAGTCCCTTGGTGATGTCATATCCTCACATGGGTTGTCATATCACTGCTATGCAGATGACACCCAACTTGTTCTCTCTTTTCCTCCCTCAAATACTGATATTTCTGCCCAGATCTCTGCAGGCCTGGCAAGTATCTCCTCATGGATGGCAGCTCACCAGCTAATGCTTAATCCTCATAAGACTGAATTGCTGTCAATCCCAGCTGACTCATCCCCACACCAAGAGCTGGCAATCTCCTTGGACAATGCTGTGATCTCTCCTTCATTGACTGCACAAAGTCTTGGAGTAACCATAGATAAGTGCTGGTCCTGCTCTTCTCATATCCCTAATCTTTCTCGATCATGTCGATTTCTTCCCTTTAATATCTGAAGGATTTTTCCATTTATTTCCAGGAAGACTCAGATACTTGTTCAATCCCTTGTCATCTCTAGACTAGATTACTGTAACTCCCTCCTGGCAAGTCTACCACTGAGCGATATTCGACCTCTGCACATGATTCAGAATGCAGCTGCATGTCTTGTTTTCAACCTTCCCAAATTTTCCCACACCACACCACTGCTATAATCTCTCCAGTGGCTTCCTGTAGTTGCTTGCATTTGATTTAAAACATTAATGCTTGCCTACAAAGCCAAAAATGGACCTGCACCTTCCTACCTCAAAGCACTTATCACACCTCACACTGCGTCCTCTCAGATCTTCCTGCACTGTGAGACTGATCCCTCCCTCTCCCAAGGGACAAGGGAAAATACATCTAAACTCTCCTCTGTTCTGGCTCCAAGGTGGTGGAATGAACTTCCTCGGAATATCTGGACAGCTGAGTCACTGGGTATCTTCAAACGACAGCTGAAAACATCCCCTTTCAGCAAAATTTAGATTAAGCACTATGCTGTATACAAACACACACACACACACACACACACACACACACACACACACACACACACACACACACACACAAAACAGCTACCATATGAGTTTGATTGGCGGTATACTGTACTTATTGTATTTTCCAGACTATATGTTGCTCCAGAGTACAAGTCACATTGGCCAAAAATGGAGACTAAAGAAAAGAAGAAAAAGAACAAGAAAAAAAAAATGAGTTGTACTGGACTATAAGTCACAAACTCTTGGAAACTGGCAGTTTTTGTGACGCTGTGGTCCTTGCTATGATAGAGAGGTGGTTGTGTTTCATGAAGTGGTAACACCAAGAAAGTCTTCAAACAAAGTCATTTCTATTCATCTGCTTGACAACTAACTGGATGTGGAAACAAAACTGCACTGTTGACAAACCGCTCCCTGGAGTACGTTGCTCAAGCCCCCATGCCCAAACTCATTCCTCTAGCTTTAGCCCATGATTAGCTTTTAGCTGGCGATTAGCTTTTTTTGTTTTCTTCATTGCAGTAATAATAATCTTCGCTTTTCTGCCCTCTTGTTGCCTTCTTGTGGTTCTGAGTGTAAAAATAAACATGTGAAATTATTATGATGAACAGAATTATATGTAATAATTTCACTACCTGGGCATGAAGATGCAGCTGCACTGTTGACAAGCCTCTCCTTGCAGCACATTGTTCAAGCACGCATGTGTGTGCTTGTTCCTCTAGTTGTGGCCATATACCTTTTAACCCGCGATTAGCTTTTTTGTTCTCTTCATTGCAGTAATAGTATTTTCCACTTTTCTCCAGTCCCTCACAAGTTTCTCGTTCACTCCAAACCTTCTTTCTGCTGCTCGATTACCATTTTCTGCTGCATATTTCACTATTTGCAGCTTGTAATCCACAGAATAAGATTTTCTTTTTAGTGCCATTTCTTCAGTGGTGGATGAGCTGGTACTGGTACCAAAGTCTAGAGTGCCTTCTTGTGGTTGTACGTGTAAAAATAACAAACATGTGAAATTACGTTTGTTATTGTTATGAAGAACATGAACAGGGGCAGTGGTGGCCTGGTGGCTGGCCTGGATTGCTGATCCTAAGCTTGGGGGCTTGAGTCCCACTCTCCACAAGGTTGTCACTGTCCCCTCACTGCAACTAACTGAGGTATCAAAGGCCGGCCATGTCTCTTACTGTCTATGGTGTGAGGATTATGTAAAATAACCATTGCTAACTTTCGTAAAGAGTAGCTGCATAGCTGTCAGCGTGTTTCTGTCCCTTACTAAAGGGTTGTGTCAGGAAGGGCATCCAACGTATAAACCTATGCCAAATCAAACATACGAATCAGATGATTTGCTGTGGCGAACCCTGAAAAAGGGAAAAAGCCAAACGGAAAAGAAGAAGAAGATTGTTATGACGGACAGAATTATCTGTAATAATTTCACATATAAGTTGCTCTGGAGTATAAGTCGCACATTCAGCCAAAGTATGAAAAAAAAGTGTGACTTATAGTCAGGAAAATATGGTAGTCTGTGTTCTGACAAACCAGTACAAGAATATATTTTTCTTCAGTGTTTTTTTAATTCATTTGGTTATTACTATTATATATATTATGTCTTTTTATCTATTATCTATTATGTTATATACAGTAAAACCTCTGCTGACGAACGCTTAAGCTCACGAACTTTTCGCCTCAAGAACATTAAATTTGCGAGCATATAGTCTCTGCTGACAAACTAGTTTTCGGCGGACGAATCAAACCACGCGGTCGAACAGCGCCACGGTGGCGGCCACGAGAAGCTGACGCACGCTCACGGCGTCACAGTTCATCACCCCCTTTCTTTGAGTGCGGAAGTGGTTTGTGTTTGCTAGACATTTTGGACCATATTGAGTGTACTTTTGCTATTATGGGACCGAAAAAGACCCCACCACAGGCGGAGATCATTGAAAAACACGAACGAGGTGTGCGTTTGTGTGACTTAGCGTCCCAGTACCAGTACGCTAAGTCTACCATTGCTCCCATCCTTAAGAACAAGGAAGCTATTAAGGGTGCGTGTGTGGCTAAGGGTGTTTCCAAACAGTAGGCGTTTCCAAACACTCCTTCCAAACAGTAAGTCCCTCCCTCCCTCCTCCTCCCACTCCATTCCATCAAGCCATCAACTACCATCACAAAGGTAAATAAAACGACTTTATTATACAGTGCAGTTTATTTCTTTAATTACAATACAATAGCACATTTATTATACATAAAATAAGGTATATTTTTGTGTAGTTTTAAGGCTTATTTAGTAGAAAATTATGTTTTATGGGGACCTGGGAACGGATTATTCTCATTTTAATGGTTTCTTATGGGAAATAAATGTTCGGAAGACGAACTTTTCGCCTTACACACACTTTCTGGGAACCAATTATGTTCGTGAGCTGAGGTATCTACTATCTTATTATCAATAAGATAAGTTTAACAACAAAATGTGACAAAAAAATTAAGTCAGCTGACAGTCTAAATCTACTAAATGACCAGATTATCTCATAAATGGATTTTTTCCCTCTTGGAGTTGGCATGTTCTTCCCATGTTTGCATGGGTTTTTCTCTGGGTACTCTAGTTTCCTCCCCTCCCTGGGCAGTGGTAACCTGGTGGTATTGTTGGCTGGATCACTGATCCTCGAGTTGGGGGTTCAAACCCCATTCTCATCAAGTTCCCACTGCCCCCCCCCCCCCTCCCAGTGCAGCTAGCTGGGTTATCAAATGCTGGCTATGTCCCTCACTGCCTATGGTGTAAGGCATGTAAAAGAATCATTGCTGACTTTTGTTTTGGGTAACAGCCTGTCCTCCATACTTTCTACCAAGACTCTATGCACTGGATAGTATCATCAGCCCAGGATACCAGCCAGAGCGCAGCTCCATAGTCCTTCAAGACTGACGGAGGTCAACTACTACTACTACTCCAGTTTCATCCCACAGTCCAAAGACATGCACGTTAGGCTTCAAATTACACCTATTTTTGAGTGTAATTATAAATGGTTGTGTGTCATGCGTGTTGCCCTGTTTAGGGTGTATCCTGTCATTGCTCAGTGTTGCCTGAGAGTAGGATTGAACATCTTGGCAAATGAGTGAGATAAAATTCACATCTTTCTTTCTCCATTAGATATTTTTAGCTTGATGACAGAAAAGCGTCTGTTGTGAATTGATGCTGTTCTGACACCCAGCTGCTTTTCTAATGATCTCAACTTCTGCTGACACCTTGTCAAAGCCTAAGGTGTTCCAAACAAGGAATTTTACACACACACACACACACACACACACACACACACACACACACACACACACACACACACACACACACACACAGGAATAAGTCTCATCTTCCACCGACTTTGGAGAAGTCACTGTAAACCGTGAAATGCACCCAGCCAATGTCTAGAACGAGCGGTGATGTAAAGCTCCCACACCGTCTGTGTTTGGGCAACAATTTTGCACTGGAACACACCACAAAGATTTCTGCTAACCACCAAGTAGCACGTACTGTACATTCCAAGCCTAACTCTGAGACGACCTAAACCTCCACACCAGCAGGAGGTGATGCTCTGTATTCATCCTTCAGCTGACTCACAGAGAATGTTGCTCAAGAAGTTGGTACTGTCCATATCAGTCGTTAGTCTGAAGATGGAGGAGGATGAAAGAAAGAAATAAAGTGATAAGCTTGATCTGAAAAAATGAAATTTTAAGGGCGAAGACAGGACCTGTTGAAAAATAATCTAAAAATATTATATCCTAAAACTGTATGTTTTGTGCAAAATCTTAGACTGATAGCTGCAATTTTGTAGATTCTATGGGAATGGATAATTAAAAATTGAGGCTCAAAGTGATTACATCATTGAGACCCAAGTAAACATGGAGGAGCATTGCTTCAAGTATCATTTCTTTCAGAAAAAAAAAGAAAGATTCTTGATACTTCAAGAATTTTGCTTCAATATATAGATTCTTAATGGACAGGTGATGATTCTATTCTAAACCAAGAGTGTCCAACTCATTTCACACATGGCCCCGTGGCTGCAGGTTTTTGTTTCAATCAAGCAGCAGCACACCTGATTTGGTTCATTTAATCAACTGATCTGAGTCTTCAGGCAGGTGATTGGTCAGTCTCTCTACAGAGCACACAGATTGGCCAATCAACTGCCTGAAGACTCAGATCGGTTGATTAAATGAACCAAGTCAGATGTGCTGCTCCTTGGTTGAAACAAAAACCTGCAGCCCTTTGTGGAATGAGATTGACTCCCCCTCTGACACAAATCTGCCAATAAGTGGTATGGATGTATCATATCAAAATCCTATGCTTGCACATGTTAGCTTGGGCCTCCATGAGATCATCATTAAGAGACCATAAAATCATTAAAACAGAAACTATCGGCCTTAAGTTTTGCACACAGAAAGAAATTAATCTTGATATTCAGTTCAGTTCAGTTCATTTTCTGTACCCACTTAATCCTAATTTGGGTCATGGGGAGGCTGTTGCCCATCCCAGCCAACTTCGGGCAAGGGCAGAGTACACCTTTGACAGCTCGCCAGGCCATCGCAGGACGGAAACACACTAACGGCTTTGCAGCCTACTCTTGTCGAAAGTCAGCAATGGTTCTTTTACATGAACCTCACACCATAGACAGTGAGAGACATGGCCGGCCTTTGATAAACCAGTTAGCTGCACTGGGGGGGTGGGGGGGGGGGTGGAGGGGGTGGGACTTGAACCCCCAACCTTTGGATAAGCGATCCAGCACCCCATACCACTAGACCACCACTGCTCTCTTGATATTCTGATGAGATTAACTTTGAAAAAGTGTTCTCTTCTCCTTTAACTGTGGGCAATCACAAACACACTTTAACCAACTGATCCAGGCGCATTATAGACTTCATGTTGAATCCAGGATATAATATAGGGTCCTCGATAATAACCTATTTTTGGCTGGTTAGCTTTATATATTTTGTAATATACTGAATGCTGGATGGGCAGTGGTGGCCCAGTGGTAAGGTTTTACTGATCCCAAGGATTACCCAAGATGGTGGTTCAAACCTCACTGTCAATGGTTGTCACTGCTGACCTCCCAATACGACTAACTGGGTTATCAAAGCCCGGCCATGTCTCCCACTGTTTATGGTGAGGTTCATGTAAAAGAACCATGAATGATTTTTGTCAAGAATAGCCACATATCCATCAACATGTTTCTACCCTGCAGTGGCCTGCCAAGCTGTTCAGGGTGTACTCTGCTCTTGCCCAGAGTTGGCTGAGAGGGACACCAGCCTCCCCATGACTCTAATTATAATTAAGGGGTTCATAAAATGAAAGAATGAATGGAAGCTTGATTAAAGAACTCTCCAGAACTCATATGGCAATATTAGGATCTTAACTGTCCAGAACTCCCCACAGAATAGTCCCCTCTTGGGTCACTCTTTGTCTCCTTTATCCAGAGGAAGAAAATGAAGGGATCAATTTAAAGATTGATAATTTGTCCCTCAGAAGCACTACGGTATCTTTCAGAGTCATTCAAGGTCCACTCATCAGTTTTGGAGAACGATAGTTAATATTTGAGCTTGACAGCCAAACAAATACACAAATCTGTTCAGTCGTCCTTCAGAGCGCCACCCCCAAATTCATATACCCATATTGTCAATGACATGAGCAATGTGATCGCCAATCTCCTCTTCAACACGAGATGTTTGTGCTGTTGCTGATTGGCTGGAATAGTGTTGTGTGGTTCAATCCAAGCCACTTTGTTTCACAAATTTAAAGCCAATTCAATTCAATTTAATTTAAATTCTTGCTATCAACTTTTCGGTTTTCTTAAACCCTTCAGCATTTACATAACCCTTGGTGTTTAAAATGCATACTTACCACTACAGCCTCTGAAATTCTCAGTGTGTACAGTGTGAAGGTCGCCACACCCATTTTTAAAATTTTTTTTTTTATAGAAAATGTTTTTTTGATACTCATATTAATTATTAAATAAAAACACAAACTGCTCTGCTATGAGTAAGCCTTATACTTGGAAGAAGTGAAAAGAAATCAGTGTGTCTTAGAGAACTTGATTAGCTGATGGCAGAGTAAAAATTGCACTTTAGCGATGACTTACTGGAACATGTTTAGAAATCCCCAATGCTCTTGCGTCGATTGAAGTAATTAAAGCAACGGTATTACCGTAAAGGCCCCGGGAGAGCTGTGTGCCCTGAAAGCTGAATCAACTCTTCGGCTAATTATCAACCCTCTGTATGAGCTGATTTGGTTCTTTAAGCATTAGGAAAGCCCTATGGGGCAGGGGTTCTAGTTTTTTATTTGGAATTAACAGATATTAATTTCCATTTAGTCTCAATGAAAGGCTAAAATAGAAGAAATAGAAGAGTCAGATGAGGCAGTTAATTGGTTTCCCGCTTCAGCAAACCAAAGCTTTATTTATAGAGTCATTTCCACGTTAGTTGTCCTAGAAGGACTGGGGAATGGAACTCTTATATACACTTTATATACGTATGGGAAATATACGATAGCATACATAGTAGGGGTGTGATGGATTACCATGACCTTTACCTGTATAACACACACACACACACACACACACACACACACACACACACTTTTGGGGGAAACAGGCAAACTTTACATAGACACTCTCACCAAGCCTGGGACTCAAGCCCACAACCTTCTTGCTGTGAACATTCCTCCACAATGTCACTTTCCTCTGTACAGCTCATACATACATATATATATATATATATATATATATATATATATATATATATATATATATATATATTTTTTTTTTTTTTTTTGTTTTGTTTTGTTTTGTTTTGGTTTTTTTTGTTTTTTGTTTTTTTGGCAAGTTTAAGCAAATGCAGTGCCATGAAAAAGTATTTGCCCATTTCCAAAAAAGCAAAAAAAAACAAGCAAGCAAATTGTTCAGTTTCTGTAACTGCTTAATCCTAATTAGGGTTACAAGAAGGCTGGCACCCATCCCAGCCAACTAAGGGCAAGGGCAGAGTATACCCTGAACAGATCACCAGGCCATCACAGGGCAGAAACACACTGACGGCTTTGCAGCTACGCTTGTCGAAAGTCAGCAATGGTTCTTTTATATGAAACTCACACCATAGACAGTGAGAGACATGGCCGGCCTGTGATAACTCAGTTAGCTCCACATGGGGGTGTGGGGGTGTGTGTGGGGGGGTGACAACCTTGTGGAGAGTGGGACTCAAACCTGCAACCTTTGGATCAGTGATCCAGCACCCTATACCACTAGGCCACCAATGCCCAGAACAAACAAATTGATTTTTGAACAAATTAATCATCATATGAAAAACGATTTTTTTTTTTGTAATCATGTGATTTATTGTTAGACAAAAAATACCAATCATCCATACAGTATATCACCCATGTGGAAAAGTAATTGCCCATAAATGTAGTACATGGTTGTGAGACATTTAACATGAAATGCTTTGGGTAATAGAAGATTTGTTTTTAGATCAAAAACAGTAGAATGCTATAAATATACAAAAATGGATGAAATTTGAAATGACAAAGACATTTTTATGGCACTACATTGAGAATTATTTTTTTATGTCCCACAAACCTGAAATACTAAAATAAAATTAAATGAAAAGGTCATTCAATACGATCCATGGCCGTCATGCGGCACGAGGTAATGCATATGTATTTTTAATAGATTATTAGATTATGCTATCAATGTAGGCTATTCTAACCTGGAGAATATTATGTAAAATTGTGGTTTTCAGCAGCACGTCACCCTGAAGACTCGTTATCCTGACCTCATCTGATGCTTTTCTGAAAGGTTCAGTTCAATTATTTTTGTCATTGACAGGAGAAGATATTATTTAAGCCGCTCAGTATCCAGGTTAAGAAAATGACATCAAAAATAGAAGCCGTGGTTGGAGGAAAGATTTGGGGAGAAATCCAACACCAGGGTGTCAATGTGCTGATGCAGTTCAGGGTTTGTCCTCCACTTGTTCCTGCACAGTGTTTAATGATGTCCTTTAGAGAAGTCATCCTACAGAGCAATGTCTTTGACATCAGGTAGCTGAGTGGCAGGAGTCCTGCTGTTGCCATGGTGAACTTCTAGCGCTCCACAGGTACAAGTGATGGAAGGACCACAAGCAACCAGTTTGCTTTATAGAACACCACAAAAAACATTTGGGCATAAAACATATAAACGGATAAGATCCATGTAATTTAAAAGTTTGTCATTGCATCTAATAAATAAATAGTTACATTGTCCACAAAGCTTGGGCAGTATAGTGCAGATGTGGAGGTTTTGTCGAGTGGGGGAAGAAAACTGAGAGCTTGTGTTAGACAGAACAAGCACAGTAAGTTCATAGTAAAAGAAACCAGATGGTGGTCACAGATCTGTTGTGAAGTGGCAGTGATAGTGGCAGTGATAGTGGCAGTGATAGTGGCAGTGATCGTGGCAGTGATAATGGCAGTGATAGTGGCAGTGATAGTGGCAGTGATAATGGCAGTGATAGTGGCAGTGATAATGGCAGTGATAGTGGCAGTGATAGTGGCAGTGATAGTGGCAGTGATAGTGGCAGTGATAGTGGCAGTGATAATGGCAGTGATAGTGGCAGTGATAATGGCAGTGATAGTGGCAGTGATAGTGGCAGTGATAATGGCAGTGATAATGGCAGTGATAGTGGCAGTGATAATGGCAGTGATAGTGGCAGTGATAGTGGCAGTGATAATGGCAGTGATAGTGGCAGTGATAGTGGCAGTGATAATGGCAGTGATAGTGGCAGTGATAGTGGCAGTGATAATGGCAGTGATAATGGCAGTGATAGTGGCAGTGATAGTGGCAGTGATAATGGCAGTGATAGTGGCAGTGATAGTGGCAGTGATAGTGGCAGTGATAGTGGCAGTGATAATGGCAGTGATAGTGGCAGTGATAGTGGCAGTGATAATGGCAGTGATAATGGCAGTGATAGTGGCAGTGATAGTGGCAGTGATAATGGCAGTGATAATGGCAGTGATAGTGGCAGTGATAATGGCAGTGATAGTGGCAGTGATAGTGGCAGTGATAATGGCAGTGATAGTGGCAGTGATAGTGGCAGTGATAATGGCAGTGATAGTGGCAGTGATAGTGGCAGTGATAGTGGCAGTGATAATGGCAGTGATAATGGCAGTGATAGTGGCAGTGATAATGGCAGTGATAGTGGCAGTGATAGTGGCAGTGATAGTGGCAGTGATAATGGCAGTGATAATGGCAGTGATAGTGGCAGTGTGATTGGGGAGGGACGACTGAAAACAAGATCCAGGAGATTCTCCCCTTTGTGTGCAAGACAGCAGTTATTAAAAGTTAAAGAAAAGGAGTAAAGAAGAGGGCGAAGGCAAGAGGACTGGAGCTTGTTAGCGGGGACATTAAAGTGCCCCAGAAGAGTGAGAGGGGTGTTGCCAGTGGAGATAGTGCTGAGAAGTGTGTCCATTTCATCTAGAAAGTGTCCTAGGGATCAGGAGGGCAGTAAATCAGAATAATATATGGTCGACTATCGTAAATGATAAGATCCAGCCTAGCACTTTGATTGGAGATTTATCTTTGTACCCGTAAGTGGGATCTGAGTCCAAAGTCAGATGCACAGATGTGGCCGCACACTTGACACTGTATAGAAAGTCCACTTGGTTCACCATTGATCGTAGATGCTGGACGCTTCTCAGCATGTGCCCTCCGCTTGGCTTGTTCGTAAACAGCTGCTCCCTTCCTGGGATGTTGTCTCCAGACACATCTGTTTGAGGCGATGGTTTCCCAGTAGGCCGTGTCGATGCTGCAATTCTGAAGCAACTTTTTCAGGGTGTCTTTGAAGCGATACATTGGTTTTCCTCTTTGCCTGTGCCCTTCTGAAAGCTCGCTATAGAACAGTTGTTTTGGCAGCCTATCATCAGACTAATCAGAACAATAAGGAGCTTGTTTGGAATGGAGACTTTGACTGCATGAAGCTCAAAGGAGGAAATGCCTAGATGAGACAGAGAGAGTGGCGTGAGGCTCCAACTCTGAGACAGGAGTAGAGCCTGTACCACCAGCTCTTCCAGGTACTCGTGTAATATGAGAGAAAGCATAAACAGAGGAAAGAGCTGCCGGTGTAGCAAAATTGTGTGAGGAAATCCAGGTTCGGTTAATTTTACCCTTCAATGGCGAATTGTTCAGGGTGTAGCCTGTCCTCACCTAGAGTTGGGTGAGATGGGCAAAAGCCTTACTGTGAGCCTAAACAGTGCTGTAGTGGTCAAAAAATAAGTGAGTACACTATGGCACAAAGTGACCAAGGTGCACAAAGCATGGGGAGGGTGTGGTAGGGGGGTATCCCCCTACTGCAAGGGGGGGGGTCTGGGGGGTCACCCCGAGAAAATTTTGAAATTTGAAAGGCTGAGAGGTGCACTTTTGAACATTTCAACTTTAAAAGCAATGTTCATTACCATTTAAATATAGACATTTTATTGTTAAACTGTTATATATGTATTTTATCTAACAATGATCAAAAACCCCCAGTGCAGCTAACTGGGTTATCAAAGGCGGGCCATGTCTGTCACTGTCTATGGTGAGAGACATGTAAAAGAACCATTGCTGACTTTCGTAAAGAGTAGCTGCAAAGTCGTCAGCGTGTTTCTGTCCCTTGCTAAAAAGGGTTGTGACAGGAAGGGCATCCGACGTAAAAACCTCTGCCAAATCAAACGTGCGAATCAGATGATTCTCTGTGGCGACTCCCGAATAAAAGAGAAAAAGCCGAAAGGAAGACAATCTAACAATGATCAAAAAATTGCATAAAAACAAAGACAAGTTACTTGGTACATGTATTAGAAGTACAATATACAAACCACAAATGACAATATATTATATATACCAGGGATCACCAACGTGGTGCCCGTGGGCACCAGGTAGCCCGCAAGGACAATATAAGTTGCCCGCGGACCTGTTCACTGCTATTTTTAGGACAGGCCCATTTTTAGGACAGCGCCACTCTCCATTGAGCTGCATATAATTTTTTTGAATATATTTTTAAATCAAGTCAATATCTTCACATAGATGAATATCATTAATTATTAATAATAACATCTAATTAAATCTAATTAAATGTAAATTGAGCAAATTTGTAATTTCAGAGGTGTGTATCGACCTAGTAGCCCTTCGCATTAATTGGTACCCATGAAGTAGCTCTCAGTTTCAAAAAGGTTGGTGACCCCTGATATATACACTGCAAAACATTCGGCCTTTTCCAATGTTCCATATACATATGTAATTATAAACAAGTGTTGTTAGCGCTAATTATAATTATTCATTCCTTCTACAACTAATGTTGACTTATTAAATGAAGACATCCAAGAAAGTACTTGTTCAATATGGATAGGCATAATATCTTTTAAGATAGATATTTTCATTGTAAAAATAGAAAAGTTTATAATAGATCTAAAGTGTAATATTTACAATGTTAGCTTGGATTAACCATTTAGTTATTACCAAAAAGTAAGAGCTGTCAACAAGGACAAACAGGGCATAGACTGACTGCAGAAATGCTTGTTTGATCTTAAAATAACAGTTTTCTGGGATGTAGGTCTGTCACCGGGTGTGACCATGTGTGAACCAAATATAAACACAGGCTAGCTTAGCTTAGCTTAATCTTAGTTTAGCTGACTTACCGGGGACTTTGTTGAACTCGGCTCGGAAGCTTTCTGCGCTCTTTACACGAGTAAACCCGTGCATGGCTGGCTGGTGACTATGTGCCCTGTGGGGAGATCATTTGGCTTTCTTTGTTTTATGCATGACAGCAATTCGGCCCCTAGAAAGCGTGTATGTGGATCTGCAGGAATGTGAAATAATAAAGAAAAGAAAGCATGTGAGGGGCAGTGCTGGTCTAGTGGTATAACGCGCCGGCTCGCTGATCCAAAGGTTGGGGGTTCGAGTCCCACTCTCCACAAGGTTGTCACTGTCCCCCCCAGTGTAGCTAACTGGGTTATCAAAGGCCGGCCATGTCTCTCACTGTCTATGGTGTGAGGCATGTAAAAGAACCGTTGCTGACTTTCGACAAGAGTAGGCTGCAAAGCCGTCAGCGTGTTTCCGCCCTGCGATGGCCTGGCGAGCTGTCCAGGGTGTACTCTGCCCTCGCCCTGAGTTGGCTGGGATGGGCACCAGCCTCCCCGTGACCCTAATTAGGATGAAGCGGTTACAGAAAATGAACTGAGAAGGCATGTGAAAGAACTGTCATTAGGATTACTATTAGCGGTACTTTTCCAAGAAACGAATGAAAGCCGGAAGTTCACACTATAATACTTTAAGGCTGATTTGTGGCGTTTATGAAATCATGTTTATGACTATATTTATTAAAATAACCTTTGGCTTTGAAACTATTTAGCACTTCATCTCCGCTTTTTATTTATACAGTCGCGGAAATTTACGTTGATCAACTATAAATTAGACCAAATTAAGTCAGTACACGCAACTCAGCCACTAAAACAAGTGTAACGGTTTGTACCCACCACTACAGCACTGAGCATAAATAGGATTAAGTGACTCAAAAAAAAAAAAAAAAGAATGAAGAATGAAAAAAAATAATGACAGTCTTTTTTCTTTCAAAATGAGCTCCTAATAGAATCATATCTGGAAGATTTCACTCATTTTCTGAACCGCTTAATCCTAATTAGGGTCAAGGGGAGGCTGGCACCCATCTCAGCCAAACCTGGCCGAGGGCAGAGTACACACTGGAAGGGTCGCCAGGCCATCATCAGGCAGAAACACACTGACAGCTATGCAGCTACTCTTGACGAAAGTCAGCAATGTTTCTTTTACACGAACCGCTCACCATAAACAGTGTCCGACACGACCGGCCTTTGATAACCCAGTTAGCTGCACTGGGGGGACAGTGACAACCTGCTGAGAGTGGGGCTCGAACCTCCACCTTTAGGATCAGTGATCCAGCACCTTACCACCAGGCCACCACTGCCCATTTGGAAGATTTGTTAAATGAAAATACAGTACAGGTATTTTTTAACATCTGAGTTATTTTCCCATTCGTTTTATTTATTTATTTTTTTTACCTGAAAAAATGGGCGTACAAAAATGCTTACGTTTTAGCTCAGGATTAGGTTTGCGTAGAGGCACCTGGCATAAAAGGCTTATGTACTATAACCCTACAGAAAAACCAATAACAAAATAACTCACTGCATTTCACTTTTCTTATGCATAGTACAGATAATTAAACAGGACCCAGGTTTGGGGACCACTGAAGGCCTTTGCCAGTGACCAGAGTTTGTTTGTTCTCTTGTTTGTTCTCTTGTATTTTTCACAACTATTTTCCCACAATTATTTAGGACTTGAATGTCGTATAACCAACCAGAAAAATTTTGGATTGTTAGTGATGTTTCTAAATAGGAGCGGTGGTGGTCTAGTGGATAGGATGCAGGGTCGCTGATTCTAAGGTTGGAGGTTTAAGTCCCCACAGGGTTGTCACTGTCCCCCCCCAGTGCAGCTAACTGGGTTATCAAAGGCGGGCCATGTCTCTCACTGTCTACAATGAAAGGTTCATGTAAAAGAACCATTGCTGACTTTCGTAAAGAGTAGCTCCAAAGCCGACAGCGTGCTTCTGTCCCTTACTAAAGGGTTGTGACAGGAAGGGCATCCGACGTAAAAACCCATGCCAAATCAAACGTGCGAATCAGATGATTCGCTGTGGCGACTCTCGAGAACGGGAAAAAGCTGAAAAGAAAAGAAGAACTGATGTTTCTAAATGGACTGTATACATATATATGAGCAGTGGTGGCCTGGTGGTAAAGGTGCTGAATCACCGATCTCAGGTTTGGTGGTTCAAGCCCCATTCTCAATGGGTTGTCAGTGTCCCCCCCCCCCAAGTGCAGCTAACTGGGCTATCAAAGGCTGGCCATGTCTCTCACTGTCTATGGTGTGACAAGAGTAGCTGCAAAGCCGTCAGTGTGTTTCCACCCTGCAATGGCCTGGCGACTTGTCCAGGGTGTACCCTGCCCTCACCAGGAGTCGGCTGCAATGGGTGCCAGTGACCCTAATTAGGATTAAACGGTTATAGAAAATGATGATGATGCTTTTATATATATAAATAAATATGGCTTTGCATCTTTATGGTTTCCAAATGAGGATGGGTTTCCCGTTTGGGCTTGGTTCCTCTCATAGTTTCTTCCTCGCTTCAACTGAGGTAGTTTTTTCCTTGCCAATGTCGCCATTCATTAGGGATGTATAGTGGTTGTAGAAAATGTTTAAACTCTTTTATATTTTGTAAATTCTTACTTTTACTGTGTAAAGCTGCTGTGCAACAATCTAAATTGTAAAAAGTGCTGTACAAATAAAACTGAACTGGAATTGAATTGAATTTGTAACAAACAGAAGCGGCTGTCCATTCCACCCAGGACGAGGGTCTTTAGTACACGCCTAGATTATTATTGCTATAGTCAGAAATCATGATGCATGAAACATACACGGTTCAGAACTGCAGATAAAATCTTATTAACCTTTTACTGAGTGTGATTTATAATGAGCGATGAAATAGAATTATGTGAACATACAACATTTGCAGGACAGAGCTAACTACTATATTCTTGTAGAAATATTGTTAGTACTTCCTTTATTGAGCATAAAAAACTCAGGCACTGGGTAGCACACAGACCTTTGTGTTCTCATGATTAGATCTGTTGCATCCTGTAGAGGGTTGCATGAGATATTTTGCAGGGAATGCTATATGAAGAGGATGGTCATCAGTACCCAAAGCAATTTGACTTGAATGGTTACAGGGTTGCCTGTTTGTTCGCATCTCATACCATACTTGGCATTTTATTGCAGAACCTTTAGAAAGTCACAGGAGAATTTTATAAACCAAACGGAATCATTTTTATTTATGCAGGTAGGTAGGTAAAGTCTGTTGGGTTTTTACACCCGAGCCTCGAGGCTTATCAGGCCGGTGCTTATCCCCGGTTTCCATAGCGTGAAGCGACCAGGAGTTCAACTCCCGCTGGATGGGACGCTAGTCCATCGCAGGTTACCTTCCCAGTATATTTTTACTGGTACCCATTTATACTGCTGGGTGAACAGAGGCACACTTGTGGTTGAGACCTTTCCCAGGGGTCTTAGCACAGTGAAGGTCTCAGTGGGATTCGAACTCACAACCTCCCGATCATGAGCGCAACACATGTATAATTCTTCCTAAGAAAAAAAAAAATGACAGAGCAAAGTGACTTTTGTATTTTCAAGCTGTTGTTGCAGCCGTTCTGTTCTTTTACTGTTGCTACATTTCTTGTTCCTCGTAAACGTCATAACCGTTTGGTGCGGACTGTTTTCTGATTGGCTGCTTGCCTGCGAATGATTATATCTTGTTGGGATGTGGAAGATTAGTACTGATCATGTTGGTCATCCCCGAGCAGGGTAAGATTATGAACACAAAAAAGGGAAAAGCTGACTCTCCTGCCAAGAGATGCATAGTTTTTCATCAGTGTCACAGAACTTGAGACCAATAGTGAGGATGGCAGAAGAGAAAGTTCTGTTCGCCTTTGCTCACTTATAAGCAAATGATTTACGAAACAACTTAAACTGAATAAACTCAACAGATTGACTGATGTTTTGACAGCCACACTAAGACTGATTACCCGATAAACTGATTACTGATAAACGTTTCCTAGTAACCCAGACCCCAAACGCATCATGAAGAAATATAGCAGATATTTTAAACCTGTGCTTTATTACTAATGCATGAAGGAGTGTTTATGACTTTATTACTCAGCGTTCATGTTCGCTTCAAGGTTAAGATTAACACAGTGTTCCTATAACGTCTCATGATTAATGATGTAGATGTTTTGTAAGAAAAGCCTCCACTAAATTCTGAATGTGGTTTTACATCTTTAAGCATTAGTATCACTTTGATAGGAAGTAAGTACAGGATAATGTACTTGTTCCAAGTTTGTAGTTTAAAGTGAAAGTAAAGGGATGCCTTCCAAACTGTCCTGTAGAACATATGTATATTCTAATCATTTGGTGTTTTTACTGCCAGTTTCGAAGTTGAAATCTGTTAAAATCCATTCAATAGAGTGCATCAGCCTGTTTGAAAAGGCTGCTGTTACATTTTTGCGAGAGCACGAATTCATGAGAATAGAACATGAATTCCTCAGTATATATAAGGCAAGTAAATGACAAAAATAATAGTTTACAGATAATAAACTGACAAATCAGATATTACCTTAATAAAATAAAATAAATTAAGGCACAAATACAAGCTATAAACACTTTCATTTGCATACATCATACTTGAGTCCAATCGTATTTATGGAAGAAAGAATACCACACCATGAATTTATATGCAAATCCATTCTGTCTTTCTGCGTGATCATGTAACTTTTCCTAATTTTTGCATTACGATGGTGCCTCTAGTGTGCAGAACACTTGCTGATTTTTAATCTCGCCACAAAAAAAAAAGTTCATTAAACACAGTGTGATTAAATTGAAACAGAATGGAACTACGCATGCAAGTTTTTCCTTATGTTTGGGTCTATTTACGAAAATAATAATAATTACAAACCGGATTCCAAAAAAGTTGTGAAACTATGCAAACTGTGAATAAAAACTGAATGCAATGATGTGGAAGTGCCAAATTTCAATATTTTGTTCTGAATAGAACACAGATGACAAGGTCAAAAGTTTAAACTGAGAAAATGTATCATTTTAAGCAAAAAATATGTTGATTTTAAATTTCATGGTGTCAACAAATCTCAAAAAAAAATTGGGACAAGGCCATTTTCACAAATGTGGGGAATTCCCTCTTCTACTTACAACAGTCTGCAAACGTCTGGGGACCGAGGAGACAAGTTACTCAAGTTTAGAAATACGAATGCTGTCCCGTTCTTGTCTAATATAGGCCTCTAACAGTTCAACTGTCTTGGGCCTTCTTTGTTGCACCTTCCTCTTTATGATACACCAAATGCAATAGGTGAAAAATCTGGACTGGCGCCTGGCCATTTCAATACCCGGATCCTTTTCCTACGCAGCCATGATGTTGTAATTAATGCTGCATGTGGTCTGGCATTATCAAGTTGACTTCTCTGAAAGCGACGGCGTCTGGATAGGAGCATATGCTGTTCTATAACCTGAATACACCTTTCTGCATTGACGGTGCCTTTCCAGATGTGCAAGCTGCCCATGCCACATGCACTCATGCAACCACATACCATCACAGATGCAGGCTTCTGAACTGAGCGCTGACAATAACTTGGGTTGTCCTTGTCCTCTTTTGTTCGGATAACATGGCGTCCCACTTTTCTATAAAGAACTTCGAATCATGATTTGTCTGATCACAGAACAGTTTTCCACTTTGCCGCACTTCATTTTAAATGAACCTTGGCCCAGAGAAAACGCCTGCACATCAGGGTCCTGTTTAGAAATGGCTTCTTTTTTGTATTGTAGAGTTTCAGCTGACAACAGCGATTCTATGGTGGATTGTGTTCACCGACAATAGTTTCTGGAAGTATTGATGAGCCCATTCTGTGATTTCCCTGACAGTAGCATTCCTGTTGGTGGTGCAGTGCTACTTAAGGGCCTGAAGATCACGGGCATCCAGTATGGTTTTTCGGCCTTGTCACTTA
Organism: Plotosus lineatus; assembly: GCA_024760905.1. Taxonomy (NCBI): domain Eukaryota; kingdom Metazoa; phylum Chordata; class Actinopteri; order Siluriformes; family Plotosidae; genus Plotosus; species Plotosus lineatus. Next base: position 26,487,379 of record CM045731.1, read on the forward strand.
CAAACAGAGATTGTTCCAGATTCTCTGAATCTTTGGATGATGCACTGTAGATGATGATAACTTCAAACTCTTTTCAATTTTTCACTGGGAAACACCTTTCCTGATATTGCTCAACCATCTTTCTGCGTAACATTTGGGAAATTGATGATCCTCTACCCAGCTTCACTTCTGAGAGACACTGCCACTCTGAGAAGCTCTTTTTATACTCACTCTTGTTTGTCACTCAATGGACCTCATTAGTAGGAACTGATTTTCCAGCTGTTCGTTATAAGTGCAACTGACTTTTCCAGCCTTTTATTGCTACCTGTCCCAACTTTTTTGAGATTTGTTGACACTATGAAATTTACAATCAACATACTTTTCCCTTAAAATTATACATTTTCTGTTTAAACCTTTGACCTGTCCTCTATGCTCTATTCAGAATAAAATATTGAAATTTGGCACTTCCACATGATTGCATGCAGTTTTTATTCACAATTTGTATAGTGTTACAACTTTTTTGGAATTTGGTTTGTATTATAAGCAAAGCCTTGGTCTCACATCGCCAGAATTATTTTATGGTAGAATTGTGGAGGTCAACTAGCATTACATCCGTAAGCATGCAGAGCATGTTTGCTGGAATAAGAGCGCTGCGGTGCCACCTGGAGAACTGGAAGCGTGTAGATTGAAAATTCTGTGGGTCAATCACTGGATAAACACCAAATAGATAGATAGCTAGATTTCCTTGGAGATTAAAAACGTATATGAAACAGTGACTGCCATGTACAGTATGCATTGCAGTTTGTGCCAGTAGACATGAGAACTGCAACTGATGCAGCACAGATGCTCAGATTTTCCAGGAAAATGCATGTGCTCCATCCATACTTTTGCAAGAGACAATCCCAAAAATCTGCCAGAATACTTATGGAATGCTCACAGTATTCCCAGCTATGGTTCTCATGTGTTATGTGAGACTTTAGGAATAATGGTTCATTATGTTAGCTTGTTCACAATACCTCTCAGTAGTGATAGTAATTTAAAAACCTCTGTATGGGAGTGACTAGTTCTGTGAAAATCAGGTCAGGTCATTTTAATAATGAGAAACACAATCACCCAAGAGCACACCAGATTACTGTAGGGTCACAAAATCATGTCTTTGCCTTCTTTCGACTTTCAAATAAATTAACGAGAGGAAAAAATGAAATCCCTATGATATCATTCATTCATTTTCTGACCCACTTGATCCTAATTAGGGTTGCAGGGAGGCTGGCACCCATCTCAGTTGACTCTGAGCGGGGGCGGAGTAGACCCTGGACAGCTCAACAGACCACCACACTCTCCTTATTTGTGCCTAATTTCTGAAAAGTGCAGTGGAATTACAGTAACAGCAAATACACTATTTCCAAATTAGAGGCTAGAGTGCAAGGTCCCTCCACCATAGGCAGAGAGAGAAGAGGAAACGCATGAGTCTAGGACTGAGAGTAGGAACTTTGAATGTTGGAACTATGACACGAAAAGGTAGAAAGCTGACTGACATAATGCAGAGGAGGAAGGTGGACATGCTGTGTGTTCAGAAGACCAGGTGGAAAGGTAGCAAGGCTAGAAGCTTAGTACATCAGAGGGACAACACATGTTAGAGGTTTTGGAGACAAAGTCAGAGAGGCTAGATTGAGATGGTTTGGACATGTACAGAGGAGGGATAGTGAGTATATTGGTAATAGGATGCTGAGGTTGGAACTACCAGGCAGAAGGCCGAGAGGAAGACCAAAGAGAAGATTTATGGATGTGGTGAAGGAGGACATGAAGGTAGTTGGCGTAAGAATAGAAGATGCAGAGGATAGGGTGAGATGGAGGTGGATGGTTTGCTGTGGCGACCCCTGAAGGGAAAAGCCGAAAGAAAAAGTAGTGTAGTCAGTGTACCTTATCTGGATAGCGATTTTAATCACACATGTGCTTGTTTACAGTATAGTACTGTATGTCGATGTGATCAAACAAGAAAAACCTTTATTTCTGAAATAGTTCAGGTCCACCCTTCATGATCACTTAACATTGAAGAAAACGTTAAGTCTGTATATGGTTTTCTGTTAGCGTCCCATAGTATTGGCATGTCTATCAACACTCGTTTCAAAGTCATAAGTGCTCTATCGCCAAAACTTTGAGACATTGCTCCTGCCCTTTGCCCTTGACTTTCCAATATCAAGTTATCTCTGGAACTCAAGTAGAGTAGAGTCCTCACCAATTTTGGTGAAAATCCTTGGACTGGTTTCGGTCAGGATCTTGTTCGGACTGACACTGATAAACAAATGCCGGCAATTACATTACCTCTGCCAAACCTTATTTGGAAAAAAAAATGTAGTAAGTGTATGAGAGTTTTTGACTTGTGAATTTTCTGGCAAGCGTAGCAAGCAGGATATGAGATTTGGGAGATTTCTCCAGGCAAGATCTGAAGTACTTTTATGTTTCTGTCGACTGTAAAGCATATAAAACACAGTTCTGTATGAAAAGTTTGCTTTAATTCTGAGAAACAGATAAATAATACATTGAAGACTCTTGTTCAGAAATAGCCGTGTGTGTGTGTGTGTGTGTGTGTGTGTGTGTGTGTGTGTGTGTGTGTGTGTGTGTGTGTTGTTTTCTTTTCAACAATAAATTATTTAAAACCTCATAGCAAAATAATTGTCCTTTATCTCTGGTACAACATTCCACACTCTCTACACACAACTAATAACAGGTCCTGTATCAGATGTAATCAAATACACAAACATACTAAAAAGCAATTAACTAATTTAACAAACAACACACCTATTAAGTCACACTCTATTTACAGTCATTTACCTGCAGTTTTTTTTTTTTCCCTTGGGGGTTAAAAATCCTTATGCTTTGTTTTATAAAGGTTCTGTCCATCAGAATATCCACCTGAGCTTGCAGTCCATGGGACTTTTGTTTCTGAAATTCACAACCACTTCAACAATGGCAAAACAACAAAAAAGGTCATTATGTACTGTATATTGCAGAGAAATGAGGATGGGTGCACAATACAGCCTTTAAAATCTGGTCTCAGAAGTTCCTCTTTTCAGAGTACTGCTCAGAAACTCATCATGCTCAAAACTCAGATTGTTATGTGACCTTGAGATCATGAGCAGTTTTTCCTTTTTGGTGTAATCCCGCTTAACAGCCACCGCGGGCACCAGCAGTCTGTCCATCGGGTCTTCTTTATTCTCCAGTTTGGTATAGCCTTTGCTGTTGCTGCGGTCCAGCCTGGGCCAGCTGGGGTGCTTGCGCTGTTCTGGTTGCACGGTCAGCATGGTGGGACCTCGTTCCAGGTCCAGAGACTTGGAGTGAGCCGAGAGAATATGAAGAGAATTGTTTGAGCCAAAGTCTTTCCGGGCTGCTCCGGGAGACAGGAATCGACCACTGGTGGATCCGGGGTATAGGGAGGATGGTGAAGCACATTGTGAGACGTATACAGGTGATTCTGTAGCAGAGTTACTCCGAAGTAGTGTTGTACTGGGAGGCTTAAACGCCTTTGAGATATCTGGAATGGGTACGCTTAAGGACTCCATGGACGAAGGTCTTGATCCATCTCGTAGCTGCTCAGAATCCTCGGTTATGTTGTCAATGTCAGGCTCGTCAATCACACAGTTGTTGAGTTTGATGACAGGAAGCGTGAAGGCGCTAATTGAGGATGACACAATCGAGCGTGTCTGGCACCTCTTCAGATCATTCCGTTTGTCTTCCCAGTGACGCATCCTTTCCGGCTGGAACCCAAATATTGATCCTGAACGTTCCCTATATCCAGGAGACAACAAACTTGAGCCCCCTTCACTCATTAGTCCTTCCTCATCTTCAGCTGAGCTTGTGCGGCGGGACAGCCGTACATCAGCGCCCAATCCAGAGAACATCAATAAAGTGTTAGCAGCTAAACGCGTGGCATACTGACTGTCCTGACCAAAAGAACGGACCTCGTGGTCGGCATACGGGCCTGTGTAGGCCCCATTCATGCACTTCTGCTCTTGTAATCGCATACTGTGGATGTCGATGACAGTTGAGTACATGTCCCTCATGTGGATGACCTTCGTTTCTCGGTCCCTGTTCTCGTGTAAGATGGCGTTTGCGCAGATGAAGATGAATATCCCAATGCCCATTGTAAAAGGTCCGAGCATCTTCATTTTCTCAGAGTGCAAGTGCTGCTCAAAGAATTGCGCCACCTTTCCCGTCTGTTCCTGTGCCGTCTGTGTACCATTTCCTGAGTGTTTGATCTTGGATGTCCTATGGTGGTCTTTGTGAGGCCAGTATCCCAGCACAGCCATGGCAATGCCGACCAACAAAATCAGGACTCCGAGAACTAGAAAAAAACCAGAGGCAGAATACAAGCGGATCTTTCCACGTACAACAACGATATCTGTGCGAGGTTTTCTTTTCAGGCGCTTTTTCTCAGGAGGAGAGGCAGAGGACTGGATGGGCAGGTGATGCTGAGAGCGGGCGGAGTCCTGCCTCTTCAGGGCTGCAAGGCCTGTGATCACGCCCCCAGTCGCAATCATCGCTACAGCAACACGTAGGCCTGGAAAAACAAAAAAGGAGAAAAAACAGAGATGAGCGAGATGCGGTATCGTTGCTCACAGGCACCTCTTTGTATTTGTTTAGTCTGTACTAATGTAGGCGTAGCGGATGTATTAACCTTTAGGAAAGGGGCTTACAGATAGACTCAGCCACCTCCATCTTGGCAGGAATTATACCAGTTGTGCTGTGAATTAAAGTGGCTGATGATACCAAGACAAGAAAACTGCATTCATGAAAAATGGTCGGCTCAGACAAAAAAAGGCATCTTAATTAGATGCTGCAATAAAGCAAAAGGAAACAGAAGAAATACACACATTTATAATGCAGGCCATTATGTTCATAGTTCTCTTTCTATTCTATAAATACCAATTTATGATTCTACAAATATAGCAACCAGTCATGAACAGGAAATGGCAAAAAGCCTGGTGATGAGAGCAGTCGAGCACACTGAGACCAATGAATAAGGATGAAACCAATTAAATACACTAATTATGTTTTAACCAAATGGAAAATATCCCATCATACTGGTTTTGTCATGTAGAGATTGTGAGTGGAATATCGATAAATTAATACGCAATTTTTTTAGTTCATTTTAATATCAAGCTTAGTGTCAAGGTTGGTGGTGGGCCGTCAGGGTCAGTAAAGCCTTCTCTGCTTTCCTAAACACTACCAGAAGCGATGACCTTCATTTGCAACTTAAATTCTTGATTTATTCCATTAAATTGTATTAGTTTATTCCCAACAGTCTTTTTTCTTCATGTCATACATAGCATGTCTCATGGCTGCACTGCTTTCAGTGTGTGTGTGAATGTTAGATTTTTTTTTTTTCGTCCAATCAGATTTTAGCTTCTATGTGCTACCATGTAAATCTAATCTGCTCAGGGCCCTCAGAATCAGCAGCGCTAGCCAATGTCACTTGAACCATATTAGCAAAATGGCTTTTTCTTTAACCAATCAGATTTCAGATCCTCCTCACAGGGCCAGCGAGTTGGCTTACAATAATATCAGCATTTTCCACCCTCTGATTGGTTGGTCAGAGCAAAACAAGCTTAATGATCTGTGGTGATCTCTATACGATAGATTTAAGTTTATAATTTTTTTAATCCCACAGTGGCTAACAGAGGAGGAGAATCTAACTTGGTGTCAGACATTCTTAAAAATCCATTTTTATGGTGGACCTTTCCAGAAAAGCTAGACACTCTAAGGAGAGGTCAAGGAAGCAGAGGTAAGGTTTACCTATTTTTACTTTTGACTGTTCACCATTTTTCCTGGGAATGTCCACCAGTAAACGCCGAATTACGAGCAGATATGTGCAAAATGCCTCACTCTCTCTCTCTGCAATGCCACGCCTTGTTATATTGTTGTTGTTTTTTTTTTTAATATTATTGATGGTGTGTAAAATTGCGACGTGATAGTGGTGGTATTAAGAGATGGATTAAGCCTGTTAAGTCCCACTGAAGACCCAGGTACCAAAGGTATGGCCCGCCACTGGTCAAGATATTCCCGATCTTTCTTTTTTTGGTGGGGAGGGGCTATTAGTTTGGAGTACTAGGGTACCTTACTGTTGCGTAATAAGAAAGGACCTGATCAACTGTCACAATACACAACAATCATATTGCCCATCCCTTATCATAAGCAATAAGTTTCAGATAATTACTCTCAGAAAAAACAGAGAAATTCAACAAGTCAGTATTATTTTCCACATGTTCTAGAGTAATTGTGCCCCAAATTCCAGTTTTAACACCAAAATTATGTCTCTCGCAGTGCCAGTGAACATCTCAGTCAGTATAGTGACAGTATAGTGTGTATTACTGCATCCCACTGTGCATACAACCCATCACACAGTGCCCAGCTGTCTTATCCAATCACCCAGAGTGTGAGAGCTCAGCCTTGTTGTATGAACTGGCAAAGATAATACTCAGAACGAAACCTCAGGGTTCTGAAAACTGTCCAAACAACACTGCTTTTCAATCTCCATCCTACACAAACATACTGCCATTCAAACATGAAAGTGCTGCAAATATTTTCCACCCGAATCCTGATCTCTACTGCTGTCCCAAACAGGCGACTTCTTGGTACCTGAACTACACAGAGCTCAAAAATGTCTGGTTCCAATAAGTTCTTGGATCGATCCTATGGAGCGTGTAGTCCGGACATTGCTGCGGTTCTCCACTCACAACTTTAAAGTGAACATATCCAATACTGTTCATGCTCCCAATTTGAGCTGATCATATTTCAATCATGTTTTGGTCTTTTTTTTTCTTCTGATACATCTCAGATGTTCTCAGATTGTTATCCAATGTTCTTCTGATATTTCATCTAATGTCTTTACAACCTATACCGATGTGTACTGATTTCATTCTGATTTAAAAAAATAATGAATTTAAAAATGCAGTCTTTCAAAATGTTTGTTACACTGATCACTGCTGATGTTCAGTGATTTTTCTTTTGCTTCCTCGATGTACACCTAACACAACCCCCACCACCAAAGTTTTCAAATCTGCAGCCCCGTGCATAAACCTGATAAACCAAACGCTCCCAAAATGTTAGTCTGATAACAAAGCTGTTGAAAATTGCTTCAGTGAAATTTTCTGATTCATAGGAGGTGTATGTATCAAGCCATAATAATACTAAAATTCATGTCTAGTTGACTGATAAGAAATTTACAGATTGTTGCATTCAGATTTAATTTTCTCATTTTTGTGATTCTGTGGGTTATCAAGTTCATGCATGGGGCCACAGACTTTTCTTTTCTGAAGATATACCTAAAATTTTACAAATTCTACAATGTCCTTCAATGTTCTCAGATGTGTACTGATGTTCTCCTGTTTCCTCCAATGTGATATGGGAATAGTATCAACGCGCATAATCCTACTTGCCGCTAGTTTCTGAAAAAATGGATAAGTAGGGTTTTGTTTAATCTTATCATATGCATCATCTATAAAAGTACATAAAGATATTAAATGTGTAAGAGGATGGATGGGGTATCTGGTGAGTATGTAGCTAGTACCATTAGCTCATTATGCTATGCTAATCTAAGAGCAGAGCAAGAATAAAGTTGAGCATGTAAATCCCAATTTATTTAAATTATGGCAATTCTCACATGGATTAATTAGTAGTGTTTTTTCTTTGTGTACGGGTATACCGCGGCTTACTTACGTCAATTGTTTCCAGGAGAGACGATATAAGTCGAAAATGACTTAACTCAAATTAGCTTGGCTAAGCCAAATTTGCTTGTTTAATATATATATATATATATATATATATATATATATATATATATATATATATATATATATATATATATATATATATAGATATAAAATATTTAATATACTAAATATATAATATATACAGAAAGCTCCCTTTTTTTCATGGGGGTTACATTCCTCCCCTATCCGCAGATCATGGAAATCCGTGAGTTTATGATGCGGTTTTAAAACCCTATGTATGATATAACATACGCTAAAATGTTTCTTAAACACATTCTATAGACAGTCTTACTCATTAATACAGTACTACAGTGGTACCTCACCTTACGAAATTAATCCTTTCCAGAGCTTTTTTCGTAACCTGGATTTTTCGTAAGTAGAACCGCATTTTACATGTAAAACGCGTGATTCGTTCCAAGGCCCCCAATACAACCCTTTAAAAATTATAAAAGCATACCTTTTAAGGTACTTACTTCGTGTTGACCATGTCTTCTTAGCAGAGTTATAATCTTACAAATGTTTATGCAAGGTTAAAAGCCTGAGCCAAAAAATAAAGTTGCAATGAGCACACTCAAAAAATTCATGAACAAGCTGCTGCTCAAGGGAGCTGCGTCATCCCTCCTAGCCAAAGCGAGGCGGGATGTAGGGAGATAGCCAATGGGAGCCCAGCAGGGCGGGATGTTGAGGGATAGACAATGAGTGAGCAACTCGTGCATTGTTTGAATTTTTTTTTAATTGACCATGTCTTCTTAGCAGAATTATAATCTTACAAATGTTTATACAAGATTAAAAGCCTGAGCCAAAAAATAAAGTTGCAATGGGCACACTCGAAAAACTCATAAAACAAGCTGCTGCTCAAGGGAGCTGTTTCATTCCTTTCAGCCAATGGGAGGCCAGTGGGGCGGGATGTTGGAAGATAGCCAATGGGAGGGAGCTGCGTCATTCCTTTTTGCCAATGGGAGGCCAGCGAGGCGGGATGTTGGAAGATAGTCAATGGGAGAGCAGCTTGTGCATTGTTTGAATTTTTGAATGGCGCGTTTGAATGTTTGAATGGCACATTTGGCGCATTTCGTAAGGAGAACTTGTTTCGTATACAGAGAAAAAAACTTTGGAAAATATTTTTTGTAACCACGATTTTTTTGTTTGCTGGGACTATCATAAAGCGAGGTACCATTGTAATGCAGTAAAATGTAGTCATGATTCAGTAAAAAACTTTTTCATTTTGTACTGTGATGATATTTAGGAATAAATAAAGCACTTAGGCTCCTTAGCAGAAGCTAGAGAAGATGCAGGGGTGTTTGAGTGACATCACAGGGCTTAAATAATCATTAAAAACACACTAAAAAACCCTGTGAATTCACAATTCAAGCAATCATGTTGATGACATGTGTGTGCAGGAGAAAAAAGAGGTGTACACATCATCTGCAACCAATCAACAGGAGGGAGAAACAAAAGCTCTCGACCATTGGCTAAATTTGCATCACGTGCCAGTAATGTCATGATGATGCATATGTATAATTTTCCGGGGCTACCGCTAATTCAGTGCTTCTCAAATAGTGGGGCGTGATCATATGGTTATGATGATGTAAACTTTATTTATTTATTTTTCCAAATATTTTTTGAAAACTGACGTATAATCGAAAACAATTTAAGTCAAGGGACACCTGTAGTTAGTTCGGTAAAGACCTGCTGGGTTTGTTGTATTTTGACACTACAGTACATTGTTTCAACATCCTTTGGTTCTGACAGAGTGGAATAAGCAGTTCTGTATGTTGATTTATCTGAAGATTCCTCGCACACACACTTGCACTCACTAACATGCAGACACGTGAGAAAATAAATTCCTCTATACTGTTTAGAGATCCATAATTAAATTGAAAGGTATTTGTTTTACATTACTTCAGCTCTGCACCATCTAATCCTCTATCTATCTGTCCTCAATTTGTTGTATAGCCGCCTCTGTCACATTCACACCCGCACACTCTCCTGGATCGAGAACGGTTCTCAGTGGAGTGTGTCCTTCCGTCTGTATTGATTCTCTAATTCGTTAGCAGCAAAATTAGCGGGGGATCCGGGAAGGACTTCAACGGAATGCTTAAGCGTTGCCCAGGCAACTAGAGCCAACCTGGAGATTTTTTTTTTTTTTTTTTTTTTTTAGCGGGAGTGTGGGTGCGTTACGTGATTTTAAGTGTAGCACAAGCTTGAGATCGGAAAAAAAAAAACCAACCCCATGATAATATTGTCCTTTACTGTCGGACAGAGTGTTTGGTTTGAGACTCATGGAATGGTGATGATGGTGATTATTCATTCCAGACATCATCATACAAATTTACTTTCAAGTCAGTAGTTGGCATGACAAAATGTTTTGTTATTTTGATAAAGTAATGCACAGCCAGCTGTGTTTCATTAACAACAAAGACGCCCAGATTTCGGCAACTGTGGATTGAACAAGATTTTACGCAGAAATAAACATCGGGCTTTCTTAGTTAGCACTTAGTGTAATTTCAGTATACAAATGAATTTATGCTGATTTAGCAAGACTTTAATAATCCCCCAAGCAGTGTCTGTGTGTGTGTGTGTGTGTGTGTGTGAGTGAGAGAGAGAGAGAGAGAGAGAGAGAGAGCGAGAGAGAGAGCACTAGAGAAGGAGAGAGAGAGAGAGAGAGTCTGTGATCTTGGCATGCTGACAGTTCTTTCTTTCTTGAGACGAACTGCTTAATGCTGTTGCGCGTGTCTGCTTCTGGACTTTGTGTGCGTAAAATACACTTTGAAGGGTGACTGAGCACCGGGAAGAACATTATAAACACACACAGTGAAGGGCATAGATGAACCGTACACACCACTCATGGATAAGTCATTCCTTCATTTGCCGAACCGCTTAATCCTACTAGAGTCAGGGGCAGTCTGGAGCTTTATGGATCCTAATATCTTTATTTAACGGTACTAAACTGCTTAATAATAATGGTGGTGGTAGGCCTCCATCAGTCCCGAAGGACTATGGCTGTGCTCTGGCTGGTATCCCGGCTGGTGATACTCCCCAGTGCGCAGAGCCCGGGTAGGGAGTAATGAGGGACAGGCTGTTACCAGGCAGCAAGTCCCCCGTCTCGGCGCCACCGGAAGGATCCAATGGAAAGGCAAGTGCCGATACGACTGGGTTCCGGTGCCGTTGCAGGAGAGAATCTACGGTCAATTTAGAACGGCCAATTAACCTACAGTGCACGTCTTTGGATTGCGGGAGGAAACCGGAGCACCCGGAGGAAACCCGCACAAGCACGGGGAGAACATGCAAACTCCACACAGAAACGCCCAGGCCGGGAATCGAACCCGGGCCTTCTTGCTGTGAGGCGGACATGCTAACCACTACGCCACCGTGCCGCCAGTAATAATAATAATCATAATGATGATAATGATGATAATAATGGGGCAGTGGTGGCCTGGTCTCGGGGTTGTGGGTTTCAATGTTCACTTTCAATGGGTTGTCACTGCCCCCCCCCCCCCCCCCCTCCAGTGCAGATAACTGGGTTATCAAAGGCTGGCCATGTCTCTCACTGTCTATGGTGAGAGGTTCATGTAAAAGAACCATTGCTGACTTTTGACAAGAGTAGCTGCAAAGCCGTCAGCGTGTTTCTGCCCTGCGATGACCTGGCGACCCATGCAAGGTGTACTCTGCCCCCACAATGAGTCGACTGGGATGGGCACCAGCCTCCCCACAACCCTAATTAGCAGTAAACGGTTATAGAAAATGAACTGAATTGAACTGTTAATAATAATGGTGGCACGGTGCCGTCGTGGTTGGCACATTCACCTCACAGCAAGAAGATCCTGGGTTCGATTCCCAGCTCGTGTGGTTCTGTATGGAGTTTTCATATTCCAAATTGCCACAAATTGTGAGTGTAAGTGTGAATGGTTGTGTGAGTGTTGGTCCTGCGATGGCCTGGCAAACTGTCCAGGATGTACCCCACCCTCGCCCATAGTCAGCTGAGATGGGCGCCAGCCTCCCTGCAACCCTAATTAGGATTAAGCGGTTCAGAAAATGAAGGAATAATAATAATAATCTTCTTCTTTGCTTTTTGGCTTTTTCCCGTTCTCGACAGTCACCACAGCGAATCATTTGATTTGCATGTTTGAGTTGGCAGAGGTTTTTACGTCGGAAGCCCTTCCTGTCACAACCCTTTAGCAAGGGACAGAAACACGCTGATTTAAAAATTACTTATTATCATTTGATTCATTCATTTTCTGAACCACTTAATTGTAATTAGAATTGTGGGGAGGCTGGTTCTCATCCCATCCGACTCTGGGCGAGGTACAACCCAGGAAAGCTCGCCAGGCCATCGCAGGGCAGAAATATGCTGACGGCTTTGCAGCTACTCTTTACGAAAGTCAGCAATGGTTCTTTTACATGCCACTCACCATAGACAGTGAGAGACATGGCCCGTCTTTGATAACCCAGTTAGCTGCAATGGGGGGACAGGGACAACCTTGTGGGGACTCAAACCCCCAACCTTAGGATCAGCGATCCTGCACTCTATCCACTAGACCACCACTGCCCTAATAATAATAATAAATAATAATAATAATAATAATAATAATAATAATAATAATAAAATAATAATAATAATAATAATAATAATAATAATAATAATAATAAAGTGTAGCAATGGTGGCCTTGTAGTGCGGTGCAGGCTAATCCGAAGGTTGGGGTTCAAGCCCTACTCTGATTGCTGTCCCCCCAGTGCAACTAACTGGGTTATCAAACATGTTTCTCACTGTGTGTGGTATGAGGCATGTAAAAGAACAATTGCTGACCTTCATAACGAGTAGCTGCATAGCCATCAGCATGTTTCTGCCCTGCGATGGCCTGGCGAGCTATCCAGG
>CM045731.1:26505000-26705000 GCA_024760905.1 Plotosus lineatus
ATTGAAAAACACGAACGAGGTGTGCGTTTGTGTGACTTAGCGTCCCAGTACCAGTACGCTAAGTCTACCATTGCTACCATCCTTAAGAACAAGGAAGCTATTAAGGGGGCGTGTGTGGCTAAGGGTGTTTCCAAACAGTAACTCCCTCCCTCCTCCTCCCACTCCATTCCATCAAGTCATCAACTACCATCACAAAGGTAAATAAAACGACTTTATTATACAGTACAGTTTATTTCTTTAATTACAATACAAGAGCACATTTATTATACATAAAATAAGGTATATTTTTGTGTAGTTTTAAGGCTTATTTAGTAGAAAATTATGTTTTTTGGGGACCTGGGAACGGATTATTCTCATTTTAATGGTTTCTTATGGGAAATAAATGTTCGGAAGACGAACTTTTCGCCTCACACACACTTTCTGGGAACCAATTATGTTCGTGAGCAGAGGTATCACTGTATAGCACAATTTCATACACGCATATGCTCAATGCGCATGAGACCCCAGCGCTCCCGGCACCACTGTACGGCACCAGTTGTTGCGTTGTTCTATCCTTTTGATGCTGAGTGCCAAGCAGGAAGCAACGACTCCCAAATTTTAATGTCTCATGGTATGACGTGGCCGGATTTGAACTCCAACCTTCTGGAGGCTAAAGCAGGTGCTCTACCAACTGAGCTAAATCCCTGGTTTTACCCGGTAGGGTCACCCAGGGCAAACTGGTCCTAGGTGAAGGGCCAGACTACTCGCGGTTCAAAAGACCTCTATGAAGAAAGAAAGAAACAAGGACACAGTTTCCCTTGCCCAGATGCAGGTCTTTTGGGTCCCCCTGGAGCCAGGCCTGGGTGCGGGGCTCGAAGGCAAGTTCCTGGCGGTCGTGCTTCTGCCCATGAGCCCGGCTGGACCCAGTTCGAAAAGGAGACATGGGTCCGCCCTCCCATGGATCTGTGGGACATCTGTGGGACGGGCTATAGGGCTCGGGTGCAGTCTGAGTTGGGTGGCAGCCGAAGGCATGGGTTCTGTCAGACAGATCCTTAACTACTGACTCTGACTCTTGGGATATGCACCTCTCTGGCGGGGAAGGAGCCTGGGCTGGTGTGTGAGGTGGAGAGATACCAAGTAAATATAGTCAAACTCACCTCAACGTATAGCTTGGGCTCTGGAACCACCCATGTCGAGAGGGGCTGAACCTTATTCTATTTTGGAGTTGCTCATGGGGAGAGGCGGCGAGCCATTGTGGGCATCATTGTTGCCCCCCATCTCAGTGCCCACATGTTGGGGGTTCTCCCCAGTCGATGAAAGTGCAGCTTCCTTCCATCTTCGAGGAAGGGAGTCCTGACTGTTCTTTGTGCTTATGCACCAAATAACAGGTCAGAATACCCACCCTTCTTGGAGTCTTTAGAGGCTGTGTTGGAGAATGCTCCCCCGGTGATTGACTCATCCTGGGAGACTTCAACGCCCATGTGGGCAACGATAGTGTGACCTGGAAGGGTGGAAGGGTACGGCCTCTCAAGTCTGAACCCGAATGGGGTTTCGTTGTTGAACTTCTGTGCTCGTCACAGTTTGTCCATCACAAACTCCTTGTTTGAACATAAAAGTTTCCATAAATGCACTTGGCATAAGGCATCCTAGGCTGCAGTTCGATGATCGACCCTGCAGTTGTGTCACCGGACTTGCGGGCGCATGTTCTGGACATTTGAGTGAAGAGATGAGTTGAGCTGTGAACCGATCACCACCTAGTGGAGAGCTATCTCCAATGGTGGGAGAGGCCGCCCTCCAGACTTGGCACGCTCAAGTGTGTAGTTAGGGTCTCCTGGGAACCTTTGGTGGCCTCTCCTGTAAGAGGGGCCTTTAACTCCCACCTCCAGCAGAGTTACAATGATGTCCCAAAGGAGGCAGGTGACATGGAATCCGAATGGGTCATGGCCGTAAGGTCATTGGTGCCTATCGTGGTGATAACCCCCGAACCCAGTGGTGGACACCTGCGATGAAAAAGGCCATCCAGCTGAAAACCTATAGGGTCTTCTTGCCCTGTGGAACTCCTGAGGCAGCAGACAAGTACTGGCAGGCTAAATGTGCTGCAGCCCAAACTGTCACTGATGCAAAATCTCGGATTTCGGTGAGAGCCTGGAAAGCGTTTATCCGTTGGCCTCAAAAAGGTTCTGGACCACCATCCAATGCCTCAGGAGGGGTTAGCAGTTCGCCACAAATACTGTTTACAGTGGAAGTGGGGAGCTGCTCATCTTAACTATAGATGTCATCAAGAGGTACAAGGAATACCGTGAGTACCTCCTTTATCCCATCAACATGTCCTCCGTGGAGGAGGAAGACCCTGGGGGTTTGGATGGAGGTCTGCCCAATCACTGGAGCTGAAGTCACTGAGGTAGTCAAAAAGCTCCTTTGTAGTCGGGCTCTGGGATGGATGAGATCCACCCTGAATAACTCTGGGCTCTGGATGTTGTAGGACTGTCTTGGTTTACAGGTCTCTTGCTACATTGCGTGGTCATTGGGGGCCATAGCTCTAAATTGGCAAACTGGGGTGGTAAGAGGGTGTGTTCCAATTCGTGTGGAATCAGACTCCTCAGGCTACACAGGAAAGTCTAAAAGGGTGCTCTAGTGGAGGATCCAACCAATAGTTGAACCTCGAATTCAGGAGGAACAATGTGGTTTTCGTCCTGGCCATGGCACTCTCGACCAACTCTATTCATGCTACAGGATTCTGAAGGGGGCATGGCAGTTTGCCCAAACTGTCCACATGTGCATTGTGGATTTGGAGAAGGCTTTCGACCGTCTCCCTCGGGCTATCTTGTGGGGCACGTTCCGGGAGTACGGCGTTCTGGACCTGTTGGTACGGGCCATTCGGTTGCTGTCTCACCGGAGCCAGAATTTGGTCCACATTGGAAACATCAGATCGAATTTGTTTCCGGTGAGGGTTGCAGTCTGCCAAGGCTATTTCTACAAAAGGGTTTGTGGATGACATTGTCTTTTTGGCTTCATCAATCCGGGACCTCCAGCTCTTATTGGAGCGATGCACAGTCGAGTGCAAAGCGACCAGGATGAGAATCAGCACCTCAAAGTAAGATGCCATGGTTCCCAGTAGGAAAAGGATAGAATGCACCCTCCGAGTAGGGAATGAGGTCCTGCCCCAAGTAGAGTTCAAGCATCTCTGGGTCTTGTTCCTGAGAGAGGGAAGAATGGAGCAGGATATCGAAAGGCAGATCGCTGCATCCTCTGCTGTAAAGTGGTGAAGAGGGAGCTGAGCTACAAGGCAAGGCTCTCAATTTACCAGTCAATCTACTTTCCAACCCTCACCTATGGTCAGGAGCTTTGGGTAGTGACCGAAAGAAAAAGATCGTGGATACAAGCGGCTGAAATGAGCTTCCTTCGCTGGGTGGCAGGGCTCTCCCTTAGGGATAGGGTTAGAAGCTCAGCCACCCAGGAGGAGCTCAGAGTAGAACCACAGCTCCTCCGCATTGAGAAGAGCCAGTTTAGGTGGCTCAGGCATCTGGTTAGAATGCCTCCCAAAACATCTCGCCAGTGTGGAGTTTCAGGCATGCCTTAGAACACGCTGGAGGGATTATGTTTCTCAGCTGGTCTGAGAATGCCCCAGTGGCCCCCCGGAAGAGCTGGAGGAAGTGGCTGCTGGGGAGAAGAATGGCTGGACCTCATTGCTTAGGCTGCTGCCCCTGCGACCCGACCCCAGACTAAGGAGAAGAACAAGATCATGATGATGATGATGATGATGATGATGATGTTGATGATGATAAGCTTCTTGGTGGCAATAAAAAGATAAAGCAATCAGTGACTGCATAGCTTGACGTAACCATGCATGCTTGTTGTTCGCGTCCTACTTTCAGTTAATCATAAAACACTTTCGAATAAAGCAGTGTTAAACAGTGCTACAGCTGGAGAATGATCTGCTCTGACTGGTGTCTGGGGCTCAGAGCTTCACATTATTCCAGATTAGTTCTGGGTGGTAGATCCGACAATGCTGAAAACACGTCACGCAGCATCAGTGATGACGAAATCACCACAACAGCTGCCATACTGCTTAAACAACTCCAAAGATGATAAGCAAAAGCTAAATATAGTGACAGATATTTACACATGCTACATTTGGGAACTGTTATCTATTATAAGCCTATAGGATTAATCTGAGACTCATTTCTGGGGTGTGGGGAGGGGCGCATGGTTTAAGCCTTCAGCAGGAAGCAGTTCGGAGCGACACGGACTACTGCTGAAGATGAGAGTTTTTAAACGGAAAAGTTCAGCCCGATCTCAGTCTCCCCATTTTTCTTCAGTTTTTACATGGTGATCTTCTCCACTCTCTGGAATTCTGTCAGTACTGCTCATGAAGAGCAATTGGCTTTCTCATTTTTTATCTCACTTTAGATTTTATAACAAGAGGGAGATTTTTAAGGTGTGGCCAAGCGTTTACATTTCCTCTTCGAAACAACAAAACAAAAATACTTTTGATAAAATCAAATTAAAGGTAGTAATGATCCTTTGAATGTTTCGAGAACAACACTGCGACAGATCACTGAATAAATGCTGCTTCCCCCCCCCATTTAAAAAAAAAAGAATAAACAAAAGTTGTTGAACTCCTTTTCTAGACATCTATTTACTTTTACATCTAATCTGATATCTGTGCAAAGTTCATTAAGCACACTTAATGTACTTAATCAGTGAGTGATTTGCCGAACTGCTTATCAGTCATGTGGAGGCTGGAGCTCCTCCCAGCCGTCACTGGGCGAAGGCGGGGTACGCCTTGAACGGCTCAACCGACCAATGCTTAACATTATAACATGAATAGTTTCTGTAATCCTCCATAATACAGGAAAATACTGAAATACACTTTTCATCAAATGCAGTTCAAATGCAGTGGTGACCTCGTGGTATAAGGCACTGGATCGCTGATCCAAAGGTTGGGGGTTTGAGTCCCACTCTCCACAAGGTTGTCCCTGTCCCCTCAGCGCAGCTAAGTGGGTTATCAAAGGCGGGCCATGTCTCTCACTGTCTATGGTGAGAGGTTCATGTAAAAGAACCATTGCTGACTTTCAACAAAAGTAGCTGTACAGCCGTCAGCGTGTTTCCGCCCTGCGATGGCCTGGCGAGCTGTCCAGCGTGTACTCTGTCCTCGCCCGGAGTTGGCTGGGATTGACACCAGCCTTTCCGTGACTCTAATTAGGATTAAGCGGTTACAGAAAACGAACTGAACTTTTATAATTTTCGGCGATTAATAATGATAATGACAATTAAGAAAAAAATAATTTACTTTTCTTTCTTTTTTGTTGTTATTTCTGTTTTTTCATCATTTTAATAAACAAAAAAATAGTGAAAACAAACCAACAAAAGTAAATCATAGTAAGATATACTTTTTGAACCACAATGCAGCGTGAGCGTTACCTACGCTTACCATACTTATTGTGAGAGAAAAATAAAAACTCCGCAGGAATAAATCCCGGTTGGAATATTATGTGGAGAGTGAAATTCCTTCAAGAAAAAAGAAAAAGATTCCGTCCGTTGAGGTTCTTTGGTGCGTTTTAGCTTCCTGCTTAGAACATAATTGAGGAAACAAAGTGTTTACATGGTTCTCTCTCTCTCTCTCTCTCTCTCACACACACACACACACACACACACACACACACACACACACATATATATATATACAGCAAATCCCCTGCCTTTCTTTAAACCATGCAGTTCAGAAACTTTCGCACTAATGATGATGATGATGATGATGATGACGCTCACCTTCTTTTTGTGCTTTTTTCCCTCCACTCTATATTATTTGGCCATCATCCACGTGCGCATTTCCTTCTTCATCCTAATTCACATCAGTGCAGACGTGAAGAAAAAAGATTTCCATCGAACAAGTCATGCGTCTCTCTCTCTCTCTCTCTCTCTCTCTAACTCTTTCGCTCTCTCTCTCTTATTCTTTTTCTCTTCCTCTCTCCTTCTTTCCAAAATCGCATCTCCAAATGCGCGCGTGGCGCAAAAACGTGAGACCCTCGCATGGCGCGCGCGTCAATGAGTCCCTCCGAACGTGTGCATCCTCGTTATTAACGCGCATCCCGTGTCCTCTCCGTCTTTCTGACCTCCTCCTCCTCCTCCTTCTCCTCCTCCTCCTCTTAGACGTGTTCAGCTTCTCCACAAGTTCAACCGTAGAGTGACGACGCTAACTGAAGCCGAATCTCTCTCCCAGTTCCAACTTGTTTAAAATACTCGACACCTCCTCGGCTTTTTCTACTCTCTGGTGTTTCTTTACGTCGCCACCGAGATTAGAGTTCCCTCTACACGTTGTCTTGGAGACTGCCATGTTAGATGATGCGCGAGCGGCTTCTAAACGAAGAGGAGGAGGAGGAGGAGGGGGTGCGAGTGCCTGGTTGCCAGATTGATTTAAAAAAAAAAAAAAAAAAAAAAAAAAAAAATTTGGACACACATGTGGAAAACATGGACTTTTGTATGAGTCCCCTGGGCCATGGGGAGTGCGATTGGATACACGTGTCCCCTTTGCTCTCCCTGGCTCTGGCTCGCCTGCCAACAGTGCTACAGAATCCTGGATTCTGATTTGTCAAGAGTTGTTGGTTAACTTTCTGTACAGTTGCAAATCACCACTTTATATTAGAGCTCTGATACTAGAAGCTTGTTTTGAGATAAATGGTCTCAAAGGGTTGCTGTTGTTGTTGTGTGTGTGTGTGTGTGTGTGTGTGTGTGTGTGTGTGTGTGTGTGTGTGTGTGTGTGTGTGTGTCGGTCTTGACTTTGTCTCTTTTTGGTCTCAGTTTCGATCTGGACTCATATATTCAGTCTTGACTCCTATTTGATGTTACCTCTCTTTTTTGTGATCCCAAATAATAACAACTTTGTAAATAACTCCATTTTAACAGATAATTAATTTAACGATTCAACTGGTTATTGATATTTATATCATACTCAGTATTATTCAGCACTTCCCCCAACTGATGAGTCTACACGCTATAGCATCTGCATTAACTCCATTAAACACAGCTTAGCCGGGTTTCAACAAATACTGTAGTATTTCTGAGCAGATGAAACAGGAAGGAGGAGAAGAGGAAGAGGAGGTGGAGGAGGGGTATCTACTGTGTTAATGCAAAGCAGCTGTGAATCGCCTTTATATCAACAGCAGAGTGAAGCCTCCTTATCGAAGAGATTACAGATGTCTGGAGCTCACTTTCCTGTGTTTGGGCATCACAGAGTTGCCTTCAAAGAGCACGAAAATGCAGGCAAACAAACATACTTTAGCATAAACACACATACAAACACATTTACTCAAGACCATGGAGGGTAATATTTATAAAATTATCAGACTTATGATACACAACTATCTCCTTTTCAGTACTGCCGAAGGATCGAGGTGACCCTGAGAGATCAACAAATTACAATCATCTGTTTTCCTGCTCGAAGACAGAGATCTTCTTCAGACTGTGTGTGTGTGTGTGTGTGTGTGTGTGTGTGTGTGTGTGTGTGTGTGTGTGTGTGTGTGTGATTGCTTTCCATATCTGTTTTTCCTTAGAGAAAACAATTTCTATGGGTTTTTTCTCTCAACTAAACACTAGTTGCTTAGAAATTCTGTGCACATACTCAGGGGGATTTATTTATTTTATTAAACGGTTTATTCTGTTGTTTACATGATTGCAAGGAATCCTTTCCACCACTCTGCTCTCTTTATCTGATTCAACAACCAACTTTGTGTACTTTACAGCAAATACATTCCTAAATTCTCTCACTGTCACTCAAACTAATCTTATTAGGGTGGCTGGGAGACTATCTCTGCTGACACTGTGTGAAGATAGGATACACCCTGAACAGCTCACCAGAACATTATAGGGTCAACATCTTCTTGGTTGTCTCTTGAATCGATGAAGACGATTGGTTGTGCTCTCATCGGTGAGTACGCATGTGACTTTGGAGTCCAAAGGTCGAAGCGCACACTCTGTTGTAGGTTGGGCAAGGCATGCTTGTTGTAGAGATGACAGTAGACGACATTCGGCGTCTTCGTTGGCGGGCTGCTCAAGGCGCAAGCGGCGGACATCCTCAAAGGCTACAGCTATGTCATTAGCTGTCTGCTCGTGTTGGCCATGCTTGATATCTGCCCATTTGAGGTTTGCCTTGAGGTTGTCCTTGTATCTCTTCTTTGGTCGACCTTAGTTGTGGCTTCGTTTAACCAGTTCTCCATAGAAGAGTTGGCATGGGATTCTGGACTTCTCCATCCTGATGAGATGTCCTGTCCACCGAAGTTGGGCTTTGATGAGCTTAGCTTCGATGCTGGTGTTGTTGACTCTGTCTAACACTTCCTGGTTTGTAACAAGGTCTTGCCACCGTATCTTCATGATGGAGCAGAGGGAGTACTGATGAAACTGCTGAAGCTTTTTGATGTGTCTTCGGTACACAGTCCATGTCTCGCAACCATACAACAAGAATGATATGACCACAGCATTGTAGGCCTTGAGTTTTGTTGTGAGACGAATGCTTCTGTGCTTCAAGACTTTGGTGTGAAGTCTGCCTAATGCCTGCCTAGCTTTCTGGATCCTGGCTGAGATTTCTCCACCAAGAGAACCATCAGTGGAGATAGTGCTGCCCAAGTACTTGAATGTCTGGACATTTGTCAACTGTGTGCCATCGATAGTGATGCATGGTGGCTGGATGGTCGTATTTTGTGCTGACTGTCCGAGTACTACAGTTTTTCCAAGACTAATTGTGAGTCCGAATAGCTTGGCCGCTCCAGAGAATTTGTCAATTATGGTTTGCAGGTGGTTCTCTTCATGGGCAATGAGAGCACAGTCATCGGCAAACAGGGCCTCCAATACTAACCTGTGAAATGTCTTTGTTTTTGCATTTAGGCGCCTCAGGTCGAACACTGACCCATCAAGCCTGTATTTGATGTACACTCCAAGATCAAGGTTACTGATAGCATGGTTGAGTACTTGAGTAAAAAAGACATTGAACAGCACAGGAGCCAGGACACAGCCTTGATTACTCCATTGGAGATTTCATAGCAGTCTGATGGTTTGCCATTTGAGAGTATTTCACCCATCATATCCTGGTTGAACAGTTTGACTGTCTGTCTTCCTTTTGGCTTTTTCCCTTTTACTCAGGAGTCGCCACAGCGAATCGTCTGATTCGCACGTTTTGATTTGGCAGAGGTTTTTACGTCGGATGCCCTTCCTGTCACAACCCTTTATAGCAAGGGACAGAAACACGCTGACGACTTTGCAGCCTACTCTTTACGAAAGTCAGCAATGGTTCTTTTACATGCCTCTCACCATAGACAGTAAGAGACATGGCCCGCCTTTGATAACCCAGTTAGCTGCACTGGGGGGGGGATAGTGACAACCTTGTGGAGAGTGGGACTCGAACCCCAAACCTTTGATCAGCAATCAGCGCCCTATACCACTAGACTACCACTGCCCCGGTTGAACAGTTTGACTAACACGGTGAATTTTGGAGGGCAGCCAAGCTTTCTGAGAATAGTCCAGAGAGCATCTCTGTTGACTGTGTCAAATGCCTTGGTGAGATCTATAAATACCAAGTACAGGTTCGTGTTCTGTTCCATACACTTTTCTTGGACCTGTCTGAAGGAAAAGACCGTGTCTACAGTGCTGCGATCTGGGCAAAAGCCGCACTGTGATTCCGGGAGATTTCTCTCAGCCACGGTTGGGATGAGTCTGTTGAGTAGCACTCGGGCCAGTATTTTGTCAGCTGTGGAGAGGGGAGATATGCCCTTGTAATTTCCACAGTCTGCTCTTGATCCCTTGTTCTTGAAGAGGGCAACTATTGATGCATTGCAAAAGTCTGCAGGCAGTTCTTCCTCTACCCAGATGCTGACTAGCACACTGCAAAAGGCTTCAAGGGCTATGATACCTAATGCTTTGTAAACTTCCACAGGAATGCCATCCTTGCCAGGAGCTTTTCCGCAGCACATCTGTTTAATGGCTCTCTTAATTTCATCCATAGAGGGTGGTTCATCTAATTCAGTGTGTTCTGCTTGTTGTTTTATCTGGTCAAGTGCACACTGCTCAACTGTGGAAGGGCAATCTAGAAGTTGGCTGAAATGTTCTTTCCATCTGTTGTTGATGCCAGTTTTGTCCTTGATCAGTGTTGTTCTGTCTGAGGAAAGCAGAGGAGTGAAGCCAGATTTGGAGGGACTAAACACCGTCTTGATGGAACTGAAAAACTGTTTTGAGTTATTTGAGTCAGCAAACCCTTGGATCTCTTCTGTTTTCTCATCCCACCACTTATCCTGCATTTTCCTTATCTCCCTCTGAGCCTCACTCTGCAAGGACTTGAATCTGTTTTACTTTAGCACTGAATCTGGGTTGTTTTGCCACTCCATGAATGCCTTGTTTTTCTTGGCCTAGAGATCCTCTATGGCAGTGTTGTTCTGATCAACCCAGTCTTGGTGATGTCTGCGTTTAGGGCCAAGCACACCCTTGGCTGTCTCCTGTATTATACTCCTGAATGTTTCCCACTTGTGAGTTGGGTTTCCAGTCAGTGGTCCTGTAGTAGACAGCTTTTGGTCCAGACTATCCTTGAACATACCAAGGTAGGAGGGGTCCTGGAGTCTGGCAGTGTTGAAAGCTCCACAAGTTTGTTTTGGCCTCCTTGGGAAGTGGCGAGCTATGTGCACCCGAAGGATTGTGCGCACAAGCCTATGATCCATCCAACATTTTGCATCCCTCGTTACTCTTGTTATTAGGACGTGTTTAATGTCACTCTGGCAAAGAATAACATAGTCAGTGAGGTGCCATTGTCTAGCGCGTGGGTTCATCCATGTGGTCTTGTACTTATCAGCCATCCTGAATGTGGTGTTACTGATAGCTAGATTGTGCTCTGCACATTTGCTCAGCAGAAGAAGACCGTTGTTGTTCATGTTGCCCACACCGTGTCTGGTGAGTACACCTTCCCATTGATAGTGGTCACAACCTACTCGGGCATTAAAATCACAGAGCAGTATGAGTTTATCGCTGGAAGACACAGAGCTCACGAGGGAATCGAGGTCAGGATAGAACTGTTCTATGGTCTCTTCTGTGTTTCTCAGCATTGGTGCATAGGAACTGATGATTGTGAGATGTCGTTTTTGGTCAAGTGACAAGTAAAGTTTCATTAGTCTTTCGATGATACCAACTGGAAGGTTGCAGGAGCTGTTTCACTGACATGATTTTATGGTGAAGCCGACTCCATGGATCCTGTCTTCATTTTCTGGTTTGCCTTTCCAGAAGAAAGTGTAGCCATCAGATGGTTCAACAAGAGATCCTTCGTCCACTAGTCTTGTCTCACTAAGAGCAGCTATGTCTATGTTATAGTGAGACAATTCCTTGGCAACCAGGGCTGTTGTTCTTTGTGGTCTTTCAACTTTGTCTCTGTCCATTTCATTTCATTTCATATCATTTCATTTTTTTTCTCTCCTTCTTCTTCATCCTTGCTGTCCTTCTGTTCCTGTAGGCTCTCTTGAAAGCTGGACGCCTGGTACTGGGCATACTTGGAGATGGTGGTGTGAGATCTACTGCTTTCACAAGGCCACATCTGAGCCGAGCCACTTGTGTTCCAGTTCTCATCAGCTGGCTGTTGAACCTGAGTCCTCACTTCCACAGCATGATCGGCATTTGCCTCCACCAGAGATTTCGTGGAGAACAAACCCAGGTTAAGTCGGAGCGATCCTGCTCGGCCCCGGATAACTGTAACTGGGTTTTTGGGATCTGTGTAGAACTGAAGTAGCACCGGAGAGAAGAAACTTTGTTTGTTTTTTATTGTTTTGACCGCTTAGAGGGATGATATGCCAGCTGCGGCGGGTAGGCAATTTTCAGGCCACCTTTTCTAGGCCCTTCCCATACTTGAGTGAGCAGTGCTCTTCTGAATAGGGCTGCTCAGTTGCTATGGATGCTGCCGGACTTCTTTGCTGCCCCAGGTTCAAAGAAGAGCGACCAATGTCCAAAGCCACCTACATGTAGGTTCATGACTACAACTCCCTGTGGTCATCTTCACCTGTTGCTTTGCCAGTTCCCCATCGCTGTAGGTCTTGTTTGTGTGCACAACCTAGACCTGTGTGTGAAGGTTATTTCAGTGGAAGAGCCATTGCACTGTGACAAATCCACTCTCTTGGCATCCAAGGTCTTGATCCAGTGGCACGAAGAGTCATGACGTTTGGGGACAACATCGACTGCAGTAGATGATCGTGCCCTTCACTCGTGCTCTAACATGCTCTAAGCACTCTACAGTGCCTTGCTACTCCGCCTTCCTGGCCATTGAATTTAGTGATGATTGATTTCACCCACTCAGTCTGCCAGAGTAGCAGTACCAAGAGGTTTCTGTCAGGGATACCTCACCCTTAGCGCCTGGCCAGAAGACCAACCCAAGGAGTACAGGGGCTATTTGCTCTATAGCAGGGGGGTCTGTTCATGAGCACCAGGGTGTGTCCACACACCGGTGGGCCATGCATACCGCATGTCTAGGGGCAGGCCACCTCCGAGTCCTCGTAGTTCAGTCTGGGGCTGCAGGGTACCCAGTTTCCGTGTGTCACTGTGGGGAGGAACTACATCGGGCTTGTCTATGTCTATGAGAGGCTGATTGGCAGCTTTGCACCCAGCATGTATGAGCAAGGAAGGCTTTCTCACACTAGTTCCCTTTCACTCCATGCAGAGCTAGCTCTTTGCGCATCAATAGACCATTCAGACACAACCATTCACACTCATATCTATACCTAGGGGAAATTTGGAACAGCCCGTTAACCGAATTTGTGCCTTCGAACTCTGGAAGAAAATGAGAGTTCCTGTAATAAACCCACACAAGCATGGAGAGAACATGCAGTCTTCACACTGAAATATCCTTACTGAGCCTGGGACTCTAATCCAGGAACTTTTTTCTGCGAGGCAGACATGCAATCCTCTACGCCACCATAATGTGCTTCCTCATATCTCATTGTAAATACTCGTCTACACGTTTACATCATTAATCCTTGTTATTATTATTGTCAGTGGCGGTCCATGCATTTGGTACCTGGGCCTTCAATGGGACTTAATGGATTTAATCCACCTCTTAATACCACCACTATCACATCATAATTATACAAACCATCAATTATATACAATAACACAATATAACAAGGTGTGGAATTACAGAGAGAGAGGCACTTCACACATTTTTGCTAGTAACTCTGAGCATTACATAACGTTCTCTGGCGTTTTACTGTGAAAATTTAAATTGGCTCTCAGTCAAATGTAACGAGTGTAAATTTTACCTCCTCGACTTATGATGTCTAACTTTTCTAAAAAAAGTTTGCCTTGTAAATGGATTTTTAAGAATGTCCAACACCAAATCAATTTCTCCTCCTCTGTCACCCATATGGACGTAAAAACCGCTAACTTAAATGTATTGTGTGCAGGTCACTACAGACTATTCATATAGTTTTTCCCTAACCAGTCAATCAGACGACAGAGAAATGCTAACGTTTTGTAGGCCAGCTCACTGACCCTGTGATTCGAAATCTGATTGGCTAAAGAAACAGCCACATTGCTAATATAGTTTAAGTGACATCGGCCAGCACTGCTGATTCTGAAGGCCCTGAGCAGATTAGATTGACATGGCAGCACATGGAATCTGAAATCTGATTGGAAGAAAAAGATCCAACATCCACATACACACTGAAAGCAGTGCAGCCAAGAGGTGAACGAAATAAAGAGTGTTGGGAATAAATTAATACAATTTCATGAAGCGAATACTAGAATTTAAGCTGTAAATGTAGGTCAGTGCTTCTGATAGTGTTTAGAACAGCAGAAATGGCTTTGCTGGCCCTTACGGCCCACCACTGACTTTTGTTTATTCATTCATTCATTTTCTGAACCGTTTAATCCTAATTAGGGTCACAGGGAGGTTAGTGGTGGTTAGTACCCACCTTAGCCAACTCTGAGCAAGGGCAGAGTACACCCTATACAGCTCACCAGGCCATTGCAGGGCCAAAACATACACTGCCATGATTGACAATTTTTTTAAGCCTTGTATCCAGCTTAGAGCTGCTCACTGGCTGTACATTATTACTCTGCAGGAATGTACTTCAAGGCTGCTACTAAGCATGGCCATAGGTCCATATATCCTGTTATTCAGGTATTCATTAACAGCTGGGTGGACTGAGCGCAATGTGGATTAAGTACCTTGCCCAGGGACACAACACAGCTTCAGACCCAGGTCACCAATTTTTGGTGTCTCCACCTGGATTCGAACTTGCAGTTCGAATCACCTTGCAGTGATAGGCCAACAAGCTAACCATTACACCACCGTGCTCTGTGCTCAGCTTCATGGAAGTTTTCTTGGCAAGGATAGTGCAGTGGCTTGCCATTTCCTTCCGCACGATGCAAACCTACAGACAGCCAATTAACCTACCATGCATGTTTTTGTGTACCCAGAGGAAACCCACACAAGCATGGGGAGAACATGCAAACTCCACACAGAAACGCCCAGGCTGGGAATCAAACCCAGGCCTTCTTGCACTGAGGCGGCCGTGCTAACCACTACACCACTGTGCCACCAATTAACACTTATACTCACACCTAGGCGTGATCTGCAACAGCCAATTAGATTATTTACTACATTGAGTTTAATTATTGTGCATGATTTTGAACTGAGTTTTGGGTGTGATTGGTAGCTACGGCCTCTCCAGTCTGAATCTGAATGGTGTTTCGTTGTTGGACTTCTGTGCTCGTCCTAGTTTGTCTATCACGAACACCATGTTCGAAACATAAGGGTGTCCATAAGTGGACTTGGCCCCAGGACACCCTAAGTCGCAGTTCGATGATCAACTTTGTAGTCGTGTCACCGGACTTGCAACTCCATGTTCTGGATAGTAGGCTGAAGAGAAGAGATGAGCTGTCAATCGATCACCACCTGATAGTGAGCTGGCTTTGATATTGGAGGCTGCCTTCCAGACCTGGCAGGCCCAAGCGTGTAATTAGGGTCTGCTGGGAACGTTTGGCGGAGTCTCCTGTCAGAGGGGTCTTTAACTCCCAGCTCTGGCAGAGCTATAACCACATCCCGAAGTAGGCGGGTGACATGGAATCCAAATGGGACATGTTTTGTGCCTCCACTGCTGAGGCGGCAGTCCATAGCTGTGGCCGGATGGTCATTAGTGCTTGTCATGGCGGTAACCCCCCAAACCTAGTGGTGGACACCTGTGGTGAAGGGGGCTGTCCAGCTGAAAAAGGAGGCCTATCGGGTCTTATTGGTGTGTGGAACTCCCGAGGCAGAAGTCAGGTACCGGCAGGCCAAACATGCTGCAGCCGAAGCTGTCGCAGATGCAAAATCTCGGGTGTGGGAGGAGTTTGGTGAGGGCCTGGAGAGTGATAATCGGTTGGCCTCAAAAATGTTCTGGACCACCATCCAATGTCTCAGGAGGGGGGAAACAGTTCTCCTCAAATACTGTTTACAGTGGAGGTGTGGAGCTGCTCACCTCGACTGGGGATGTCATCCAGAGGTGGAAGGAATACTTCGAGGACCTCCTCAAACCCACCTCTGTGGAGGAGGAAGACCCTGGGGGATTGGGTGGGGGTCTGCCCATCACTGGAGCTGTGGTCACTGATGTAGTCAAAAGGCTCCTCGGTGGTCGGGCTCCGAGGTTGGATAAGATCCACCCTGAATATCTCAGGGCTCTGGATGCTGTGGGACTGTCTTAGTTGAAACGTGTCGGCAACATCGCGTGGTCATCGGGGGCTGTACCTCTGGATTGGCAAACCAGGGTGGTAGCCCCCCTTTTGAAAAGGGGGACCGGAGGATGTGTTCCATTTATTGGGGGAATCATACTCCTCAGCCTACCTGGGAAAGTCTATGCAAGGGTACTGGAGAGGAGGATCTGACCGATAGTCGAAACTCGGATTTAGGAGGAACAATGTGGTTTTCGTCGTGACCATGGCACTTGACCAACTCTATATGCTACACAGAATCTTGGAGGGGCATGTGAGTTTGCCCAATCTGTCCACATGTGTTTTGTGGATTTGGAGAAGGCTTTCAACCGTGTCCCTCGGGCTATCTTGTAGGGCATGCTCCGGTAGTATGGTATTCTGGACTCATTGCTATGGGCCATTTGATCGCTGTATCAAACCAGAGTTTGGTCCGTATTGGAAACAACTGGTCAAATTTGTTTCCGGTGATAGGTGGGGCTCCCCAAGGCTATCCTTTGTCACCAATTTTGTTCAGAATTATTATGGACAGAATTTCTAGGCGCAGCCAAGGCGTTAAGGGATTCTGGTTTGGTGGCAAGCAGATCTCGTCTCTGCTTTTTGAGAATGATGTCATTTTGGCTTCATCAAGCCGGGATCTCTGGCTCTCATTGGAGCAATTTGCAGTCAAGTGTGAAGCAGCCTGGATGAAAATCAGCACCTCCAAGTCCATGGTTCTCAGTCAGATATGGGTGGAATGCATGAGGTCCTGCCACAAGTGGAGGAGTTTAAGTATCTTGGGATCTTGTTCATGAGTGAGGGAAGGATGGAATGTGAGATCAACAGACAGATCGCTGCGGCCTCTGCTGTAAAGTGGAGCCTGTATCGGTCTGTCGTGGTGAAGAGGGAGTTGAGCCGCAAGGCAAAGCGCTCAATTTACCAGTCGATCTTCGTTCCAACCCTCACCTATGGTCATGAGCTTTGGGTAGTGACCGAAAGAAAAAGATCATGGATACAAGAGGCTGAAATGAGCTTCCTTCGCTAGGTGGTGGGGCTCTCCCTTAGAGATAACATGAGAAGCTCTACCATCCGTGGAACTGCTGCTCCTCCGTATTGAGAGGGGCCAGTTGAGGTGACTCAGGTATCATGCCTCCCTGGTGTGGTGGTTTGGGCATGTCCAACCGGGAAGAGACTCCAGGGTTGACCTATAACACACTAGAGGGATGATGTCTCTTGGCTTGTCTGGGAATGCCTCTGTGTCTCCCGGAAGAGTTGGAGGAAGTGGATGGGGAGAGGGACGAATGGACCTCATTGCTTAGGTTGGTGCCCCCGCGACCAGATCCAGGAAGAAGCGAAAAAAGATGATGATGATGATGATAATTTTGGACTGTTGGAGGAAACTGAAGTACTCAGAGGAAACCCACACAAGCACAGGGAGAACAAGCACACAGAAACATCCAGAACAGAATCGAAACAAGGACCTTCCTGCTATGAGGTGAATGTGCAAACCACTGCTTATTATGCCACATTATTATTATTATTAATAAATACTATTGGGCAGCACAGTGGTTAGCACGTCTGCCTCACAGCAAGAAGGCCTGTATTTGATTTCCAGCCTGGGTGTTTCTATGTGGAGTTTGCATGTTCTCCCCATGCTGGCCTGGGTTTCCTCCGGGTACTCCGGTTTCCTCCCACAGTCCAAAAACATGCACAGTACTGTAGTTTAATTAGCTCTTCCAAATTGACCCTAGGTGTAAGTGTGAGTATGAATGGTTGTGTGAGTGTTGGCCCTGAGATGACCTGGCAAGCTGTCCAGGGTGTACCCAACCCTCGCCCAGAGTCTGCTGAGATGGGCACCAGCCTCCTCACAACCCTAATTATGATTACGTGGTTCAGAAAATGAATGAATAAATGAAAGGATTATTATTACTGATGTTAATTTCTCAGGATTATGATGTACTTCCTTTACAGTGATTGGTGACTAAACATTTACACATTTATTTTTTGCTCAAAAATCTCATCACAAATCCTCATTCTTTTTCTTTCTGACTCTTCCTATCACTTCAGGGTGTACTAACTACTCCATTTGCTCCTGCAACCATGGCATGGCAGGTTTAGAGAAAGTACTACAAGGTTTCGTCAGCGGCTGTGGTGTGTGATGTGGTCTGTGGTTTGCTGGATTTCAGCTAAAGCATGAAGAAGAAAACCAAAGCAGTTTTACAGCAAACAGGTTCTGTGGAAGTGCAGATTAAATCCTGCTGCTCTGTAACTGATATGTTGTATAATCCCAGATTACTGCAAGTGCCCTCATGCCGTTCAGTTAATTTAGCAAGAATTTCACTGTCCTTCTGATCTGTCTGTATTTTTCAAATCCAGACTTTAATGCTTTTCAAACCCACTTCAGCACTGTCATTTCAGAAAATCATGCTTAAGCAATCTATTGATACAGACACACACGTCCACTTATTCCACATGTGCTTTACAGATCCCATAAATCGCCCCAAGTGTTTTATTCCTCTTATACCAGAGTGCCTTATAAAAACAGCTACATATTTCCACCAATAATAAGGTAATCATAACCACTAGAGACAGTTATTCTCTCATCAGACCATTTTAAGAATCTATATTGAAGTTAATAAGATTCCCCAGTGCAGCTAACTGGGTTATCAAAGGCGGGCCATGTCTGTCACTGTCTATGGTGAGAGGCATGTAAAAGAACCATTGCTGACTTTCGTAAAGAGTAGGCTGCAAAGTCGTCAGCGTGTTTCTGTCCCTTGCTAAAAAGGGTTGTGACAGGAAGGGCATCCGACGTAAAAACCTCTGCCAAATCAAAACGTGCGAATCAGATGATTCGCTGTGGCGACTCCCGAGTAAAAGGGAAAAAGGGGAGACAGACAGACATTGAAGTTAATAAGATAATAATAATAATAATCATTTTCTGTAACCGCTTAATCCTAATTAGGGTCACAGGGAGGCTGGCGCCCATCCCAGCCAACTTCGGGCGAGGGAAGAGTACACCCTGGACAGTTCGCCAGGCCATCGCAGGGCAGAAACACGCTAACAGCTTTGCAGCCTACTCTTGTTGAAAGTCAGCAATGGTTCTTTTACATGCCAAACACCATAACAGTGAGAGACATGGCAAGCCTTTGATAACCCAGTTAGCTGCACTGGGGAGGACAGTGACAACCTTGTGGAGAGTGGGACTCGAACCCCCAACCTTTGGATCAGTGATCCAGCACCTTATACCACTAGACCACCACTGTCCTTACAATAATAATAATAATAACAACAACAACAATAATAATAATAATAATAATAATAATAATAATAATAATAATAATAATAATAATAATAATAATAATAATAATAATAATAATAATAATAATAATAATAATAATGTTTGATGTTACTGAGGACTCACAAAAAAGTGGAAACACTTCTGTCCTGAAACTTATACATGCCAGCTCAGAATCCAATTTGCTGATTTTTTTCTTCTTTTTTTTTTTTAAGTGGGCTTTTGTGTTTTTAAAATACGTCTCCTGAACTTTTCAGCTCTGTTGATCCTCCTTTCATGTGCACTCCCCTGGCGGAATCCTGAGCCGTTATAAAAACAAAAAGGGTAAAAAGTAGTTTGAAATACAATATCACTGATATTCTTTCCTTCATGGCAATTAAGTCCAGTACACCAGAATAAACATCAGATAATAGAACAGATCAGTTGAAAGAATATAAAATTGATTTACTTTGAAAGAGTAATTTCAATTACATGCAGCATTGTTGGAAATTAATTTTTATAATATAACACGTCTGCCTCAGAGATGCAAAGTCCTGGTCTTAGTGAGTGTGTTTTTGTGTGGCGTTTGCCGTGTTCCTCCAACAGTCCAAAGACACGCACATTAAGCTAACTAGCTGTTCCACATTATCTCCAAGCTGTGGGTGTGAATGGTTTTGTGTTGGCTCTATTATGAACTGATGAGCTGTTGTGAGTAGGGTAAGTTAGTTGCTTCACAAATGAGTGAGCGAGTGAACACAGCAATGGCATTGAAGATGGCGACTCACTATTTACCGCAAAGCCTTTTTCTAAAGGATCTTCCAATACAGTGACAGAGAAAACATTATGATAACAAAAATGGTAATCTTTAATAAATTGCACACTACTGCACATTTAAATGCATTCACCTGCAACTAAGCAAATACAGCACAGGAGTCAAATTCAAGGCTCGGGAGCCAAATTCAGCCTGCCAACTCATTTTATGTGGCCGGTATGAGTTTTCAAAGATTATGATTATCATATATACTTTGCATCAACTATTACCATGAAACCCAATTCATCATCCTTTTCACTAGGTGGCAGCAGCAGCCTTTTTCAAGTAAAAATCTTGTCATTCATGACTCAAAGATTGCATGCTTGCTTATTGTTGTTAAGCTTTGTCAGAAAATATGAGTAAAGAGGTCAAATTTCTA
This sequence comes from Plotosus lineatus, assembly GCA_024760905.1. Taxonomy (NCBI): domain Eukaryota; kingdom Metazoa; phylum Chordata; class Actinopteri; order Siluriformes; family Plotosidae; genus Plotosus; species Plotosus lineatus. The sequence goes on from CM045731.1 coordinate 26,525,125, forward strand.
AGCATACCATTTTGCAATGGATTTCATGGTTGATTTTTAGAACAGATGTTCAGTGATCTATTTGGTCCACGATCACCTTTAAATTTAGTGTAGTGGCTCTCAGTGAAAATGAGTTTGACACCCCGAAATACAATATATACAGTGTCCCATTTTTTTGGTATTGATAAAAAGTTTATAATTATATAATTTCCTAGAGAGTGTTTAGTTAACGAGCAGTGGTGGCCTAGTGGGGACAGGGGTGGCCTGGTGGTAAAGGTGCTGGATCATGGATCCTAAGGTTGGGAGTTCAAGCCCCACTCTCCACGGGTTGTCACTGTTGCCCCAGTACAGTACAGCTTATTGGGTTATCAAAGGCTGGCCATGTCTCTCACTGTCTATGGTATGAGGCTGTAAAAGAACCACTGCGGACTTTAAACAAGAGTATCTGCAAAGCCGTCAGCATGTTTCCACCCTGCAATGGTCTGGCAAGCTGTACAGGGTGTACTCTTCCCTTGCCCAGAGTTGGCTGGGATGGGCGACAGCCTGATTAAGCAGTTACAGAAAATAAATGAATATTCAATTCACTTAGATATTAATATGATGAGAAGTCTTGAACATTTAAACTAAATTGCATTCGTAGAGTTTATGGTACTGTTGCCATGTAGCATGGATAATGTAGTAAATAGGCACTGTATGGGTACTGGTTTTAATTATCCATGTGCTCGTCTTATTATATGTTGTCTAGTACATGGACATTACCAAATTAATGGGGAAAAATATCTCATTTTAAAGTTGCAAGGAATGGCTAGGGTTTTACCTTTCTGGGTCTCTTGAGTTCAAAGTTAATAATCTCATTAAAAGGTTTTCTATTAGTGTTGCATAGTAACGGCATGTTTACTGGAACTTGTTTCACAGTTATTTATATCTTTGACCTTTTCCTGAGCTTTATCTTTGATTATGTGTTTCCCGTTTGACCTTCGTCCCTCGCAAGGTTTCTTCCCCGTGTCAACTGACAGAGATTGTCCTTGCCACCGTCGCCATGGGAAATGCTCATTAGGGATGTCCTGGAGTTGTAGAAAAAAGTTTAAATTCTTACTTTTACTATGTAAATCTGCTTTGTGACAATGTCAGTTGTAAACAGTACAATACAAATAAAATTTAATTCCATGACAGGATTGAAGATACACACATCCAACCCCTTCAGGGCTCGCCACAGCGAATCATCTGTCTCCATCTCACCCTATTCTCTGCATTTTCTACTCTTACACAAACTACCTTCATGTCCTCCTTCACCACATCCATAAATCTTCTCTTTGGTCTTCCACTAGTCCTCCTGCCTGGTTGTTCCAACCTTAGCATCCTACTACCAATATACTCACTATCCCTCCTCTGTACATGTCCAACCCTGAGATGGGAAAAAAGACAGTTGACGTTGCATAGTCATATTCAGTCCTCTTTAGTGTCTCCTCGTGTTTTTCATTTTTGTATAGTAATTCTTTCTTCGCCGTCGGTCGCTCTGTCCTTCCAGTTTCCAACCTGAAATCTTTGGGACATTACTCCCGCCAAAAAAAAAAAAAAAAAAAAAAAAATCGCCTCGAGCTCAAGCTGGATGCCCTCCATGGAAATTTCGTGGTTTGCAGTCACTAAGTCAGACTTTCCACTGTGATAGACTTTTCAACATAGTTTCATTTCTTTGTGTTCCTCAGGAGTCGAACTGATGCAAGTGCTGCAGCTGGAGGCAGAACCTTCAAAAAGGAAAAAAAAAAGGGGGAAAAAACAAGTATGAGGCTTTACAGGGTCAAATCCCAGGACTCATCTCTGTCAAGGCCTCCGAACCTTAGACACACTAAGGGTTGTTTTTATTGATTGATTGTTTTTTTTTTTTTTTTTTGGGGGGGGGGGGGGGTGTATTGATTTTCTGTGCTTGGGAATGTTGATGATTTTGTGAACAGCATGTTCTCTCTCTCTCTCTCTATGTGTGTGTGTGTGTGTGTGTGTGTGTGTGTGAGAGAGGGAGAGAGAGAGAGAGAGAGAGAGAGAGATTCGGGTAAGAACTGATTTGGAGAGCTGGTTTCCCATGTTGGGAATAAATCCTCACACACTTAACACCCACCCAAATACACACTCGACTCCAGTTGCACATTTAGTGGGAGTGTTTGTGTTTTGTTGTGTAGCCCTGAGAATCACAGGAACACATTTCATCTTAAAGCAACAGCTTGCCAAAATATCAGTAAAATAAATAAATCAATAAAAGAATTAGGGCAGTGGTGGCCTAGAGATATCGGGCGCTGGATCGCTGATCCTAAGGTTGAGGGTTCGAGTCCCACTCTCCACAAGGTTGTCACTGTTCCCCCCAGTGCAGCTAACTGGGTTATCAAAGGCGGGCCATGTCTGTCACTGTCTGTGGTGAGACGTTCATGTAAAAGAAGCATTGCTGACTTTCGACAAGAGGAGCTGCAAAGCCATCAGTGTGTTTCTGCCCTGTGATGGCCTGGCGACCTATCCAGGGTGTACTCTGTCCTCGCCCGGAGTTGGCTGGAATGGGCGCCAGCCTCCCTGTGACCCTAATTAGGATTACGCAGTTACAGAAAATGAACTGAATAAAAGAATTAAAGAGAGAGAGAAAGACAAAAGAAAGAAATTATAAGGTGAGAGTATGCTAAATAAAATCACTGCATGGCCTGTGTAATTAAACTGATAAGTGTGATGTGATGCACATCGGTTGGATCTGAAAAGTGGTGATGAAGCGGTGAAGCTAATCATCCGTTTTTAGTTAATGACTTGAGATAGGCATACTAATAAATTGGCAGCATGGCAATGTTGGGGTTGGCAGGTCTGCTTCACAGAAAAAAGGTCCTGGGTTTGCACTCAGCGTTGGCGTTTCTGGGTAAAATTTGTATGTTCTCCTTGTGCCTGTTTGGGTTTCCTCTGTGTACCCCTGGTTTCCTCCAACAGTCCGGAGACACGCACATTAGGTTGACTGGCTGTTAGAAATTGCCCTTCGATGTAAGCGTGTGTGTGAATGACTGGTCACGTGTTATTTTTTGATGGACTGTTGAGCTGTTCAAGGTGTACACTGCCCTTACCCAAAGTCAAATGAGAGTCGGCTCCACCCCCAGCCTTCGTTTGGTCATGATAGGAATGAGTGGTTTGACAGGTGGATGATTGAATTGAAAGAATTTTTATTGCACTTTTATTTCTATTGAATAACAAAGTTATTGTTACTTTCGTTTTTACAGAGCGCTTTCATTCATGTTCCACACTGTAAGGGTCTCCCTACACGTACAAAAATTCTCTATCTTCATAAGTGGATAACTGTGTAAAAATGCACACACACACACACACACACACACACACACACACACACACACACACACACACACACACACACACACACACACACACACACACATGCTGAAAAGGTCATAGCAGACACACTCTTCCAACATTAGGATTCAGAATGCAATGTCTCCATGGTGACAGCTGCTCTGGTTGCCGTAGCACATGAACCGTTCTAACACAAGCGTTTCATGGCACATATTTATTTATCCAACTAAACTGTCCAATACACTTTACCTGGTACACAACACGATGGATGGTGCACAACACTAGTGTTTGTTAACGATTCTTTGCAGATAATATTTTTCCTTCTTTTTCCTCAGATAATATTGAAACTCAATTTATATAAAATATTCAGTGGAGCGAGTTTGTTTCTGATTCTGCATCTGACTCAGAACTTGGAGATTTAAAGTTTAATGATGCTACTCCAGAGATTCAGCCTTCAATCCAGAAAACTATATTTAAAGTAAATTACCATTTAATGTTATTTACTTATTTCATTTTATGGTATTTTAAGAGCTACACAATGATGTAACACATCCGCCTCACAGCAAGAATATCCTGGGTGCGAGTCCCGGGATTGGGTGTTTCTGTGTGGAATGTGTGTGCCACCCATTCCCAACATTCATTCCATAAATAGCCATCACTCATTCTATAAATACCCTCCTTCCAGTCAATAAACACCCACCAGTCACCCCACAAGAACCCACCACCTACCCCATAAATACCCATACTTTTCATTAAGTGCCAGCGGCCGGCAGAAGCGCCGGCTACTATTAGCCTAGCGCTGGTTAAATTTTATAACAGTTAATAATAATATTTAATAATATAATAATAATATTTAATAAAAACATTTTCACGGCGTTGTTAAGTTATGTACTTGACAACACGATCACTTGTTTTGATAATTTCTCAATCGGTTCACTTCCGAGATCCCATGATGCACTATGCGCCCTCATTCAAAAGCGTGGCACTTTTTATATACGTGCCGCCATTTGCCTGTGCTCCCGTGTAGATTTAGTGACGGGTCGTACAAACCCGGGTAAAATATAGTCCAAACTGATGTGAGTTGTACCGACAAGCATGACGCCGAAGCGAAGTAGATCTAAACAACCAACATTAAATACGTCGTGGAAGCGACTCAAGACCGATGATTCCACTGTTTCGGAAACATCCGTATCTCATGAAATAGGTAAAAAAAGTTGGATGTCATGTCCGAACACAAATTATTTCTTGATTGCACTGAGCGATAATAGTGAAAACTAACCCGCAACTAAACGAGCCTAATCTTATTCTAATAGCCTAATCTTATGAATACTAAAATGATATTACATAAACAGTTTTGACAGATTAGGGTCGCAGTTTGATTGACAAATGTTCTATATTAGTAAGGTAACTGTTAGATTTTCAAATAAGAAGTTTTATGTACTTTCCTTTAAGAATTAAGTCTACTATTCTTGTAACAAATACTATTTTTTATAATATAAACTTTGAGTTTTATTTGCTTCTAGCTTGTCTGATTTTCTCATAAATATGGGCCCAGAATGCACCACAGAGCACATGAATTTTAATTTTTTTTCTGTGGTTGGCCCCCCAGACCCCACTGCAGGAGACGACACCCCCATCCCAATGCTTGCCTCAAATAATTTCCACCCCCTACTTATCAATATCCTCCTTCTACTCTAAAACTTAATGAATACCCTGAATACCCATCTTCCAAGCCTGTAAGTACCCACCATTTACCCCACAAATAACCACCACTCCTTTCATAACTCACCTTCCAGCCAATAAATACCCCTCAATTCACCCCATAAATACCCAGCATTTACTCCATAAATAGCAATCTTTCATCACATATATACCCCAACATTCAACTCCCATACATAGCCACCAATCACCCCATATATACAGACCTTTTACTCCATAAATACACACCATTCATCTCATAATTACCCACCTTTCAGCCCATAATTTCCACCTTTCTTCAGACCGATCAGCTAATTTCCATCTTCCTGCCACATTAAAGACAGAGTCCTGATCGAGTCCTGACATCATTTTGCTTTTTTTTTTGTTTTGACAATTTGCACATACACTTTTTTTTTTAAATCCTCTTCCATTACGTTTTTATCACTCCAACATGCTGGTCCCTTTTAACCAGAGCTGTTTGAGAGGAGTTTGCGTTCCAGTGGTTTGTTTATGGAAACAGATCAGGAATTTCAGTCAGAGAGGCCACGTGCATCCACTGTGACGACGGAGCAGAAAATGTGGAAGATTAAATCAGATTTAAGTAAATTACTGCCATGTGCTTTTACTAATGCATCTTGAGCACTGCAGGAAACATTAAAAAAAGGATTGAATTATATATTTTAGTTTAATGGGGAAAATGAGCTGAAGTTTTGAATTGTAGCTTTGCATTCCCGTAATGTTTTTACCATGGCTAGAGCTGGCCTGTTATTAAAACGCAAATGAAATCAAGATGCTTGTTGTTTAATCTCCTAACACAGCACATTTAAATTCTGAAATTAAATCCAAATAAATGATGTCGCTGATGATACAGTGAAGTTTTATGTAGGATGTTTATCAGACCATCAAATGGTTTATTTTAAAACTGATAAGGTTTTGTAATTTTAGTACTTCTGATATTTATAAATTTCATATAGATGCTGATCTGTAACTCTGGTTAAACATTCAGACTTAAGCTGACTAGAAATTGGACTTTTAATAAGCACGTTACATTCTATAATGGAAATTTATGATTTGTTGATTAGATTCTAACGTTTACTAAAGTAATGTAATGTAAGGTAATGAGATCCGGGTGTTTCCCCCAAATCTGCAAGCACTCGATATCTCCGCCCAAAACTGACCGTATCCAAAACTTTAAAGTTCACTCATTCACTTCCCCAAGCTCACTACGTAGTAAATTAAATGCAAAGTATTTGATGGTGAACTCAACCATGTTAAAACGCTTATGGAACCTACTCCGTAGCATCACCGCGAGCTGGTGGTTTGCTGCTGCTTTTTATTAAATTCAATTTGAGGCTTTTGAATAATATTTTTTTCATAACACTGTAACATTCATATATTTTTAAGACAGTGATCAGGACATATTTTAGGTCTTATTCTATTTTTGCTTTTCTTTTTTTTTTTTTAAACTAATTGTACTCAACTGTCTGTTTATGTTTCATAAACTCTGGCTTAATGGTTTTTAATTTTTTTTTTTTAGGTTGAAAGCAAAATGAGTAGTACTGTATTTATAACACAGGCTCTCGTCCCATCTGTCAGGCATTTCCCCCCCAACAGCACAAACATAGTGTGCAGTATGGCGTATATTACTTTGAGCGTGTATGCTACTTTTGATGATGTATTGTGGTATACATTGATTACGCTATATACTCACAGATTTTGGACACAGTGAGTTTTGGCAGCGGTATTGCAGTAACCATTGTTTTTGACTCCATTCATTCATTGATTTTCTCAACCGTTCCATTCATTGTTCATTTTTTCTTACTGCTTAATCCTAATTAGGGTCTCGAGAGGCCGGCGCCCATCCCAGCTGACTCTGGGCAAGGGTAGAATACACCCTGGACAGCCAGCCAGGTCATCGCAGGGTGAAAATATGCTGACGGCTATGCAGTCTACTCCTGTCGAAAGTCAGCAATGGTTCTTTAACATGAACCTCACACCATAGACAGTGAGAGACATGGCTGGCCTTTGATAACCCAGTTAGCTGCACTGGGGGGGACAGTGACAACCTACTGAGAGTGGGGCTTGAACCCCCAACCTTAGGATCAGCGATCCAGCATCTTACCACCAGGCTGAACCGCTTAATCCTAATTAGGGTCGCGGTTGAGGCTGGCGCCAATCTCAGCCGACTCTGGCCGAGGGCGGAGTACACCCTGGACAGCTCGCCAGGTCATCGCACGGCCAACACCTACACAACCATTCAGACCAAGGTATGATTTGGAACAGCCAATTAACCTACTGTGCATGTTTTTGGACTGTGTTAGAAAACCAGAGTACCCAGAGGTAACCCACGCATGCACGGGGAGAACATGCAAACTCCACACAGAAACACCCAGGCTGGGAATTGAGCCCAGGACCTTTTTGCTGTGAGGCAGATGTACTAACCACTGCACCACCGTGCCGCCCATTTGTGAGTCCATCTGTTTATTAGTTTTTCTGTGAACACAGTTCTGCCCACAGCTGTGTACAGATTTTCAGAACATCAAGGCATTGTGGGTTTTTCAAAAATATTAATCGAAAAATAAAAAAATAGGGGAAAAAGTTAAGGAAACTGTTGCAAAACAAAGCCAATTATGCAAAAAAAAAAAAAAAAAAAAACCCAAACAAAAAAAAAACAACAAAAAAAAACAACCCAAAACCCCCGACCAAAACTACCGTACTTGACGTGATAAGCACCCAGGGCGCTTAAAAAATTGGAGTGGGTGGGCGCTTATTAAAATGTTACCAGCGGAGTGGAAGGGTAAGTGCTTATTACCATCGAGGTGGAAAACATGAATAATAACAGAACAATAAAATGTTTTACTGGTATTTGAGTTATTCATTTTGTGGTATCAACCAAACTACTTACATGAAAGTTGAAAATAAACAGAAAACAGCATAATTTTTTTTAAAAAAAAAAGACCCCTTACTTCTTCCTCCCGGTGCTGTTCCTTTAAACATTTTCCTGGAAGTAAAATCAAGCCAATTAACATGAATGTCAACTTTAGCACATGGCATGTTGAACCAATCAACACGAACATAAACAAAAGCACATGGCCAGGAACATGCTTAAATTTATGAAGTTAGTTAGCAGGAGAAAATACTCGTCATCACTTTCTGATATGCCCATATCTGGCTCATCGCTCCATTCATTCAGAGCATCCCATAGTTTTGCTGTAGCACTTTCTAATGGTTCATCTTCATCGGTTGTTGGACATTTATGTACCAAAAGAACACAGGAAAATATTTACCTGTTTTTCACGGTGGAACAATCAAATGTGTTGTTACTGATGAACATTATAGACATTCCCCAGTGGCAGGGGGTCTTGAAATACCGTGTGAACTCACTTTTACAGGTAGCTAACACCTCATTTTACCATTACAGAGAATTATCGAATAAAATCGGTTAGTTTGATCTACGATTTTGCTCCCGGTACACATGGGCGGTTATTAGACAAAAGAAAAAAAAAAAAACCCACTGGGGGTGGGGTGGGGGTGTTGACTTATTGGATCAGGGCACTCAGTACGTCAGATACGGCTTACGTTTTTATGTAAGGTGTGCATCTGAGTGTGTGATGCGCGCACACGTCTCGATGTGTGTGTATTTATATTTTATTTGCATCTTATGCAAGGGGCAGTGGTGGCCTAGTGGTAAAGGTGCTGGATCACTGATCCTCAGGTTGGAGGTTCAAGCCCCACTCTGCACAAGGTTGTCACTGTCCCCCCCAGTGCAGCTGACTGGATTATCAAATGCCAGCCATGTCTCTCATTGTCTATGGTGTGAGGTTCAGGTAAAAGAACCATTGCTGACTTTCAACATGAGTCGCTGCAAAGCCGTCAGCGTGTTTCCGCCCTGCGATGGCCTGGCGAGCTATCCAGGGTGTACTCTGCCCTTGCCCTGAGTAGGCTGGGATGGGCGCTAGCCTCCCTGCGACCCTAATTAGGATTAAGCGGTTACAGAAAATGAACTGAACATCTTATGCATTATTTTTTAATGTTTAATTGTTATTATAACCATTTATATTTATAGTGTTGAATATGTATTTGTTGATATTATATACACATATACAGTCAGTCAGTCCGGGGGGTCGATCCTAATTTGCAGAAATTGTCAGTCTTGGTTCCCATAAACCGCACAAAGTAAGGGATCCCTGTAAATATATATATGTATGTATATGGCGTTTCAGTTTTGACCTTTAATGACCTTGAGAGGTCAAAACCCAGCCTTACAAAACACAAACAGCAGGAGTTCGGTGCAAGTATTTTATCTGAGTATCATTTCGTTAATCTCGGACCGTGTGATGTATCTTTACTCAAGGTTATCTAACCGGTGCAATGTTATAAAACCTTTTTTAAGAAATCTTTTTCCATTTGCACCTCTCTGCTCTTCAAAACGTCAACTGTAATTCCACAGGAAAGTATTTTAGCTGCCATGCTTTCTTTCGAGTGCATTATGAGTCATGCTAAGATATGCTGGGAATAACATTGAGGGTTTTGAAAAAGGAGGGAACAGCTGGATTTCGATGCACCATTATTTCTTTTATAAAATGAAGAGGATTTTGAGCACCTCGCTTCATCTTAAAGCTACTCGAACCGTCACAACTCCCAGAACTAAGGCCTCACCCCCTCAGCTGAAGAGTTCAAGTACGTACACGGAGAAAAGATTGAACTTGGGCACTACTTTGTGTTCTTGAGCACGTGGTGTAGAATAATCTTGCTTTAAATGAACCAAATCAGTATTCTGAGCCAGAATCCTGAATAATACTGGAAGGTTTGATGCTGTTTCATTTAAAAGCATGGCTCCTTGGTGAGCTGGTGATGTTTTGGAACATGGTGTGATTAGATTGTGATTAGATTTTTGATGGAAACTAGAAAAGTGTGATTTTAGTGATTATGGCATGGATGTTGGTAACAGATGAATACAGCGATCCCTCACTTTCCGCGGTTAATTGGGACTGAGATCCCCCCTACGACCACTGAATTCCGCGAAGTAGGATAAACCCCCTCAACTGACGTATACGTACATGTATATGTGTATATAATATCAATAAATACATATTCAACGAAATAGATGCTTATAATAACAATTAAACATTCAAAAATAATGCACAAGATGTAAATAAAATATAAATACACACACATACAGACGCGTGCGCACACACTCACATGCGCACCTCACATAAAAATGTAACTAATTTTGTTGGGGGTTTTGGGTTGTTTTTTTTTTCTGTGTTTGTTTAGGGGTTTTTTTTTTGCACAATTGGCCTTGTTTTTGTGGCATTTTGCTTAACTTTTCCCCCTATTCTTCCTTAATTTCCTTATTTTTTAATTCTCTTCTTTTCCTTTCGGCTGTTCCCTTCAGGGGATGCCACAGCAAATGATCTGCCTCCATCTCTCCCAATCCTCTGCATCTTCTACTCTTACTCCAACGACCTTCATGTCCGCCTTCACCGCATCCATAAATCTTCTCTTATTTTTTAATTCGATGAATAAAAAAAAAAAAAAAAGCGATGCACTGAAGCTGTGTGAATTGAACTGTGAAGTAGCGCAGGGTCCCTGTATTTTTTAATATTTTGGAAACTGATTATTTCTGGTGTGGACAACAAAAAATCCTGAGTGACAGATGGAAATAAATATGGCCCAATTGATTTTCGCTTCCAGTAAAGAGATACTAACTCAGCTGTGGCCTCACGGTTAAAGAAGCGGGTTTGGGACCTAAAGGTTGTGGTACGGTTCCTGAAACAACAGGAAAAATGTGTGATGAAGGGGTGTGTGTGTGTGGGGGGGGGGGGGGGGTGCATCTTCCTTTCCTCCACCTTCATGGCTAACCCCAACTAATCCAAGTGTGTGGGTGCTTACTTTAGACGGGTATGCTCGGTTGGAAAGTAAAGAGGGAGAAAATGATTTATACAGGTTGGCACAGCAGACAAAATAGAGATGGGAAGGACGTGCAGCAAGTTAGAGTGATAAAGGACAGAGAGGGAAATGTATTGACTGATGACAGAAGTGTGCTGGGAAGATGGAAAGAGTACTTTGAAGAGCTGATGACTGAGGAAAATGAGAGAGAAAAAAAGAGTAGAAGAGGTGACTGTTGAGAACCAGGAAGTATCAAAGATTAGTAAGGGTGAAGTGAGGAGGGCATTGAAGAGGATGAAGAATGGAAAGGCAGTTGGTCCGGATGACATAACAGGGGAGGTATGGAAGTGTCTAGGAGAGGTAGCAGTAGATTTCCTGACAAGAACATTCAACAAGGTCTTAAGAGAGTGAGAGGATGCCAGAGGAATGGAGAAAAAGTGTGCCGGTGCCCATTTTTAAGAACAAGGGAGATGTGCAGAGTTGTGGCAACTACAGAGGGATAAAGTTGATGAGCCATACGATGAAGTTATGGGAAAGAATAGTGGAAGCTAGACTAAGGGCAGAGGTCAGCATTTGTGAACAACAGTTTGGTTTCATGCCAAGAAAGAGCACCACAGATGCAGTGTTTGCCTTGAGGATGTAAATAGAGAAGTACAGAGAAGGTCAGATGGAGCTGCATTGTGCCTTTGAGGAGCTGGAGAAAGCATATGACAGGGTGCCGAGAGAGGAACTGTGGTATTGCATGAGGAAGTCTGGAGTGGCAGAGAAGTATGTTAGAGTGGTGCAGGACATGTATGAGAAATGTAAGACAGTGGTGAGGTGTGCTGTCGGTGTGACAGAAGAGTTCAAGGTGGAGGTGGGACCGCATCAAGGGTCAGCTCTGAGCCCCTACTTGTTTGCTATGGTGATGGACAGGCTGAAAGACGAGGTTAGACAAGATTCCCCATGGACTATGATGTTTGCAGATGACATTGTGGTCTGTGGTGAGAGCAGAGAACAAGTGCAGGAAAATCTAGAGAGGTGGAGGTATGCCCTGGAAAGGAGGGGAATGAAGGTTAGCCTCAGAAAATCAGAATACATGTGTGTAAATCAGAAGGACCCATGAGTAACGGTGATGTTACAGGGAACAGAGATAACGAAGGTAGAGGATTTTAAGTACTTAGGCTCAACAATCCAGAGTAATGGAGAGTGTGGAAAAGAGGTGAAGAAGCGTGTGCAGGCAGGCTAGAATGGTTGGAGAAAAGTGTCCGGTGTGATGTGTGATAGGAGAGTGTCAGCAAGAATGAAAGGAAAAGTGTACAAGACAGTGATGAGGCCAGCGATGTTGTATGGGTTAGAAACAGTGGCACTGAGGAAAAGACAGGAGGCAGAGCTGGAGGTAGCAGAGATGAAAATGTTGAGGTTCTCTTTGTGAGTAACGAGGATGGATAGGATTAGGAATGAGTACATCAGAGGGACAGCACATGTAAGATGTTTTGGAGACAAAGTCAGAGAGGCTAGATTGAGATGGTTTGTGGACATGTACAGAGGAGGGATAGTGAGTACATTGGTAGTAGGATGCTGAGGTTGGAACTACCAGGCAGAAGGCCCAGAGGAAGACCAAAGAGATGATTCATGGATGTGGTGAAGGAGGACATGAAGGTAGTTGGTGTACGAGAAGAAAATGCAAAGGATAGGGTGAGATGGAGGCAGATGATTCGCTGTGGCGATCCCGGAAGGGAACAGGCGAAAGGAAAAGAAGAAGAAATTCAGAGGCAAAAATTTTCCTTGTGTGATTAATACAGTATAGCAAAAATAAAATAAATAAATTACTCTATACAGTACATAAAAATAAAACAATTATCTGGTGTTAATAATTATTCGAGAAAAAATTCAAAAGCTTGACATGGACCATTTTTATTATTGTAACTGTAAAATAAATAAATATATATATATTTTTAATTCAAAATTAAAATCAAACCAGGAAACAACACACTGGGTCTAAAGGCAATTATGTAGTTTGTCATAGACAATGTTTCACACTCAGTAAATTGAAAAAAAAACAACAAAACCTGTTATTTTCACGCTTCTCTCATAAACAGAGGATGCTCGCTTGTATAATTCATGACTGATTGGAAATGTGATCTAAACATCATGTTCTATTTTATTTTTAACTTTTCAAACTGCTACACGTGCAGTAAATGGATTCCCAGAAAGAAATGACATTCAGACAGTGTGACCTTTTTACCCGTGACGTTTCCTGCCATGGCGTGTATTCATCGCCACTGAATTACAGAGTGAAGCATGTGTTGCTTCCACGCCACTCCTCCGGTACAACAACCTCATTCCCACATGCACAGCACCTTCACTGAGCAAGTGAACTCCTGCTGGAGGTCCACAGTGCTACTTGGGTTCAAGTCTCATCTCCCAGGTCTCATCTCCCATACCGTTTGTTAGCGCTACATCTTCTTAGCATAGCGCCTGAATAAAATGCTTTAATATGAAGACTTGAGACTTGGAGTTGATTTTAAATAATCAGAGTTTTGTTTTTCCATGAGCGTTTAAACGCCGAGCATTCAGTGCTGAGCTATTTCCTGCACAACAGTGTTCCTCCGACACACAGAAATAAAACACTCCCTTCACAGCAAATAAATAAGTAAACAATGCTACAGAAGAGAAATGAGAATCACAGCACTCAGCCTACGTTCTACATCACTCAGAAAAGCGCAATTTAAAAATAGCCGGCGTCTCGGGGGCGAATCGAACACAACTTATCTTTAATAAGGTTTCTGTGCAGTCTGGGTTTCTACGCTGCCAAACAGACGGCCATGATAATACGCACGCAGAAATATGGCTGCCAAAAATCAGCCCTGTCGCTCCAGGAGAGTCCTGCACCCACTTTTCTCTATTTCAAACGTTAATCCTGGTAATGTTTACTGTAATTATAAACGAGCAACATGGCTGAGAAACAAACTCGTCATTCATCACTACATATGGAGTCTGGCACGTCGTAAGATCGACAAAGTGCGTTAAAGATGAATTCAGCTGGGGGACAATATTCCAATTACAGACCCCCCCACGTTTTTCAGCTAGGAGGGGACATAATTAAAGACACGACTGCACCAAAAAAGCTGTCTCTGTCCATTAATCTATTGCTCTCTCTTCCATTTCTATCTCTATCTCTTCTTGTATCTTTCTTCTGACTCGTCTTCCTTTATCTCTTCCTCTTCCTGTGTCTCATTTCCTCCTCCTCTTCCGCCATCTCTTCCTCTTCCCGTGTCCCATTTCCTACTCCTCCATCTCTTCCTCTTCCTGTGTCTCATTTCCTCCTCCTCTATCTTTTCCTCTTCCTGTGTCTCATTTCCTTCTCCTCCATCTCTTCCTCTTCCTGTGTCTCATTGCCTCCTCCTCCATCTTTTCCTCTTCCTGTGTCTCATTTCCTCTTCCTCCAGCTCTTCCTCTCCCGTGTCCCATTTCCTCCTCCTCTTCCTCCATCTCTTCCTCTTTCTGTGTCTCTCCTCCTATGCAGCTTCCGGTCTCCTCTGCCTGTTTATTCCTCTTTGTCTGTCTTTCTGTCCCTTCTTCTTCCTGTTTCTATCTCCTTATATGTTTCTTCCCATTTCCTTTGTTCAGTTCATTTTCTGTAACCACTTAATCCTAATTAGGGTCGCGGGGAGGCTGGTGCCCATCCCTGCTGACTCTGGGTGAGGGCAGAGTACACCCTGGACAGCTCGCCAGGCCATCGCAGGGTGAAAACATACCTGACGGCTTTGCAGCTACTCTTGTTTAACGTCAGCAATGGTTCTTTTACATGAACCTCTCACCATAGACAGTGAGAGACATGGCCGGCCTTTGATAACCCAGTTAGCTGCACTGGGGAGGGACAGTGACAACCTTGTGTAGAGTGGGACTCGAACCCAAAACCTTAGGATCAGCGATCCAGCACCTTCACTACCAGGCCACCACTGCCCTCCATTTCCTTTGTGTCTTCCTGTATTTTCTTCTTCCTCCATCCCTTTTTCTATCTCTCCCTCAATCTTTTCTGCCTTCATCTGTCTGTTTTTTCTCCTCCTTCTAGTCTCTTCCTCTATCGGCTTGTCTATCCACACTATTATTGTCCCTGCGAGTCATTTTATAGCATCATGTTTCCTGAGTTTTCTTTTTAAATATAAAACATCAAAGTTCCAATAGGCCTCTGACAATATTAAATCAAAAACTAACTCATAATAATTTTTTATATACCATGTTAACTTAAGAGAGAAAAGGCTCCGGTGAGGGAATGATTAGCCACTAACTTAGTTTATGGACGACCCATAATATTAAAAATAACTAAGAATGATTCAATCTAGTGATCAGTGCTGACAGTTGCTCCGCTTCATCACATATGTTTTCTCATCCCGAAAAAGCAACGGTGGACTGAAGGCGTGGCTCAAAGTATAAACGTTGGCGTTTAAAAATTATGATAAAATTCACGTTTTGTGTCAATTCATTTTGTTATTTAAAGAAGTCGAATAAACTGTACGCTGTCCACGTCACTGCTTTTATCTCGACTGAGACTGTTGGCTCTAGAGCCAAACAAATTAAAGGACTCTACATGTGAGGTAATATCCGTTCTTCTTTATCTTCATTCATTCAGTTCCGTGATTATTTACCATTTGTAGACATTAATTTGCTTATTACTGCATTCACTGAACGTTTTGATTATCGTTAATTAGTTGTGGAAGGCTGCGATGACAGAACATCTATATAAAGATATGAATGTTTATATCCGAAAATCAGAACCAAATCCTGAAGAATGTGTGCAGCTCCAGAGAAACTGACTGAAAGAAATCTTGAACTGATCTACATTATTTGTGAGAGCTAATTTTATCGACGTGAACAACAACAAAGCAATGATCTTGTTTGGTTTTTCAGAGCATGTGGCTTTCATTACATAACACCCACATCAGGTGAGAAAGCTACCTATGCTTTCATCAAAACCTTCATTTACCATCATCATCATCATCATCACTGCTACCATCATCATCACTACCACCATTATCATCATCATCAGTATCAATAACACCATCATTACTACTGTCATCATCACCACCATCATCATTATTACCGTTGTCATCATCATCATCATCATCATTACCACCATCATCATCATTACTATCATCACCACCAATAGCATCATCATTACTATCTTCATTACTACTATTATTGTCATCATCTTCATCACCATCATTATCATCATCAAATTTGCTTCTGATATAATTTTCTCTTCTTTAAATTACGTACACATCACTTATCACCCAGGTGATATTTTCAGTGTGTAACCCCATCGCTTCATCACAATTTGACAGTGAATTCTCAAATAAATTCTATGAAAGTCAGAGTTCATTGCAGGCAGACTTTTCGGCCATCTTGAACATCAGGATAGAGTTGAAGATCTTGAGCGCCGGGCCAAGCTTCATGCTCAGGATCTTCACCAGGTCGGTTTGGGTGAGCAGCAAGAACGCCTCACCGTCAATTTGCTGGAAAGTAAATTCACATGTCTGTGCAGGTTGGAGATCAGGCAAGTCAAATAATCTTAGTGTTCAAGGATATGGTTGAATTATAAAAATCTTTCAGTGCTCATCATCAGGGCTGTAGATTTCTCACTGACTGAGAAAAATAACCTTTCTATTCAAACCCAATTTAAAACCAATTTGTACCTACGGAGGAGTCAGTGATCCGTGTGAATTGGTGATTCAGTAAACATCATGTTCTGGTGAATTATAAACCCACAGAGCTTCATAAAACACACAGTGAGAAACCCAGAGATTTATACAGTAGTAAAACTAAACAGACTATGAAGACATTCAAGAAACAAAGGGATCATCACTTCAGTAAGGGGTTCTTCTTGACAATGTCTTGGAAATGAGAGCTATTTGCACATTTAGTGATTTTCATGTCTATCTGAGGTTTCTCTGAAAGAGGAAACTGTGGTGTAGAGCCCTCCCAGGAATCCTGAAAGATAAACTGAATGGTAAAGAGTTGTTATGGTCCTAATTGGGTTCTACTTGGAAACCAGTCTGGAAGTTCCACATAGAAATTCTTGGATAGCTTCAACCATTCATTCATTCATTCATTCTCTAAACCACTTAATCCTAACTAGAGTTGCGGGAAGGCTAATACCCATCTCAGCCAACTCTAGATGATGACAGAGTACATCCTGGACAGCTTGCCAGGCCATCAAAGGGATAGTTTCAAGTTCATCATCAGTTCATTTTCTGTAACTGCTTCATCCTAATTAGGGTCACGGTGAGGCTGGAGCCCATCCCAGCCAACTCAGGGCGAGGGCAAAGTACACCCTGGACAGCTCGCCAGGCCATCGCAGGGCGGAAACACGCCGATGGCTTTGCAGCCTACTCTTGACGAAAGTCAGCAATGGTTCTTTTACATGCCTCTCACCATAGACAGTGAGAGACATGGCCGGCCTTTGATAACCCAGTTAGCTGCACTGGGAGGGACGGTGACAACCTTGTGGAGAGTGGGACTCGAACCCCCAACCTTTGGATCAGCGATCCGGCGCCTTATACCACTAAACCACCACTGCCCAGAGTTTCAAGTTCTTGGTTAAAATCATTTCCACATGGCTTACTCTGTTCAACACGTCTGTAGTGGATTTATGACTTTGAAACTTCATTTTTATTCATTCATCCATCCACTTTCCTAATTAGGGTCACAGCAAGGCCAGTTCCCATCTCAGCCGACTCTGGATGAGAGCGGAGTAAACCCTCACAGCTCTCCAGGCCAGCGCAGGGCAGAACCATGCTGATGGCTATGCAGTTACTCCTGACAAAAGTTAGCAAAGGTTCTTTTACATCCCTCCCACCAGGGACAGTGAGAGGCATGGCCGGCCTTTGATAACCCCATTAACTACACTATAGGGACAGCAGTGACAACTGTTGACAGTGGGACTTGAATCTTTACAAACCTTCAGATCAGTGATCCAGCACCTTACCACCGGGCCACCACTCCACCACTGACCTACTTCCTAGTTTGGAACCCTTTCTGAGTAAAAACATTACAAAGTAGGATTCTATATAGAATTTTTTCCAAGATCGACAAGTTAGTACAGACACTCCCCGCTTTACATTCATTCGTTTAAAAAAAAAAAATTATGTCAAATTTTGAGTTTAGCGTGCTCTCTGTAGTGCAAGACGTACCCACGTAGTACTCTGACGTAATACGCTACTTCCGCATGAGGCTGCGTCCATTGTTTACAAATGACAGACTTAATGTGCCCCTCCTTCTTCCCAGTTCACCGCGTGTTAGCCTTGTGTTAAGACGTCGTCTCTGTGATCTTTGTGTTTACACTGTTTTGCGGACTTTTGTAACCCTAAGCAAATATGGTTGGTCAGAAGCGTAAGCTAGTGATAGTGGTAATCAGAAAAAGCGGCAAGCCATCTCGTTAGAAACGAAGATGGCTATTATCAAGAAAATCGATGCTGGTGAAAAACACGTGACTGTTGCACGTTTCTTCCAAATGGCTCCGTCGACCATCGGAACCATTTACAAGCAGAAAGATCGCATTACAGAGCATGTTAAAGGTTATATTTGATACTGTATTTGACATTTGATGAGTGAATTTGATTAAGATTGATCAATTTGAAATTATTTTATTTGAATTTAATTTATTTGCAATTAATGTTGATATTATTTTACAATGTTATGTTTATAATAATTGATTTAGGGATGTTTTATGAGATACGGTAATGGTATTTATGGATGTATAGTACAGTATGAACGTCATACGTCACTGGAACATACAGTAACAACTTACATTTTTTTTCACCTTACGTTCGGCCGTCCGGAACCAAACTAAAATGTAAGTCGGGGAGCGTCTGTATAACAAATGAGAAAGAAATCTATTTGACAAAACTACATAATATTTTTAAAAAATTGCTTCAAATTTAATTTACTCAGAAATACTAACAGATTTAAAATCTTTTTTTCAGAGCTGATCCAGCACAAGGATTAAGGCCGGCTCTTATTTGTTTGAAGATTTAATTTTGAAATGGAGGTCAGGCATCAAGCACATAATAACTCTGGTTCTGGGTGAATAGTAAATTCTTACCTCATCTCTGAAAGTGTGTACTTGCTCCTGACATCCCGGGAGACCTTGGATGAATTGCGTGACCTGTGGATCGACAAAGCGACTTTAGGGTCATTAATGACACGACAGCCAGCTGAACTTTAACGCAACAAAAAAAAAACATTTTCTCTAAATAAATAAATTAATAAACAAGTAAGGATATTTGATAGGAAGCTGGATGCTGTGCAGATGCTGAGATCAACACTGACGTGATTGGAAACACACGATAATGAGTTCCACCATGTTTATGATCACATGATGTTATTAAGGGCTCTGATTAGGGACAATAGCACATGAGCAACACAATCAGCAGTTTAATTATCACCCAAAAGTAAATATTAGTGAAAAACTTCTCAAGTTCCTAAATACAAAGTAAAATATAGACAGATTTTTTGGATCCTCAAAGAAATTTACAGAGTTCCACAAGTAACCCTCATTGATTCTCTTTTCCTCACACTGAGTCATCTGTCAAACTGCTAAGTCCTATTAAGGAGGCTGGGGTCTATCTCAGCCGGTACTGGTTGAAGGAGGGAACAACTCACCAGGCCCACACCCACACACACACACACACACACACACACACACACATACACACACATACACACACATACACACACATACACACACACACTCACACTGTGGGGCAATTTAGAACAGCCACTTCACCTAATTGCCTAAGTGGGGCCGGTGGTATAGTGGTTAGGATGCTGCACTCATGATCAGGAGGTTGTGTGTTCAAATCCCAGTTAGACCCCCACTGTGCTAAGACTCCTAGGCAAGGTTTCAACCACAAGTGTGCCTCTGTTCACTCAGCAGTGTAAATGGGTACCAGTAAAAATATACTGGGAAGGTAACCTGCGATGGACTAGCGTCCCATCCAGGAGCAGTTGTACTCCTAGTCACTTCATGCTATGGAAACCGGGCATAAGCACCGGCCTACTGAGCCACTATGGCTCGGGTGTAAAAAGCTTAAAGGACTTTACCTTACTTTGCCTAATGTCCATGTCTTTGGACTGTGGGTAGATACCCATGCAAGCTCGGAGGAACATGTAAACACTACACGGAAGGACCAGAGCATTCAACTTAGGACCTTCTTGCTGTGAGGCAGGCATGCGAACCACTACACCACCACGCTGCCCTTCAATGCTTCTTTAAAAACTTAAAAGTTCATAATTTCCCAAAGGGGTTCTACTGAGGTTCTATCTTTCTGATTGGAGAAAACCTCTGCATTGGAGTTCTGTTTAAGCTCCTCAAAGGTGAACTATATATTTAAAGGTTCTTGGCTTCATAATGTGATGAATAAGAAGCTCTGGATTATAGTTCAATGTAAAATTGTGCAGGGTTTTTTCGACAGTTCAAATTTCTTGGTTTTCTATAGGGGTTCCACTGAGAAATCTCTTTAAAAGAGGAAACCCCTTTGTGTAGCCTTCTCCGGAATAAACATCAATTAATTTTTATGATAGTTTTTGGCTTCCTGGCCTTGTGGTAAGGTGCTGGATCACTGATCTCACGGTTGGGGGTTCAAGCCCCACTCTCAACAGGTTGTCACTGCCCTGCAGTGCAGCTAACTGGGTTATCAAAGGCCGACCATGTCTCTCACTGTCTACGGTGAGAGGTTCATGTAAAAGAACCATTTCTGACTTTCGTCAAGAGTAGCTGCATAGCCAACAGCGTGTTTCCGCCTTGCGATGTCCTGGCGAGCTGTCCAGAGTGTACTCTGCCCTCATCCGAAATCGACTTGAGATGGGTGCCAGCCTCCCCGCGACCTTAATTAGGATTAAGCGGTTCAGGAAACGAATGAATGAATGAATGTATTAACTTCCTAAAGGAGTTCTACATGGAGCGTAAACCAAAGACAGATGGATGCACTTTGTAAGAACCATAATAACCGTCGTTCTTTGAGTTACAAGCCAGTTCTCTATCTCTTAACACTAGTGGTTAACTTGCTTAGAACGTATAATGCTTAGAACCCGTATATAACACGTATAAACTATAAGGCAAAGTGGAACCCGAGGTTCCATTCTGACCTGCTCCACACTCCAGGTAGCCACTTTGCTGGCCGTGATGCCCGCCACTGATGGAAGGAGCTTACTGTGCTGGTCCCAGCAGTGAGGCATGCTGGGAGAAGGCACAGAACATGGCATAAATACAGACTGATGCAGGGCCTGCTGTAGAGTTAACCCTAAACAAAGAGAGAGGAAAAAAAAGAGAGACAGATCTTTTATACAGTGGACTTTAAATAAATTTGAAATTGTGATAAGGGAAATAAAACATTATTAAAAATTGAATTATTTAATTTCTGGAACCTTATTGACTGAACACTGTCTGAACCTCCATACTTGTATACATGTGCCTTATTTATTTATCGATTGACTTGATTTCGGTATGCTGTACTGTGAGCACACACTCCGAGCAGTGGGCAGCTGCATTGTGGTTCCCTGAAAGCAGTCGGTGTGTAGGCACCTTGCTCAAGGGTACTTCAGCCGTGAAGGTGGAGGAAAGGGAGGAGCTGCTCACTTCCCCTGCTGCCACACATTTTCCCTGCCTGCTTGGGAATCGAACCAGTGATCTTTTGGTTACAAAGTTGTTCTCTATCTGTTTAACACTGGCTGTAGTGGTGATAGAGTGGGTAAGACTGTGAGTTACTGATCGGATGGATGAAGTTTAAGGCTCAGTGCCACCTAGCTACCACTGTCCACCCCATGGATGATGTCCGTAACCCTCAACTGCTCACCTGTACGAATGAGATAAAAAATGGAAGTCGCTCTGAATAAGGGTACTGCCAAATTCCATAAATGTAAACATTAGCAAACAAAGTTAATGGTTTACAAGCTACATCATGCAACAGAAATTGTTTTCACTGGAAATTCTATTTATAAAAGCTGCAGTAAGGTTTATTGGTGGCCAACAAGATCTGTTCTCATACATGCTACTTTGACATCTGAATAAACATCTACAATCAAAACTCAATAAATTTGCTCTATAAATTACTTCATCAAAATTAATTGGGTTCGATTTCTCTTTTAGTCAATTATCTTTTTAGTAAATCAAAGTAGGCACATAAGTGAAGGGAGACTGCGGACAGTACTTGAAGCTCAAGGTCCATCAGGTTTCTGCATCTCATTAAAATCAATAAATCATGTCTTTAAATAGTGACCGCTGCAGCAACACTGTGCACTGTGAACAGGTCTGGAAGTCTAGTGCATCGCGGCTCATCATGGCCCTTCTGTCTGATTTTTTAAATACGTATTTTTCTCACCGCAGGATTCTCGCTGTCTGTGACAAATCTTACAGCTCTGCTAATCAATTCAGTGTTTTGAGAATGTGTGAATGAGAACACTGAGGTGTGGGTTTCTTTAACGTAGAGGATGTTTGATAATAAGACAGGAAGGAAAAAGAAAGGAAGGAAAGGTTTATAGATGTGGAGCAGAGTCAGGTAATATTAAAGAAGTCATTTCGAGACCTGATTTAGCACTGTGTTACAGGCGTTGTCTCAAAGCTATCGTATCAGAGCTCAGAGCATCAAACCTGTAAATCTCGATTCTGGGTTTATGAAAGTAATATGGTCATGTCACTTCTGGTGTGCTCTACTGTATAAAAGATAAAGTGGGTTATTAACCTGACTTCAGTGACAGCTTGGTCAGCTTCTACAGTGAACGGGCATGAAAAGCCATCTCCGCTACAGTTCAGACTGCCGGCACTTGGATCAATAGAAAACTTAACCTGACGTTTGCCGCAATTCCATCTTAAACGCACAGCAACAGTCTGTTCTACTCCATACTAAGAATGGGCCAATCGGAATTCAGCAGTCAACTAAGATGCAACACATTGTGGTCCCTAGATAGCAGTTTGGGGTTGGGTGCCTTGCTCAAGGGCACTTTAGTCATAAAGGTAGAGGAAGAGAAAGTAATGTTCATCTCAATCAAAGTTTTCCTGCTGGTTTGAGAATAGAACTAGCGACCTTCAGATCTCCAACCCGCTTCTCTTACCATTAGCCAACTGTTGGCCTGCATATTACACACATTAGTGAAATTATGTGTACAGGGATCCCTCACTTTCCGCAGTTAACTGGGACCAAAGACCCGCCCCCCCCGGCCACAACTGCTGAATTTCGCGAAGTAGGATCAACCCCCCCCTGACTGACGTATACATACATGTATATGTGTATATAATATCAATAAATACATATCCAATGCTATAAATGCTTGTAATAACAATTAAACATTCAAAAATAATGAATAAGATGCAAATAAAACATAAATACATACATACAGACACACGCGCCCACACAGATGCGCACCTTACATAAAAATTTAAGTAGTTCTGATGGTGGGTTTTGGGGTTATTTTAATTTGTTTTGGTTTTGTTTTTTGCATAATTGGCCTTGTTTTGAGGCATTTTCCTTAACGTTTCCCCCTATTCTTCCTTAATTCGATATATATATATATAAAAAAAAAAGCGATACAATGAAGTCACATGAATTGAAGCGCGAAGTAGCGAGGGATCTCTGTATTTAAATCCACAGAGTGCCCATTGTACACTGTGACTGAGCTGTTACTATAAAAATGATAAATTATTAGTGCAGACACAGTGAACCTGTGACCTTGAAGATTAATTTCCAAACAGCATTCAGCAATCGGGAGTTTGCATTGAAATGTTTATAATTCTTAATAAAAATAATTAATATTTAATGGGGTGGCACGGTGGCGTAGTGGTTATCACGTCTGCTTACCAACTGTAGGCGTTTCTGTATGGATTGTGCATGTTCTCCCCTTGCTCGTGTGGGTTTCCACTGGGTACTCTGGTTTCCTCCCACAGTCCCAAAAACATGCACCGATAGGCTAGTTGGATGTTGTAAAATTATCCCTAGGTGTGAATGGTCGTAGAAAATGAATGATACAATATACACAACTGCACTCGCAGAGATAACAAATGCAGAGGTGGTTTTATTAAAGCGTGAGTTGGAAGAGTTAGAGGTACTGGTACTGTGTGCTTCACAGAGATTGCGTTTGTCTTTTCCTGCCTTTGATTCAGTCTAGGGTTCTTTAGAGTCACTGCTGTGCGATCGATCACAGACATGTTCAGTATAAACAGTGTGTGTGTGTGTGTGTGTGTGTGTGTGTGTGTGTGTGTGTGTGTGTGTGTGCGCTTTGAGTGAGTGTGTGCACGTGTGTGAATGTGTTTGTGGTTAGCATAGTAAAGATGTAAATTCTTTCCACATGTCTCGCTGAATACACTTTAGAAAAATCTATAGTGTGATGGTTTTAACGGTTCTGTGCAGAAGCCTAAATCTCCTCTCAGAACCTGCAAAGACCCCTTCATTATACAGTAAACCTTTAATGAACACTTGACGAAAAACATCTTCAAAGGTACTCTAAGTGACCTAAGCCAGGTTATACTGAACTTTCACTGTGTTGAAAGCACCAGTTAACTAATAGTGTCTGTACCAACTTTGTCACACAAATTGCAAAACGGACAAAGAGAAAATTGGGCAATTTTTTCAGACAGGTGAGGGTGTATCATAACTCTCCTGTCATATGAAGAAAATGCCATTGTAGCCTCTTGTCATGGAGTTTTAATGCTAGGTCCATTTCCTAGGTCTGTTGTTTCTTTATGGCAACCGCATGTTCTCTTCATGCTGGCATGGCTTTCATCCAAATACTACGTCTTCCTTCCACAGGCACAATATGCACATTAGGTTAACTGATTGTTCAAATTCACCCTGGATATGATATACAGACGCTCCCCGACTTACGTTCATTCGTTTTACGTATTTTTCGATTTTACATTAAAAATATATATATATAATATAGATATATACACACATGCATATTATATATATATATATATATATATACACACACACACATACATATATACACACAAACACACATTATAATATATTATATATATATATATATATATATATATATATATATACACACATGTCAAATTTTGAGTTTTGTGTGCTCTCTGTAGTACAAGACGTACCTACGTAGTATGCTGACATAATGACGAAATGACGCTGCGTCCATTGTTTACAAGCGACAGACTGAACGTGCCCCTCCTTCTTCTCAGTTCACCGCGTATTACCCTTGTGTTAAGACGTCGTGTCTGTGATCTTTGTGTTTACACTGTTTTGCGGACTTTTGTAACCCTAAGTAAATATGGTTGGTCAGAAACGTAAGCCTACTAGTGATAGTGGTAATCAGAAAAAGCGGCAAGCCATCTCGTTAGAAACGAAGATGGCTATTATCAAGAAAATTGATGCTGGTGAAAAACATGTGAATGTTGCACGTTTCTTCCAAATGGCTCCGTTGACCATCAGAACCATATACAAGCAGAAAGATCACATCATAGAGAATGTTAAAGGTTATATTTGTTACTGTATTTGATATTTGATGAGTGAATTTGATTAAGATTGATCTAATTTGAAATTATTTTGCTTGAATTTAATTTATTTGAAATTAATGTTGATATTATTTGATATTACTTTACAATGTTATGTTTATAATAATTCATTTAGGGGTGTTTACTGAGATACGGTAATGGTATTTATGGATGTATAGTACAGTATGAACGTCATACATCACTGGAACATACAGTAACAACTTACGTGCTTTTTCACCTTACGTTCGGCTGTCCAGAACCTAACTAAAATGTAAGTCGGGGAGCGTCTGTATATGGGTCTGATCATAGAACTGATATACTTTCCAACTACTCAACTTTAAACTCGAATAAATATTTCCATGTCAAAATTTATTTGTGAATCAATGCATCAAAATCTTTAGTGCATGCCTGGGAGATATCAAAATATGTACATATATTGAACACAGTTCTTGAAATCATTGAAATACTTCCTAGTTTACACCTTTTCATGCTCAATTTTGTAAAAATTTTTTTCAAAATTGGTAAATAAGCACGAGACTTAGAACGAGATCAATGCTATACATAACTTTTCCTGTCGATGTGCCATGGTGTATCTTGTGCTCCCACTGATCACTGATGTATTGGCATTTATTACTGATAGATAATAAAGAAAAGTTGAACATGTCGAGCTTTATCAATTGGCAACCTAAAGCTATTACAGGGATCCCTCGCTACTTCACGCTTCAATTCATGCGGCAGTGCATTGCTTTTTTTTTTTTTTTTTAAATATTCATCGAATTAAAAAATAAAGAAAAGAAGGACGAATAGGGGAAAAGTTAAGGAAAATTACTCAAAACAAGGCCAGTTATGCAAAACCCCCATCAAAACTACTTACATTTTTATGTGAGGTGTGCATCTGAATGTGTGCACGCGCATCTGCGTGCGCGCATCTATATGTGTGTGTATTTATATTTTATTTACACCTTATGCATTACTTTTGAATGTTTGTTATTATAAGCATTTATAGTTGTGAATATGTATTTATTGATATTATATATACATATACATGCAAGTATGCATCACTCAGGGGGTGGGGGATGTGTTTGATCCTACTTCACGGAATTCGGCAGTCGCGGGGGGATCTCGGTCCCAATTAATCGCGAAAAGTGAGGGATCCCTGTATTAGCAAATAGAAAACCATCCATTCTGTTTTTAAGTCATCCTACTGATAATTTGGTTATGATGATTCTACAAGGAATATTTTCCTGCATCTACCAGGATTTAATACATAATTCACCTAATACATTAAAAAATCTGCAGAAAATATTAATGGTCAGTGTCAAACATTTCAGTACCAGTTTCATGATCAAATCCATATGTATGTTGGTCCTGACGCTCTTCCAGCAAGCTGTTCAGGGTGTACCTTGCCTTTGCCCTGTAACGTTCCAGCCTCCTTGTGACCATAATATAATTAACCGGTTCAGCAAATGAATGAGCGAGTAAGTGAGTGAGAACAAAACGGATAAAACGGGAGCGAGGAGTAACTCCTGTAAGCCAGTATGGCACATGAAGACACACTTTTAACATGGGAACCTGTGTTATACACGTGTTTGTTATAACAAGCATGACCAGACAGCAAATATTAAATTCTGTATTAAATTTAGGAAATTGCTAGCAGAGACCTTTGAAATGCTTCAACACACCTAAGGCAATGTAGGCGTCCACCAAATGTTTTTTAAATTCTTTTAATCTTTTTTAATACTCTATTAATTATGCAAGGAAAATTATTGAACCTGCATTTAACCTATACTGTACACAGTGAGCACACACACACACACACACACACACACACACACACACACTCTTTATGTCCCAGATCAGCTTCTCTAACCATTAGGCCATGACTTCCCCATATCTTGCCTCTCATGAAGCATAATCTTGCTTCTCACGACTTCATTGCCTCAGAGTTGCTAAACATTTCTCCGGTCTCCGATGCTGATCTTAATTATGCGCATTAATACGGTCACAAAAACATGCTAACACCGATGCTTACGTTCCCAGCATGAGGTCACATGCTCTACTGATCATGAACTCATGAGCTTTCCTGCTGCACAGGCATATGCACACTATTTTCATATTGGAATATTTGACCTGGAACATTTTGATCACATCTTATACAAGCGCTATGGTGAGAATACAAGTCCAGTGCTAATTATCCATACACATGGAATATCAAATCGGAATTCATCATGACTTACAAGAACACAGAAATAATCTCTTGAGTATACAGTAATTCTCTTTTGGGCAGTGGTGATCTAGTGGATAGGTCGCAGGATCACTGATCCTAAGGTTGGTGGTTCGAGTCCCCCACAAGGGTTGTCACTGCCCCCCCCCCCCTTCCCCCAGTGCAGCTAACTGCGTTATCAAAGGCGGGCCATGAATCTCACTGTCTATGGTGAGAGGTTCATGTAAAAGAACCATTGCTGACTTTCGTAAAAAGAGTAGCTGCAAAGCCGTCAGCGTGTTTCTGTCAGTCTAGGAACCACCACAGCCGTCTCAGCCAGCTGAGTCACCGTGGAAGGGACCTAGGCCTAGAGAGCGGGGATCAGCCACCGCGAACTGTCTCTCGCTATAGAAAAATACTCAGCGCAGGCGAGGAGAAATAACTCTTCGCTATCTTCGAATTCGAAGAACAGCGCCATCACAATTCTCTTTTACAACTTTTCATATGACATCTACACCTCTATTATTCATAAATCACCCTGAACGAAAAAAAATACAAGTGATTTAGCAGTGAGCATCTTTATTTATTTATTTATTTATTCTGTCTTGTTAAGAATGTTTGCTTTGTCCAAGCGAATGAATTTTTGACTTTTAAGTCACTGTACTGTCTGCTTCTCTTTTACCAGGCTGTACAGGGAAATGCAGGAAAAGTTCTATTTTAAATTCAACTCTAGTGGTGCACTGCTACTGGATTTTAATGAGCTATGGCCTCAAGATGATCTTCAGTCTCATTAACGACTGAAGTTGTAACCTCAGAGGATGAGGAGAAATACAACTACAAAGACTTAAAGGCCCGAACAGAAAAAGATACACGCCATACAAAAAAATACATATAAAAGCATTCCAGATAGTACGCCTGTTGGAGTGGAACGTCAGCAATGTGTGAGCGTGTGGGTGTGTGTACTTGAAAGCAGAGAAGCTCTAGCAAAGAAATGAGATTTTTCAATACAGAGAAACTGTAATTACCTCTGAAGCCTCACTTTCGTTTGGTTCACAAGCAGGAAAAACCGATATAAACAAATACAAACTGAGAGAATCCAAGACCTTTAAGGCGAGAATTGTTAGCATAATTAGTGAGACCCTTAACCCTCAGTTGAATAATTAGATCTTAAAATGTACTTTGCTTCATATAAGTTCAAGTGTAAAATGTAATGGCTGAAGGTGAAGCTTTCAGTAAGTAGATGTTAATTTCACTCTTGGCGAATCTCCAGTGTCACTGGACACAGTCAGTGTCACTGCTTTCTTGCAGTTTTGGAATGAGTCTCCAGTGTCAGTCTTTCTAATAGTCATTAATTAAAGGGTGTATGTCATGGTTGTTAATAATATATTAAAAAAAAAAAAAAAAAAAATTATATATATATATATATATACACACAGTAAAACCTCCGCTGACGAACGCTTAAGCTCACGAACTTTTCGCCTCAAGAACATTAAATTCGCGAGCATATAGTCTCTGCTGACGAACTAGTTTTCGGCGGACGAACCAAACCACGCGGTCGAACAGCGCCACTGTGGCGGCCACGAGAAGTTGGCCTTGCGCTCACGGCGTCACAGTTCGTCACCCCCTTTCTTTGAGTGCGGAAGTGGTTTGTGTTTGATAGACATTTTGGACCATATTGAGTGTACTTTTGCTATTATGGGATCGAAAAGACCCCACCACAGGCAGAGATCATTGAAAAACACGAACGAGGTGTGCGTTTGTGTGACTTAGCGTCCCAGTACCAGTACGCCAAGTCTACCATTGCTCCCATCCTTAAGAACAAGGAAGCTATTAAGGGTGCGTGTGTGGCTAAGGGTGTTTCCAAACAGTAGACGTTTCCAAACACTCCTTCCAAACAGTAAGTCCCTCCCTCCCTCCTCCTCCCACTCCATTCCATCAGGCCATCAACTACCATCACAAAGGTAAATAAAACGACTTTATTATACAGTACAGTTTATTTCTTTAATTACAATACAATAGCACATTTATTATACATAAAATAAGGTATATTTTTGTGTAGTTTTAAGGCTTATTTAGTAGAAAATTATGTTTTATGGGGACCTGGGAACGGATTATTCTCATTTTAATGGTTTCTTATGGGAAATAAATGTTCGGAAGACGAACTTTTCGCCTCACACACACTTTCTGGGAACCAATTATGTTCGTGAGCAGAGGTATCACTGGAAATATATATATATATATATATATATATATATATATATATATATATATATATATATAAGTTCGTCTTCTGAACATTTATTTCCCATAAGAAACCATTATCCGTTCCCAGGTCCCCATAAAACATAATTTTCTACTAAATAAGCCTTAAAACTACACAAAAATATACCTTATTTTATGTATAATAAATGTGCTCTTGTATTGTAATTAAAGAAATAAACTGTACTGTATAATAAAGTCGTTTTATTTACCTTTGTGATGGTAGTTGATGGCTTGATGGAATGGAGTGGGAGGAGGAGGGAGGGACTTACTGTTTGGAAGGAGTGTTTGGAAACGCTTACTGTTTGGAAACACCCTTAGCCACACACGCACCCTTAATAGCTTCCTTGTTCTTAAGGATGGTGGTAGACTTAGCGTACTGGTACTGGGACGCTGAGTCACACAAACGCACACCTCGTTCGTGTTTTTCAATGATCTCCGCCTGTGGGGGGTCTTTTTCGGTCCCATAATAGCAAAAGTACACTCAATATGGTCCAAAATGTCTATCAAACACAAACCACTTCCGCATTCAAAGAAAGGGATGTGACAAACTGTGACGCCGTGAGCGTGCATCAGCTTCTCGTGGCCGCCACCGTGGCGCTGTTCGACCGCGTGGTTTGATTCGTTCGCCGAAAACTAGTTCGTCAGCAGCGACAATATGCTCGCAAATTTAATGTTCTTGAGGCGAAAAGTTCGTGAGCTTAAGCATTCGTCAGCGGAGGTTTTACTGTATATATATATATATATATATATATATATATATATATATATATATATATATACACACATACAGTCGGCCCCCTACCGACGAAATTAATCCGTTCCAGAGCCCTTTTCGTAACGCGAGGATTTCGTAAGTAGAGGATGAATCTTGGATGTTAAACGCCTAATTCGTTCCAAGGCTCCAGTCTTTGGACTGTATGTCTGTCTGTCTTCCTTTCAGCCTTTTCCCTTTTACTCGGGAGTCGCCACAGCGAATCATCTGATTCGCACGTTTGATTTGGCAGAGGTTTTTACGTCGGATGCCCTTCCTGTCACAACCCTTTTAGCAAGGGACAGAAACACGGTGACGACTTTGCAGCTACTCTTTAAGAATGTCAGCAATGGTTCTTTTACATGCCTCTCACCATAGACAGTGAGAGACATGGCCCGCCTTTGATAACCCAGTTAGCCGCACAGGGTGGGACAGTGACAACTTTGTGGAGAGTGGGACTCGAACCGGATAAACTCCATAAACCCTTTAAAAATTATAAAAGTACATCAATTTTGTATGAAATATGTGTTAAAAGTAAAATAAAATTATTTATTAAACAATTTAAACATTTTATTAACATATTAAACCATTTTATTAACATATTTATTAATTAAACCATTATTAAACATTTTTATTAACACACACACACACACACACACACACACACACACACACACACACACACCCCTGTCTATCTTTCTCACTCTCTCTCTCTCTCTCTCTCTCTCTCTCGCACGCACGCTGCGAGCCACACCCACAAGACGTGGAATTCAAAGCGCATTCCCTGCTTGACAAACTCAACTTTAATTTGATTCCTTGAGGGTTAGGAATTCCAGATAAGCTCAAATGCGTCCACATTTATTAAACATTTACTGAATTAAAACAACTTAAACAACTAAACTAAAAACTAAAGCGTTAAGCTTCCTTCTGTCTCTATCTGGGAGGCCAGCGGGTGGAATGTTGAGAGACAGCCAATGAGAGAGCAACTCAGTCGTCATGTGAAATTTTGATTGGCCGTTTGAATTTTAAATTTCTTTTCGTAAGAGGGGGTTGTTTTCGTATCCCGGGAACGGAAACTTAGGAAAATGATCTTCATAACCCGGGGATTTCGTACACAGGGGTCTTCGTAAGAAGGAGGCCGAGTGTGTATATACAGTCATCCCTTGCCACTTCGCAATTTGAGCATCGCCGTCTTGGTAAATCGCAGTATTTTAATAAAAAAAAAAATTAAATTAAATATTCAAAAAAAGTTTAAAATTCGCGCTGTAACTCACATGTAAGCAAGCAGAAGGCAGGGACCCAAGGCAGGCTGCGTCTATTGTTTCCAAATGACAGACTGAAGTGCCCCTCCTCCCCAGTTCAGGCAGGGACCACCCACTCAACTCAATCTCGCAGGCTGATTGGCTTAAACGCATGATGCTGTTGCCTCCCGCCCACTCAACTCAATCTCGCAAGCTGATTGGCTTAGAAGTGTGACGCTGTTGCTTTGCACATTCCCGCGGGATTTTTTGTGATTTTACTGTATAGTGTTTGTGTACGTCCTGCACCACGGAGAAAAACTATTGTCAGATATGAGTACAGTACTTAAAGTATTTATATATAAATTCTATTTAAATATTAATACATTACAGTATTTACATATGCATATAACTGTGTAACGTTTAATATACACTTCTTGATATTGTATAGACGTGAAAACGTATAGAAATGAGACAACATGGTAGAAATGGGGACGGGGTCAGGGCGTTTCTACTTCGTGGTTTTTCGAATATCGCGGACAGCTCTGGTCTACATTATCCGCGATATTCAAGGGATGACTGTATATATATATATATATATATACACACACATATACATATACAGTGATACCTCAGCTCACGAACATAATTGGTTCCCAGAAAGTGTGTGTAAGGCGAAAAGTTCGTCTTCCGAACATTTATTTCCCATAAGAAACCATTAAAATGAGAATAATCCGTTCCCAGGTCCCCATAAAACATAATTTTCTACTAAATAAGCCTTAAAACTACACAAAAATATACCTTATTTTATGTATAATAAATGTGCTATTGTATTGTAATTAAAGAAATAAACTGTACTGTATAATAAAGTCGTTTTATTTACCTTTGTGATGGTAGTTGATAGCTTGATGGAATGGAGTGGGAGGAGGAGGGAGGGAGGGAGTTACTGTTCGGAAGGAGTGTTTGGAAACACCTACTGTTTGGAAACACCCTTAGCCACACACGCACCCTTAATAGCTTCCTTGTTCTTAAGGATGGTAGCAATGGTAGACTTAGTGTATGCTAAGTCACACAAACGCACACCTCGTTCATGTTTTTCAATGATCTCCTTCTTCTGCTCGATCGTAATTTTCTTTAATGTCTTCTCAGGTGCCAGGTCGTGCTGAAAAATGAAATCTTCATCTCCATAAAGCTTTTCAGCAGATGGAAGCATGAAGTGCTCCAAAATCTCCTGATCGATAGCTGCATTGACCCTGCGCTTGATAAAACACCAGCAGCTGACATGGCACCCCAGACCATCACTGACTGTGGGTACTTGACACTGGACTTCAAGCATTTTGGCATTTCCTTCTCCCCAGTCTTCCTCCAGACTCTGGCACCTTGATTTCCGAATGACATGCAAAATTTGCTTTCATCCGAAAAAAGTACTTTGGACAACTGAGCAACGGTCCAGTGCTGCGTCTCTGTGGCCCAGATCAGGCGCTTCTGCCGCTGTTTCTGCTTCAAAAGTGGTTTGACCTGGGGAATGTGGCACCTGTAGCCCAGTCCACTGCCTCCACAGGTCCCCCAAGGTCTGGAATCGGCCCTTCTCCACAATCTTCCTCAGGGTCCGGTCACCTCTTCTGGTTGTGCAGCGTTTTCTGCCACACTTTTTCCTTCCCACAGACGTCACACTGAGGTGGCTTGATACAGCACTCTGGGAACAGCCTATTCGCTCAGAGATTTCTTTGTGTCTTACCCTCTTGCTTGAGGGTGTCAATGATGGCCTTCTGGACAGCAGTCAGGTCGGCAGTCTTACCCATCATTGCGGTTTTGAGTAATGAACCAGGCTGGGAGTTTTTAAAAGCCTCAGGAATCTTTTGCAGGTGTTTAGAGTTAATTGGTTGATTCAGATGATTAGGTTAATAGCTCGTTTAGAACTCCTTTTCATGAAATGCTAATTTTTTGAGATAGGAATTTTGTGGTATCATGAGCTGTATGCCAAAATCAGTATTAAAACAATAAAAGACCTGAAACATTTCAGTTGGTGTGCAATGAATCAAAAATATATCAAAGTTTAATTTTTATCAGTACATTACAGAAAAGAATGAACTTCATCACAATATGCTATTTTTTTGAGAAGGACCAGTATCTATATATATATATATATATATATATATATATATATATACAGTCAAACCTCCGCTGACGAACGCTTAAGCTCACGAACTTTTCGCCTCAAGAACATTAAATTCGCGAGCATATAGTCTCTGCTGACGAACTAGTTTTCGGCGGACGAACCAAACCACGCGGTCGAACAGCGCCACGGTGGCGGCCACGAGAAGCTGATGCACGCTCACGGCGTCCCAGTTCGTCACCCCCTTTCTTTGAGTGCGGACGTGGTTTGTGTTCGATAGACATTTTGGACTATATT
Source organism: Plotosus lineatus (assembly GCA_024760905.1). Taxonomy (NCBI): domain Eukaryota; kingdom Metazoa; phylum Chordata; class Actinopteri; order Siluriformes; family Plotosidae; genus Plotosus; species Plotosus lineatus. The sequence goes on from CM045731.1 coordinate 26,559,382, forward strand.
GAGTGTACTTTTGCTATTATGGGACCGAAAAAGACCCGGAGACACCGGAGGTTGAGTTACCTACAGTCCTTATGGAAGGTGACTCTCCTTCCAAACAGTAACTCCCTCCCTCCCTCCTCCTCCCACTCCATTCCATCAAGCCATCAACTACCATCACAAAGGTAAATAAAACGACTTTATTATACAGTACAGTTTATTTCTTTAATTACAATACAATAGCACATTTATTATACATAAAATAAGGCATATTTTTGTGTAGTTTTAAGGCTTATTTAGTAGAAAATTATGTTTTATGGGGACCTGGGAACGGATTATTCTCATTTTAATGGTTTCTTATGGGAAATAAATGTTCGGAAGACGAACTTTTCGCCTCACACACACTTTCTGGGAACCAATTATGTTCGTGAGCAGAGGTATCACTGTATATATATATATATATATATATATATATATATATATATATATATATATATATATATATATATATATATATATATATATATCTCAAGCAAATAGTAATGGCGTTATGAAACAAGGGTGGCATGGTGGCCTCCGTCTCACAGCAAGGTCCTGGTTTCGAGTCACGGACTCAGCAAGAGCATTTCGTTGGGGAGTTTGCGTGTGTGTGTGTGTGTCCCCCTCCCCAATCCTGTGCTTGCCTGAGGTTCCTACTGGTACTCTTGTTTCCTCCCACAGTCAAAAGAGAGTCACTATGAGCTAATTGGCTGTTCCAAATTGCTTTTAGGTTTGAGTAGGTGAGAGGATGATTGTATGTGTGTGAGAAAGAAAACCTTTTATCCGTTTTAATTTGCAAGTTGAAAGGCTATTCAATGAATATTGTCTTGCATTTTAGACATCCGTTGCATATTTACATGATTTTTGCAACTAAATTGAGGGGAAAAAAATAACACAACAAAACCTTTAACATTTACAGAAGGAGTCTCCAGTGTCAGCACCTTGCAACAGTCATTATTTATTATTTACTGAAGGAGTCTTCATTGTCAGAACCATTAGCATCATCATTGTGGTTAGAATTATTTAATAGACTTAATCCGTTTGTTTCTTACCTTTCGACTCCGTGACGGACGACTCCTCGCTCTCTGCTTCTACTTCCTGTGGCAGCTCTTCCACCTTTTTTACTTTACATGGCCGGCCAACCCTGAGACAAAACAAAGTAACCTCATCTGAGAAATAACTAACAACATCACACAGCATGGTGATGCTGTGAGTGCAAAACTAGTCACATCAGAAGCTTGACTTAGATAATGTGTACATGCTTAGATTTTAGTTTATATTCATCCAGATTACATATGAAACCCACTGCTGATTCACTATTGCCACACCGTTTAATCCTATTAGAGTTGATGGGATGCTGAACCCTATATCAGCCGGCTCTGGGTGAAGGAAGGGTTCACCCTGAACAGGTCACCAACAAATCACAGGGCCACTACACACACAACCACAGACAAATACAAACCGAATTCTAAATTAGTTGGGACGCTATACAAATTGTGAATAAAACTGAATACAATGATGTAGAAGTGACAAATTTAAACATTTTATTCTGAGTAGAACATAGATGACAGGCTCAAAAGTTTAAACTGAGTAAATTGTATCATTTTTAGGGAAAATATGTTGATTTTAAATTTCATGGTGCCAACAAATCTCAAAAAAGTTGGGACAGGTAGCAATAAAAGGCTGGAAAAGTCAATTGCACTTATAACGATCAGCTGGTAGACCAATTACCATGAATGAGGTCCATTGGCAACGTGACTCAGAATAAAAAGAGCTTTTCAGAGTGGCAGTATCTCTCAGAAGCAAAGATGGATAGAGGATCAGCAATTTCCCCAATGCTGTGCAGAAAGTTAGCGGAGCAATACCAGAAAGGTGTTTCCCAGCAAAAAATTGCAAAGAGTTTGAAGTTATCATCATCTACAGTGCATAACATCATCCAAAGATTCAGAGAATCTGGAACAATCTCTGTGTGTAAGGGTCAAGGTCGAAAAATCGTACTGAATTCCCATGATCTTCGGTCCCTTAAATGGCACTGCACCACAAACAGGAATGCTACTGTAAGGGAAATTACAGAATGGGCTCCGCAATACTTCCAGAAAACATTGTCAGTGAACATAATCCACCGTGCCAGCCGCTGTTGCCAGCTGAAACTCTACAGTACCAAGGAGAAGCCATTTCTAAACAGGACCCAGAAGCACAAGCATTTTCTCTGGGCCAGGGGTCATTTAAAATGGAGTGTGGCAAAGTGGAAAACTGTTCTGTGGTCAGACGATTTGAAGTTCTTTATGGCAAACTGGGACACCATGTCATGTGGACTAAAGAGCACAAGGACAAGCCAAGTTGTTCTCAGCGTTCAGTTCAGTAGCCTGCATCTGTGATGGTATGGGGTTGCGTGAGTGCGTGTAACATGGGCAGCTTGCACGGCACCGTCAATGCAGAAAGGTATATTCAGGTTCGAGAACATATGCTTTCAGAGAAGACTTTGCATTTTCAACATGATAATGCCAGACCACATGCAGCATTAATTACAACATCATGGCTGTGTAGGAAAAGGATCCGGGTATTGAAATGGCCAGCCTGAAGTCCAGATCTTTCACCTATAGAGAACATTTGGTGCATCATAAAGAGGAAGGTGCAACAAAGAAGGCCCAAGACAGTTGAACAGTTAGAGGCCTGTATTGGACAAGAATGGGACAGCATTCCTATTTCTAAACTTGAGAAACTTGTCTCCTCGGTCCCCAGACGTTTGCAGACTGTTGTAATAAGAAGAGGTGATGCCTCACAGTGGTGAAAATGGCCTTGTCCCAACTTTTTTGAGATTTGTTGACACCATGAAATTCAAAATCAACACATTATTCCCTTAAAATGATACATTTTCTCAGTTTAAACTTTTGACCCTGTCATCTGTGGTAAGAGGCTCATGTAAAACAGGGGTTGGGAACCTATGGCTCGTGAGCCAGATGTGGCTCTTTTGATGAGTGCATCTGGCTCTCAGATAAATCAGGTGGCTTTTCTTAACAGAATAACTAATACATAATTTTTCTGTCCTTTAACTAAAAATACAGAAAAAAAGCCATCAAATAAAATCATAAATAAATCTCATGCATTTCAATCTATACATCTATTTTTAATGCCACTTGTCGCTGTGGTGCGCAGCAGAGAGCCAATCCTTTCTGTACTCCAGTGTGTGGGCGGGGCCGATACCTTGAAACTCGAATTTAATTGGATTATATGCAACAGCCTGCGTGAGTTGTTTTTGGGTAAAGAGGAACATTTCCCTTGTTTTGATCAGCTCATGTGCAAGAAGCCAAGCGGAGCTGGCAAGCAAAACACAAATGGACAGATTGTGAAAAAAATTCAACCCGTTGCCAAAACGTGGGACGCGCTTCCTGTCACATAAACACTGCAGCGCGAGAGTCCTGTCGTATTAACCATGTCTGGCTCCATATGCGCACACGAGCAGTCCTTTTCACACCTGAAAAGCATCAAGACCAACCTGCGGTCACGTGTAATAGATGGAAGCCGAAATGCCTGCATGAAGCTGAACCTCAGCACGCATCAACCAGACTACAAAGTCATCAGCAACACCATGCAGCCCCAGAAGTAGCATTAATAGTAAGTAGTACTTTTCTTATTAATAAATAACTTTGGATTTATTTTAAACAACATTGTTATAACAGAGTCTTATTATACCCTAAAATTGTTGGTCTCAGTATTAAAAAATATATTTGCTCTCAGAGAAATTAGATTTTAAATTGTTTTTTTTTTTTTTTGGGGCTCTCTTAGTCAAAAAGGTTCCCGACCCCTGATGTAAAAGAACCATTGCTGACTTCTGACAAGAATAGGCTACATAGCCATCAGTGCGTTTCTGCCCCTTGTTAAAGGGTTGTGTCAGGAAGGGCATCCGACGTAAAAGCCTATGCCAAATCAAACATGCGATGATTTGCTGTGGCGACCCCTGAGAAAAAAGGGAACAACCGAAAGGAAAAGAAGAAGAAGAATGTCTAGGTTCTGTTTGGAATAAAATACTGAAATTTGGCAATTCCACATCATTGCATTCAGTTTTTATTCACAATTTGTATAGTGTCCTAACTTTTTGGAATCCGGTTTGTAGCTTAAAATGCATGGTTTTGAACTGTAGGAGGAAACCAGACTACCCTGAGGAAACACAAGCGCAGAGAGACCATGCAAACTCAGCATGGGGCTCGAACCAGGGACCATCTTGCTGTAAGGTGGACGTGCAAAACACTACAACACTGTGCCACCCTCTTATTTAACAGATAAAACAAATACAGATAATAATAATAATAATAATAAAAAAATAATAATAATAATAAAGAAGATATCATTGTACTAAAGGACACTTATTTTGTGTTTCATTACAAATAAATAAATAAATAAAAAACCAAGAAATCCCTGATCTGTACCCTGATAGCCAAATCACATGATGCACATCTGTTCTTTCCAGCTATGATTAATGTTAAACTCTCTTTTCCTCCTCTGTATAATGATTCCCATGTGGGATTTCTACGTTTCTATCATTTCACTGTCATAAAGCACAAGCGCCGAGACGGACACAAATCCTCATCTGACACTAAATATTTTTTAAATGTTTAATAAAGAACAAACGAAAACTTGAAGAATAAAGACAAAGCCTAATCTGGGAAAGTTGTGCTAAATCTAAAATCCAAACGAGATTGTAATCTGAAAAGGGAACCTGCTTTTGGTTAAATGGCTGTTCAGAGGAGACGTGTTGACTGGGTTTATTTATTTCTTTATTTTTAGAGACATTTACAGAAACAGATCCATTATTTCTGCTAGTCAGTGATCCTGGTCAGTAGTAATGGTAGCTTTTAGGCCACGCCTTCTTTCTGAACACCATCTAAGGAGGTGATCACACGAGAGGTGTGACAGAAAAATGAATGGCAAGTTCATTCTCAAAATGTTTTGAATGCCTGGTTCTTGAACTTATCACAAAGTATTTCAAGCGTGTGAAATTTCTATGAATATTGCAAAAAACAAGGCTTTGACGGAGAGTAATCTCAGACTTTTCTCTGCATATGCTGTGAGAAAGTCGTACAGTTGTTGTTTTTCTAGTAAATTATTTGTTTTTTGTTCGAAAAAAGCTTTGAGACTTCCATGAAAAATATTTGAGAAAAGTTTGAGGCTTGCTGGCATCTTCCACATTCCATGTATTTTGTCAATTTGTATCTTATTCAGATTTTGTTTATGCTAATAGCACATGAATAATAAGCCAGTGGTTTGAGAACAAAAGCAAACAAAACTGCAAACCAAGCGCAAATTACTGAAGTTGCAAATTTTTGTGCTACTTTGTGACTTTTGCGCGATATACATATTTAAGCTTAAAAATATTTCCTCACGTCTGGAATTGCAAAATTTGCAAAAAAAAAAAAAAAAAAAAATTAAATTCACATCAGTCGCTTTTCTATCACCCCTTTGTTGTGATCAGTTGGACATGTCAGTGTTTATATGCGGAAAGTTACTCGCATTGATGGTGGTGTAGTGATTGGCACTCCAGCCTCACAGCGATAACATGCGCATTTATCCATGTTTATAGATAACGGTGTATGTTCAAGACACAAAAAAGGAGCTCACCAGGCCATCTAAGGTGAGCATGTGACGTGAAAGTTTACACGTATAGACGAGCTATGTGTTGCTAAACTGGTGGCAGTATGCTAACATATTAGCATACTACCACCAGTTTAGCATGCTAACTTGTTACGTATTAGTCACGTTCTTTAAAAATAGTAGATCAAAAACCAAAACTGAATACATCACTGGGTTACGTAAGCATACGGTCCACGTATAAAATATGCTATGTTGATAAGGAAGCTATTACACATGGAGGGAAGGTTAAGACAAAACAACCTTCATCTTCTCGAGCATTTCATGGAGTGAAAAATAGCTTCTTGTTGTATTAAAAAGCACCAGTATGAGTAACTGCAGAAATCTGTCAGACTGTGAATCTTCTTCATGATCGTGTCAGCCAGATACGATGAGACGCTATCAGGAAAGCTGTGAGTCACACACACCAGCAGGCATTACGGACTGAGCTGTGATTCACCAAGTTCTGCAAGGATGAAGCTACTGGACGCCAGCTGGAATTACAAACCAATCTGTGATAAAGAGCTCTGGAGATGCCTAAGGCGTCATAATTATAGACCATTCTCTGTTTTCTTTCCAGTATCTGATATGATCGAGTAGCACGCTGTGCTGTTTACGACAGTCTGGAAGAAGGTGGTGATTAGTTTTCTTGAACAGTAGCGACATGTTTACATTAACACACACTCTAATATGTTATCATTACCATAGTAACAGCTGATTCATGTGTGATGTATTAAACTGTATTGTAATTGTTCCACTATGAAGTTTTCTGTGTTTAACTCTCAGTCCTGTTTTTTTATTATTATTATAGAAAAACTGGGTTCGATTATTATAGAAAAAAAAGTTAAAATAGATTTGAAGTAATAAAAAAGACAAAGCCAGGAAAACAAATCGAACAGTACCAACAACTATGTTACGCACATAGTACATAGTATATTAAAAGGTGAACATAATTAAATGAAGAAGGCTGTTTCTGAATCAGGCGTCATTAATGATTGTTAATCAGCGATTCCAATATTCCTGAAAGGGATTATTACGCAACAGACGGCTGAACGTCAATACGTGTAAATGTTAATTAAACAGCTTAAAGCTGTCCTTTACCTTCGCTTGGTCTCCGTACCAACTGGCTTCTGATGCGGTGTTTCCATGGTGACAGTTGCCATGTTGGCCTTATCCGGGTGACAGACAGATTTACTGAGAAGATGAAGGGAAAAAGTGACAGATCAATGTATGACTTCTGACTCCATCTGTTCCTTCATCATAAGGAAGAAGCAGAAGGACAAACACACACACACACACACACACACACTCGCACACACGCACACATGAAGTGAGACACATCTGTCCCTGATATACAATGGACAATCTGTGTATGTTCTCCCCCAAGACTACTAAAGGAAGCTTTCAAGGTTATTAGAGGAGGCATAACCATTATATCTTTTGAATCCATTAATGGAAATGTTACCTGTATACCTGTTCAATCTAATAAAGTAGGTGTGGTCCAAATAAATGTTGGATATATTGACCGAAGCATAAATCATGTACCTATCGAGGCTACTAAAAAAGGCACAGCCCATCAACATGTTAATCCCAAAGAACAAAGCATGGCATTGATAAATTGATCTTTTTCTAAAAGAGTTGAAGGAGTTCACATCCAAACACAAGTCAAAGAATCTAACCTCGAATTCTAAATGATCGAATCTTTTTCTAATAAAATACCTACAGTACAACCCAATACCTTTAAATATGCAAAGACTCTTTAGTGAAACTGCACCAAGGACCACACAACAAAAGGTCCTGGCAAATTGACCCTAGATGTAAATGTGAGTGTGAATGGTTTGTGTGTTGGCCCTGCAAAGGCCTGGTAAACTGTTCAGGTTGCACCTTTGTCCAATAGCACCTGAGATAGGCACTGGCCTCCCCGTGACCCTCATAGAAGCAGCAGTGGTAGCTTAGTGGATAAGGCAATGGATCGCTAATCAGAAGGTCAGTGATTCAATCCCCACTCTCACCACTGTTGGGCCCTTGAGCAAAGCCATTAACCCCCAATTGCTCAGTTGTATATACAGTGGTACCTCACCTTACGAAAGTCTCACCAAACGAAAAATTCATGCACACACACACACGCAAACACGCGCGCACGCGCGCACACACACACACACACAAACGCGTGTGTGATTTCCGGTCCGAGTGAGAAGAAGAAACGAGCTCGAGTGATATCACAAAGGAATATGGCCAAACCTGTCTACCATCAGTACAATATTGACGCAGAAGGAGGTCTTAAAATGTATGCTTTTATAATTTTTAAAGGGTTTAGGGGTAGTATTGGGAGACTTGGAACGAATCACACATTTTACATGTAAAATGCGGTTCAACTTAGGAAAAATGCAGGTTACGAAAAAAGCTCTGAAATGGATTAATTTCGGAAGGTGAGGTACCACTGTATGTATTATATATATATATATATATATATATATATATATATATATATATATATATATACACATATATATGTGTGTGTGTGTGTGTGTGTGTGTGTATCTAAGGATTACTGTAAGTCGCTCTGGATAAGAGCGTCTGCCAAATGCTGTAAATGTAAAATGTAAATGCAATTAAGTGGCTGGCAACTGAATGAGTGAGTTATTGAGAACTCTTGGTGCAGAAATGGTAATGCAAAAGAAAGAAAAGTACCACAACCAGTCATAAAACACCAGTCATAACCAATCAGACTGCATAATTAAAAAAGCATCCGAGTACTCTACATCATTCATTATTTACTTTGTTAATAGTTAAATCCTTAAAAGGTTAAACACTCACTCATTACTATTTGCTGAGGCATCAGTGTTCAGCTCCACCCTGCGTGATCGGCTCACTCCGGAACCCGGCATCTCCCCAGTCAGGCGGTCTGGCAAAACCGAGTCCTTCTTCATGTTGATCTCGGAATAGGGACAGCCCATGGCACTGGAAAGATTGTGCTTTTTTCCAGTAATAATAATCATGGTAATTGTCAGATTTCAGTTTAAAAGTAAGAAAGTTTCAGGAGAGATTTTTGAAATACATCAGTTTCTACAGATTGCATCAGTCTGCTCTTACTCGTTTTCTACATTAGATGTCCTTGGTGCTTCAGTGGATACTTTTCAAAAGTAAACAACAGCCAACAAGTCTGTCCTGGGTAGAAATATGCTCAAGGGGTATATACAGGATGAGGAATTACTATCAAATACACCAGGGATCAGAGCTATTTGTCATATTATTGCTAGACTATTACAGTCCCTTTTTAGCTGGACAAACGTCTCCAACAGATAATACAAACAATGCCACTGTGAAGGTCTGAGATCAGAAGGGGACAAAACATTACAAATGACTCCAACCCAAGGCCTTGGGTACGGTGGTGGGGGTTTGAAAAGTTCTTGAGTTAACCTTTAAATGGGATCATGTATGGACTGGGTGTGGATGACAAGCGAAATTTAAACAATTACCCTTTCCTCCCTAATGCCCCCAGTGCGGCTAACTGGGTTATCAAAGGCGGGCCATGTCTCTCACTGTTTATGGTGAGAGGCATGTAAAAGAACCATTGCTGACTTTTGTAAAGAGTAGCTGCAAAGCCGTCAGTGTGTTTCTGTCCCTTGCTAAAAAAGGGTTGTGACAGGAAGGGCATCCGACGTAAAAACCTCTGCCAAATCAAACGTGCGAATCGTATGATTAGCTGTGGCGACTCTCGAGTAAAAAGGGAAAAGGCAGAAAGGAAAACAGACAGACCATTTCATCCCTAATGGCCGGCCTGCCTCTGAGTCCGTCTTTCAATGCACTGAGACCCTCTAGTCCACTAACCCGTACCTTCAGATTTAACCCTGTTTTAGCCAACAGAGTAAATACAAGAGCCACCTACAGGGAACCAGTGAACAACAAATGTAGCCTTTTTTTTGTTGGTGCTTCTGTCTAAGAGCCTCAGCACTCAGCACTCTCCCTCTGATGCATTTATAAATATGTCTCAGTGTGTTTTCTTTTTCTGCACAAGTACTCATGGAGGCCTAAAGATGAAGAACGTCTTGAGTGATTCTCGAGCTGAATAAAGGCTGTAGCACTTATAGTGCAGGTTTATCCTTTTCTCTGAGTGCACAGAATTTAATCTTAAGATACGCCTACACCCAGAAGGGTTGTTTGTCTTGAGATAATAAGACAGTTGTCAATAGCAGACAATTTGACCAGTGGCGCACCATTTCAGTTTACACTTCCTAGTTATGAAAATCACTTAGGAAATGTGAATTTATTCTTTGTTTATGTTTGTGTCATCTGTTTAGTGCCAAAAGTGGATGTCATGTTATTTTCTTATTGCTTTGATGTACAAGTTGGACTTTGGGCAATGGTGGCCTAGTGGTAAAGGGCACTGAATTGCTGATTCTAAGGTTGGGGGTTCGTGTCCCGCTCTCCACATGGTTGTCACTGTCCCCTCACTACAGCAAACTGGGTTATCAAAGGCCGGCCATGTCTCTCACTGTCTATGGTGTGAGGTTCACGTAAAAGAACCATTGCTGACTTTCGTCAAGAGTAGCTGCAAAGCCGTCAGCGTGTTTCTGCTATGCGATGGCCTGGCAAGCTGTCCAGGGTGTACTCTGCCCTCGCCCTGAGTCAGCTGAGATGTGCACCAGCCTCCCCGCCACCCAAATTAGCATTAAGTGGTTCAGAAAATGAATGAACGAATGACTTAGACTTTCAGAATCTTAAGCCGAGTATCTTTGCTATGATGATGCTCCCCCATGCTACAGGAAACATGCAGCTATTTCACTAATGTTCCGGGGGAAACCAGGGCAATCTTAAATTACTTGAAGCTTGTGTCAAGAAACCTGATTTGTTTTCTATTATTATGCATATAGCCCAGTAGGTTCTATGCCCATAATGTGCTCCTTTGCTCTAAACGTCACCCACCCCACCTAACGTGCCAGACCTACAGAAAAATGGAGCCTGAAATGGAAGTTTTGTTGACATTAATCCAATGACACACAGAGGGATTGCAGCGAGAGCATCAAGGCTGTACATGGAAACAAATGGAAATTTTTAAAACTTCTATTCAAAATTTAGATAAGTGAGCAGGTAACGAAATAAAATCCACTTACAACTACTACGTTACTACTCATCCCACTACTAGGTTCACGGAGAGGCTGGAGCCTATCTCAGCTGGCACTGGGCAAAGGTAGAGTACATCCTGACCAGCTCACCAGACCATTGTAGGGCAACACACACACACAACCGTTCACGCTCACATCCACACAATGGTAATTTGAAACAGCCAGTTAGCCTAATGTGTGCCTCTTTGGAATGTGGGAGAAAACTAGAGAACCAGGAAGAAACCCACTCAAACACAAGGAGAACATACTAACCCCACACAGAAACACCCAGGAAATCTTTGCTGTGTGGCGGACGTGCTCACTCAAAAAAAAAAAATCGATACAAAAAAAACCCCATTTTATAATGTCTACTTTATTTACAACAGTGACGGATTATGATTAGCTTCTCGGCTAGTTTGGATTAGCTGGCTGTAATAACTAGTTAGCGCTTAGCATAATTTCAGCACTAGTTTCCTTATGAATACATATTTGAGCACGAATGGCAAAAGTAACATCACTGTATGTTTACATTTGTGTCTCCTGGACTAAAACAGATAAACCCCCATCTTTCACCTTGGCAATATCTTATGTACCACTTGGCCTCATCTGGCTCAAGAAGGACTGTCAGGCCAGAATGGTCAGTCTGGTGGTCACAGATTAACCCCAAGTAGGTATAATCAAACCCAGGGAGTCCCAACAGAAAAGGTAATGGCATTGGCTTGGCCTAGCTTGCTCAGCTATGGACTGTGGCAGGAATGTGGCTATGGTTTCATAACACCAGGGTCCCTGGTTCTTGAGTGATTGTGTTTAATAATTTTTCTCTCTATGCTATCTATCTATGTTTATATGCTCTTCTGCATATATATCTCTGTGGGGGGGGGGGGGGGGGGTTCTGGGTTCTCCCCACCTTAAAAAAATAGGTAAGATATACTGGTGACATTAAACTTTCACTTAATGTAAACAAAAGTGACAGGACATTCATTCAGGGTGTGCTTCCATCCTGCGCCCAGTGTTCTAAGGATAGACTCCAAAATCTACCTCAACCCTGACCGAGATAAAGAAGCTATTGAAACTGATCTCAGAAATAAACATCCTTTGGATTGTTAAAAAAAATCCACCGTATAAATAAAGTGTACTTCTGTGAGGATTATTAATATGTCCCCCCACCCGTAACGATTCTGTAAATTCCATATGGTTATCGTTCTCAGCAACGAACAGCCAACATTATATTCATACAAAACCAGAGACAACCTAACATTATTCTTTTCCTGACATCTTTCTCATTTCAGTCCCAAATCCTCCTTCTATGAGGAATCAAGTTTGGATTATGAGTTTACAAACCAGAACTGGGATTGGATCAGCAGCAGAGGAGAGGACTGTGTTTGAGGATCCGCGTGTGATTGAAATGAAAGACAGGTCTGTTTTTACTTATTATTTACAGAAAGGAAGGGAATCTCCTCAGTCGAGTGTATTAGCATACAAATAGGTTCAGTGGGGATCCAAAGCCATCATTGGAAATGAAGGAAATAGAGCAGAAAAGACGGACAGAAACCATCCATTACAACACACACTGTTTATTTGTTATCCTAAAAAAAAACTAAAAATAATCTTATTTTGCTGTAGTTCTATTTATGTTTTGATCTACACAGCTCCAATTTCTGATATGGTGTCTGAAAACAGTAAAAATGACTGAAAGACAAAAAATATAGATGGAGCAAAGGATGAGTCCTGTACTTCCGTCTCTTTCTCTGTATATCTGTTTTTCATGACAGTGACAACCTTGTGGAGAGTGGGACTCGAACCCCCAACCTTTGGATCAGCGATCCAGTGCCCTATACCACTAGACCACCACTGCCCACATATAAAGGAAGGAATAGATAGACAGATTAATGGATGGAGAAAAAGTTGAGCGTATGGAAGGAAATGATAGATGTGCTTGGACTGGTGTATTTTTCAGATTTCCTCTAAATGAACATAGAGACAGGTGGCTTGATGACTAAATGGAGAAATGGATGGGAGTGGAGAAGGAAAAAGCCATTGAAAGGACAGAAAAAAATTGACATGTGGATAGAAAGAAAAAAAAAAGGAAGGGCTGAAAACAGGTAAATGGGTAGCTGTATAGATGAATGAAAGGATGAACAGATGGATCGGGAATTCAACAATATATGTAGGATAAACTAGTGGCACTGTGGTATAGTGGGTAACATATCCCAGCAAGAAGTACGAGTCCTGAGTTCCGGGTGTACCTCTGAGGAGTTTGCATGTTCTCCATGTGCTTGTGTGGGTTTTCTCCTGCTACTCTGGTTTCCTCCCACAATCCAAAAGCATGCACAGTGGGCTGATTGGCAGTTCCAAATTGCTACAAGGTGTGCGTGTAAGTGTGAATGGTTGTGTGAGTGTTGCGTGGTCCTGTGATGGCCTGGCGAGCTGTCCAGGGTGTACCCCGCCCTCGCCCGGGGAGGCATCTCAGCCGACTCTGTGACCCTAATTAGGATTAAGCAATTCAGAAAATGAATGAATGAATGTTTGAAAATAAACCTTTCTGCAGTTATGTTCTGTATTTTAGTTTATTTGTGTCAGAAAAAAGGTCAGAAAACTATAAAGAAAAAACCCCCAAAAAACAAACAAACAAAAAAATTGTTTTGTGGGGATAAAATTGCCGTGCAACCCACGAAACAAAAGTTTGGCATGAAAAAAAAAAGGGATTTTTCTATTGTTTAGAAATAAATGTAATCAGAAAAAGAGACTTATTTGCCAGGAACAAAAATCGTGTTAAACAGTGTCATTTAATGAATATGTTGATTAGTCAGTTGGGCTTTTTAATCCCGGGCCATAGTGGTTCATCAGGCCGGTGCTTATCCTGGTTTCCATAGCGTCAAGCGACTAGGAGTACAACTCCTCCTGGATGGGATGCTAGTCCATCGCAGGTTACCTTCCCAGTATATTTTTACTGGTACCCATTTATACTGCTGGGTGAACAGAGGCACATTTGTGGTTAAGAACTTTCCCAGGGGTCTTAGCACAGTGGGGTTCTAACTGGGATTCAAACACACAACCTCCCGATCATGAGTCCAGCACCTAAAACACTATGCCACCGGCCCCACAAGGATAGGTTGATTAACGCTATATAAATAGATTGGTGGATAGATGGATGGATGCAGAATAGACGGATATAGTACGTGGCTGGATGGATGTTGGATGGCAGATAGGTAGAACAACTGATGGCTCATTGGTTAAATAGACAGATAGGTAGAAGAATGGATCGAAAGATGATTGGTTAATGGATGGATAGATGGGTTGTTACTAAATGGATGGATGAATGGACCTTATTCTAAGCTACTGGGCTATACAAGGAGTTAATGTTTTGTGAATAATTTACTGACACACACACACACACACACACACACACACACACACATACACACACACCTGTGGTGTCCAGAGTAACGAGCTCCTTTGATGTGTCCAACTCCTCTGCAGCCTGGTGTAGGACATCCACCTTGCTCTGATTCACTTATATCCTCCTCACCTACAGGAGACAACAAGGAGAAAACATGACAACACGTATATGACACACTCGCTCCCCTTCTTTCTCTATTAGTCACTCTCTCTCTCTCTCTCTCTCACACACACACTATTTTTCACACTGCATTCTTTTTTTCACATTTTCTGACCCCACTGACTCTTTCACAGTAATAGGAAGTGGGAGTTCACGTCTATCGGTGTTTCCTCTGGGCTCTACAGTTCCATTCTCACCTCCAAAAACTATCTTACTCACTGATTGGCGGCTGGAGGGCGTGTCCTGTTTTGGCACACCACCCTGCCGGATGGATCTCTGGGCTGTCTGCATCCAGCCAGTAACTGTACTCCTCTGTCCAGCCATCGAAATGGATCTAAGGAACATGAAAAAGGTGACTTTGAGGTCAAAGGTCAGACTGTTGTGGCACATTATGTTTAAAGTTGTGTGTTACTAAGACACTTGGGATTCAGATGAGAGAAATTCAGATTTTCATGCTAGGCGTCCAGTAAAACCTTAGTACCTGTCAAGTAAAGTGGGCGGGGCAAATATTTGTCACAACCTTCCCTTTAACAATCACATGATCACAGTCCAAAGACATGCACATAAGGCTTACTGACTGATCTAAATAGCTCCTACGTGTAAGAATGTGTGCATGTGAGTGGTTGCATGTATGTTGTCTTGTGATTGGTGACTTATTCAGGGTGTACCCCGCCTTCTACAGAGTCAACTGAGATAGGCTCCAGCTTCCCCGCAACCCTAATATAATTAATCAATTTGTCAAATGAGAGAGGGGGTAAGTGTGTACCTTCACCCTGTGCTCGTCTCGATCAACCACTGTCGCCACTCTCACCATCACAGGGTTCCTTACATCCACCGCTTCAAGCTTCATATTCACCTGGAAACTGTGCTGAGGTTTCTGCAGATGGACAAGAGATAAAACACTGCCGAAGTGTGTGTGTGTGTGTGTGTGTGTGTGTGTGTGTGTGTATGTGTGTAAAATGAGATATCAAAAAGTCTGTATTTATGCAGAATTTCACACACACACCACACACATGCGCCCTCACCATTTTGAAGGACCTAGCAGGCACTGGTAATGAGCTCGTCTCCTCCAGATACTTCTCCCAGGAGAAGTTCTCAGCATCAGAGTAACCTGTGGAGCACACAATCAAAAACAAAATGGAGCAAACTGACTCTTTTAAAGAAATGTGGAGAACTCTGTCATGGAAAAGTTGTTTATAGATGAATCAGGATGTTGGTGAGGAAAGCTTAGACTCCTCCAAGCTAATGCAAAACATCAGAACTTCATCAGAACCAGAAGATGAAACACACCAATAAACAAGCTTCATAAAGAACTGAACTATTTTTTGTGTCCTTTCTTGCCCTCGTTCTTTATTAGCTTTGTTTTTAATCCAGCCCATGCTTCCATCCTTCTTTTTTTTTTTCTTAATCCATACTCAATTTTTTTTATATACCTGGGGGCGTGGTCAGGGTCTTGCTGTTCTCCTGACACCAACCAACGGGATGGATGTACGGACTCATCACATCACACCTACAAATAAAAATATCACACACACACACACACACACACACACACACACACACACACACACACACACATGTTTACATTGCAGTATACAAATAAATGCACACACACACACACACACACACACAGAGCACAATGAACAAAGAGGAAAACACAGAACCAAAGAACAGAGACATAGACATAGAGGTAAAAGGAGGAGAAATAAAGAAAGGGAGATGCATGTTAAAATAAACAATGAAGACTGAAAAGAAACCATCCTCATATTGGGCGACAAGGTGATGTAAAGGTTCGCACGTCTGCCTTACATCAGGAATGTTCTGGGTTTGATTCCCAGGTAAGGAATTGTATGTGTGGAGTTTTCCTGTTCTCCCCATGCTCGCATGGGTTTTCCTCTGGGTACTCTGGTTTCTTCCTGTATTAGGTGAACTGGCTGTTCCAAATTGCCCCTAGATGTGACTGTGAGTATGAATGGTTGTAGGTATATTGAATTGTGATGATCTGGGAGCTGTTCACAATGTACCTCGTTTTCACCCAGGGACGGCTTAGATAGACTCCGGCCTGCCCGCTACACTAAAAGTAGAATTAAGTGATTTGTCAAAGAAGTGAATGAGAAGGTCCATCTACTGAGTAGTTATTATTCTTATTTCTGAGGTCTTTTTTAGGTTTGACGGTTTTGTCAGTAAAGCACCAGAACTGTCTTAAATCTTCTTTTCCTTTTCACTGTTCCCTTTCAGAGGTCGCCACAGTGAATCATCTGCCTCCATCTGCATGGAAGTCAGATTATTGATTCGCAGATTTGATTTGGCATAAGTTTTTACACTGGATGCCCTTCCTAACACAACCCTCAGCAAGGGGAAGAAACATGATGACGGCTTTGCAGCTACTCTTGATGAAAGTCAGCAATGGTTCTTTTACAGCCTCTCACCATAGACAGTGAGAGACATGGCCGGCCTTTGATAACCCACTTAACTGCACTGGGGGGGGACAGTGACAACCTGGTGGAGAGTGGGACCCCAACCCTAGAATCAGCGATCCAGCGCCTTTTACCACCAGGCCATCACTGCCTCAGAAACTGTATTGAATTAATAAATTAACTAGATAGACAGCGACTGAGAGAGAGACATAGAAAAGAAGCATAAAACATATACAAATATATATTGTACAGTGTGTGTGTGGGGGGGTGTGGGGCAGTTTTTACATTCTCTAGCGCCATCTAGAGTCCAAGTAATGCCAATATCCCCACACGCACATACAAATAATGTCAGTCAAACACTTCCCTCTAGTGGCAGTCTACTTAAATGACGATTCCTCTGTGAACCAGTAAAGCGTGTACAAATTCAATTTCTGTTCATTTTCTGTAACCGCTTAATCCTAATTAGGGTCGCAGGGAGGCTGGCGCCCATCCCAGATGACTTCGAGTGAGGGCAGAGTACACCCTGGACAGCTCACTAGGCCATCGCAGGGCGGAAACACGCTGACGGCTTTGCAGCCTACTCTTGTCGAAAGTCAGCAATGTACAAGTTCCACTGTCATTACCTAACCTGCCTGACCATAACGCTCAACTTTAGTTGTTAGTGAAAGTTTAAAATAAACAGGAGTCTGAAACTATTACCAGTAGTCATAGCTCTCATCCCAGCCATCGAAGTGCACAAGCAGGCGGCTGTCTACCAAGTCCCTTACTGTGGAGACGCACACGAGAGATGGGTTCTTCTTATCCACCGTCTCCAACTTCATACCCACCCTGAAGCCTAAAGGTGTGACTGTCTAAAAAGCAAAAATACATACATTCACACATACACTCAGCAACTAATGCACTTGAGATAGGAGGCTACTAAAACACACACACACACACACACACTGTCAGACATTCGACCTTAACCCTGTTCACATCAATTCCAACATCTGATCAGTTAATTTGCTGGTTACAGGAAAAACTCCAGGTAAATCCGACAAAACACTCCACCACTCACTCTTGATATGTAAAGAATGCTGAATGAATCTAGAATTAGGTTGGTTGGAAAAAATGAAGCCACTTACAGTGTTGTGATTGAGGAACAGAGATTTAGGTGCAGCTTGGAGTTTACTCGTCTTTAGATATGAACACCAGCTGAATCCCTCAATCTTCATCCCTGGACACAGTGAGGTATATTTATCAGTAACAGAGAACACATATCAGAGCCGGCATTTCTATCCAGTCCTGAAGGGGGAGCTCCTCTTAAAACGGTTCACTGTTCCGCAAAGACATCATTTTTACCTGATAATATCTAATAGGAAAGAACTTCCAAATGTAGGAACTACTAGTTATGTCAGAGGTGCTCGCTCATAAGCATGTTCTTAAAAAATGGGGCTGAATGACTAAAACACCCAAAACGGCACATGGGTGCCTTTCCTGTAATAAAAACAGATAGCATGGTGGCTGTCCGCCTCACAGCAAGAAGGTTATGGTTCGATTCCCACCTCGGGCGTTCCTGTGTGGAGTTTGCATGTTCTCCCCGTGCTTGTGTGGGTTTTCTCTGGGTACTCTGGTTTCCTCCAACAGTCCAGAAACTAGGCACACTAGGCTAACTGGCTTTTCCAAATCACCACTAGGTGTGAGATTAAGTGTGAACGGTTATGTGAGTGATGGCCCTGCAATGGCCTGGCAAGCTGTCCAGGGTGTACTCCACCCTCACACAGAGTCAGCTGAGCTGGGCACCAGCCTCCCCACAACCCTAATTAGCATAAGTATCTTAGAAAATGGATGAGTGAATGAATGTAATAAAACATAAAAGACTAGTTTCCTGATACGCAATATGATTATTACAATATTTTCCGGAAATATAACATTTAGTGTGGCACGGTGGCGTAGTGCTCAACACATCCACCTCACTGCAAGAAGGTCATGGGTTTGAGCACCATACCCCATGAAATCTTCTCTGTTTACAATTTGCATGTTCTACTTATGCTTGCACGAGTTTCCTCTCGATGTGCCAGTTTTCTCCCACAGTCCAAACACATGAACATTAGGCTAACTGAACCTTCTCAAATGGCCCCAAGTGAGAAATGAGGTGGGTTTCTGGTGGCCCAGTGATGATCTGGTGGGCTGTTCTATAGTTGGTTGGGATGGGCCTAATAACTGTTTATACAGGATGAAGCAGTTTAGAAAATGAAACGAAAACAATAAATTTGCACTTTTGCGTCTGCAAACAGGTGTGAAGAATTATTTTGAGTTATTTTGCTGAATTCACTCCTGTTTATTGAACTTTCTCAATAGCGCCCTCTAGGTGAACTCAATCAACAACAGCAAACAGGCTCTCAGTACACAGACCCTACTTACCATATACAGTGGTACCTCGGTTCTCGAACGCTTTGGACATCGAACAAAAAAAAATACAGGATTATTTTTATCTTGGAAGTCGAACAAAATTCGAACTCGAAAAAAGCGAGAGAAAAAAAAGAGACCGAGAGTGAGGAAAAGTGCACGACTTCCGGAAATCGGTCTCTTGACTCTACTCAAGTACTGTGTGCATGTGGATGTGCTTGCTCCTGTTCTACAAAGTACAGTATACCGTGTTTTTAATTTGTTTACGCCATTAGATTAGCTAATAAACATGTCTCCAAAGAGGGCTACTGAGAAAAGGTCCGTTGTGCGGAAAACTGTTGCGTTTAAGAAAGAGCTGATAGCTCAGCATGAATCAGGCGTGCGTGTTACTGATCTTGCTAAGGAATACGGCATGGCTAAATCACCGATATGCGCGATCCTGAAGAACAAAGAACGTGTTAAACCCAGTAAAGTGGCGAAAGGCTCGACCGTTAATAGCAAATAAAGACCGTAAGTGCTGGAGGAGGTGGAAAAATTACTGCTTTTATACATAAACAAGCAGCAGTTAGCAGTAGATAGTCTTAGCGAGGATCTGCTGCAAAGCCCGTGAAATCTACGATTGTCTGTCTGTCTTCCTTTCGGCTTTTTCCCTTTTACTCGGGAGTCGCCACAGCGAATCATCTGATTCACACGTTTGATTTGGCAAAGGTTTTTACATCGGATGCCCTTCCTGTCACAACCCTTTTTAGCAAGGGACAGAAACACGCTGACGACTTTGCAGCTACTCTTTACGAAAGTCAGCAATGGTTCTTTTACATGCCTCTCACCATAGACAGTGAGAGACATGGCCCGCCTTTGATAACCCAGTTAGCTGCACGGGGGGGCAGTGACAACCTTGTGGAGAGTGGGACTCGAAACCCCAACCTTTTGGATCAGCGATCCAGTGCCCTATACCACTAGACCACCAATGCCCACTCGTGAAATCTACGATGATTTGGTGAAAAAAGACCCGAGCTCGAATCCTGAAGGGTTCCACTTTAAAGCAAGTCGAGGCTGGTTCGAAAATAAACAAAAAACAAACAAAAAAAGACAAAATAAATTAGTCTATTAAAAATTTTGCATGGTTGTCCCATTGTTTCACATTTAATATACTATTTGATATATAAACAACATTATGAAATAACACGGAGTTTAAAAAAGGATTTCTAGCGTCTTGGAACGGATTAAAACAGTTTACATTATTCGTAATGGGAAAAGAGGATTTGGAATTCAAAGAGCTTTCTGAAACGGATCAAGTTCGAGAACCAAGGTACCACTGTAGTACACTACTGTATATGGCTTTTCAAAAAAGACAATCCCCTTTGGCCTTGAGTGACCTTAAAAGGTCAAATCCCAGCTATCTTCTAAAATTTAATGTCTACACCCTTCAAATCAGGGAGTTTTTAAAATTATTTGGTAACAACCAGAGGGACATGGTGGCTTGCACGGGTTTTCTCCAGATGATCCCAGTCCCATGACATGAATTAGATAGATTGGCTGTTCCAAATTACCCCTGGGTGTAAGTGTGAATTGTGGGTGTAGGTGTGAATTGAAGTGTGGGTGTAGGTGTGTGCGTGTTGGGCCTGCACTGGTGTCATGGGTTGTTCAGAGTGTACATTGCCTTTGCCCAGATTCTACACAATCTTTGTAGAATTAAATGGTTCAGCAAATGACTGAGTAGGTGATGTGTGGTCACTTCCATGTCCTATAGGATAAATCGGAAGCTCAGCACATGGGTAATTACAACCAGTGGCCTATATACGGCCTGTGTGCTGCCTCTATAGATTTTCAGCTGCTATAATTATTTTCTATTGATTAAGCTTTTCACTGTGCTTCAGAACGATGTTTATTACACTGTGAGACCAACTTCCTCAGTAGCGGTGTGTTCATGGAAACGGTCCTGTACACTTGTTGTCATGATGTACAGTTGGCCTCCGATATCTGTGGTGGTTGAGTTCCGCCCCACCCCGCGGATCCTGAAAATCCACGAATTATTGACGTGGTTTTAAAATCCTATGTATGATGTTACATGTGCTAAAATATTCTTCTTAAACACATTCTATAGCCGGTCTTACTCATTAATACCGTAATAATGCAGCAAAATGTAGTATGACTAAGTAAAAACTTTTTAATTTTGTACTGTGGTAATATTTATTAATGAATAATGTGCTTAGGCTCCTTACCAGAAGCTAGAGAAGATGCAGGGCGTTTGAGGGGCATCATAGTGATTAAATAATCATTAAAAACACACTAAAAAAACCGTGACTTCACAATTCAAGCAATCACATTGATGACATATGCGTGAAGGAGAAAAAAGAGGCGTACACATCATCTGCAACCAATCAGCAGGAGGGAGAAACAAAAGCTCTCAGCCATTGGCTAAATTTGATTCACGTGCCAGTAACTTCCAGAATTGCTGCTAATCCGTAAGTATGCTGGGCCGCGACCGCTGAACTGCGACTTGGCAAGGGCTTACTGTAACTTGGAATTTTGTATCGCACCTTTAGGCGGATGTAGCTTGTGTCCTGTTTTCTCACACCAGCTCACAGGGTGAATATCAGGTGAGTTGCAGTTTACCCAGAAATCATAGCAGTCAGAGTAATTATCAAAATGCAGCCGCATTCGGTATCCAGATACCTGCATAAACACACAAATAAATAAATATCATAACACAATATGGGCGGCACAGAGGGTACAGTGGCTAGCACAACCACCTCACAGCAAGAAGACCTGGGTTCGATTCCCAGACTCGAGAGTTTTTTAAACTCAGTCAAGTTTGCATGTTCTCTTGATGCTTATTTAGGTTTCATCCAGGTACTCCAGTTTCCTCCCACAATCCAAAAACATGCACATCAGGCTAAATTGCCCCTAAATACAAATGTAAGTGTGCATGGTTTTGTGTGTGTTTATCATGCGATGGCCTAGTGAACTGTTCAGGGTGTACCACGCGCTCACACAGAGTTGGCTGAGAATTAAATGGCTTAGAAATTAATAAACTATATTATATTCTAAGCGATAAATAGCCTTGCCCTCCCATCAGTTTCTCTTTACGCTCGCTCTTTTACAAGAAAACCAAAAAGAAATGTAAACTCTTTTGTCCTGGAGAGCGTACTGCGCTATCTCTTACTATTTTAAAGCACTGACACTGGAGACTTCATCCATATATAACACATGACCGTGATAATCAGCCACCTAAACATCAATCAACCCTAATATCATTTTCAACACACAACAGCGCCACCACCATTACGTCTACACACAGAACACTGCGCAGTACAGCAGTGACAGAAATGACAAGCACTACAGCCCTTGTATAATTGCATAATTATGTACATTTTCTCGACCTGGTTTCTCAATAACCAATCGAAGATCTTTAAAATCTACGTCATACATGAATTAAGACATTATCCAATCATAATATCGAAAGTTTGAAAATGTTTCCACGGTTTGCTGACATTTACGAAATCGACTTTTGTTGGGGCTATTCAGTTGATCCAGTGTTCTATTCACTCACTTATTCATGAAGCAGAATTTGGAGATGATGCGGCTGCCATCAAGTGGTTTCAGAGTGAATGACCCCCTTTAGAACTACAGCTCGTTCCTATATCGTCCTTTTCACTGAGATCACAGTTATGTTACGTATCCTGGAGGGCAGCGTACAATGTGTGTGTAGTGCTAAAAGTGTGATTAGGTTTAATTGGCTGGTGTTTACTGTACGCAACAGGGAGGCAAGTGTATGCCCTCCCTCCCTCCCTCCCTCCCATTAGAGGTTGTCCAATTCGCTTCCATGGACTCTTGGTCATGGATGGCTGTGGGATTGACATAGATTGAAATCTGTGGTCTCCAGGTGATAGTCACCAACCTTGTCAAAGCGCTACTTAGAAGTCCCAAGTACAATTAATATTTAATCCTGAAATGATAAGATACGGGCAGTGGTGAGTGACCTAGTGGTATAGAGCACTGGATCACTGATCCAAAGGTTGGGGGTTCGAGTCCCACTCGGTTGTCACTGTCGTCCCCAGTGCAGCTAACTGGGTTATCAAAGGCCGGCCATGTCTCTCACTGTCTATGGTGAGAGGTTCATGTAAAAGAACCATTGCTGACTTTCGTAAAGAGTAGCTGCATAGCCATCAGCTTGTTTCTACCCTGTGATGGCCTGGCGAGCTGTCCAGGGTGTACTTTGCCCTCGCTCAGAGTCGGCTGGGATGGGCGCCAGCCTCCCCGCGACCCTAATTAAGATTAAACAGTTACAGAAAATGATGATAAGATATTTTGAAACTGTAGTGTTTTTGGTTATCTGCATTTAGACAAATGTTAATGAAGTCAGGTGGTTACCTCGGCGACGGAGAGGACACAGTACATGGAGGGGTGTATGGGGTCGACGCCCTCCAGCCTCATACCCACCCTGAATCCGCTCTTACTCTGAGGGAAGGACTGGTGCTGCAACACATACAGCATATAAATATACACATATACTCGTATATACAGCCCGATTCAGAATAATCGGGCACTTATAGCAATAGGAGAAAGAGCATTCATAAAATGTCTTTGTGCTTAAACAGTTTAATCAAAACTGGAAATCTGCCAACGTTAACTTTTATTTCACTCCCTCACCTCTTTGAACAGTTTATTGGGAGCAGCGATGGATTTCTCCTGCTCCAGATATGAAGCCCAGCACCAGGATTTCTTCCTCCCTCTGCAGGAAACCACTAAGGAACAAACAGCATGACCTTTGCATAAACCCTATTATTAATTCATGTACTGTATAGTTTATAACACCTCTGAGCTGTGCCGGGACGAGTGAAAGGCAAGATGATCATGTTCTGTTATTTAGGACATTTGTATTTTTTTGTGTGTTTTATAATAATTTGTTCGACCCTGCAATTAAAATAATTACACAGCAGATAAATATCCAGCAGGATGGCGTAGTGGTTAGCATGTCCGCCTCACAGCAAGAAGGTCCCGGGTTTGATTCCTGAGCGGAGGAGATTCTGCGTGAGTTTGCATGTTCTTCCTCTGCTTGCATGTGTGTCATGTCCCCCCCAGGTACTCTGTTTCCTCCCACAGTCCAAAAACATGCACAATAGGAAATTGTTCCAAATCACCGCTAGATGTGAATAGGAATGGTTGTGTGTGGGTCGGCCCGGCGATGGCCTGATCAGCTGTCCAGGGTGTACCCCGCCCTCGACTGGAGTCAGCTGAGATGGGCGCCAGCCTCTCCGTGTCCCTAATTAGGATTTAGAGGTTCAGAAAATGAATGAATGAGGGATTCTATTTTAACACTTATAAAGGATGTAAACGAAGGTTGTTTAAAGTTGACCAGACTAAACATTAAAATTAATTTATTCACAATCATAACATGTGTTTTACATCATAGTTTTGGTGACATTCAGTTTTATACGTAAGGACTTACGTTGTCTGAGAAGAACTGCGTCTCCTCTGCGCTTCCTGCGACCTCGTGGACCTCCTCGAGCCGGCCACCGACCTTCTTTCTCTTCCTATTTTACAGACACATGCATACACAAAACTATTCATCCATCCATCCATCCATCCATCCGTCAAACTGCATAATCCTACTACGGCCACAGAGAGGCTGGGGCCAAAACTATTCTTAAAAAAAACATTAGCATGTATAATATACTGTACACACACACACACATACATATATATATATATATATATATATATATATATATATACTTTAATTATCATCCATAATCCCATCTATGATCATCAAACCACACTCACTCAGAGCAACTTTCCTCTGCAGAGAGCATCACCTGCCAATCTCAACAAAGGATGTGTGATTCATTCATTCATTCATTCATTCACTCACTCAGTCATTTAATCTGAATTAGAGTTGTGAGAATTCTCATGCCCATCTCAGCCAGCTCAGGTTGACGGCCAAATATGCCTTAGACAGCTCACCAGGCCATCACAGGGCTCAAGATTCATTTATTTGTAATTACAAAAAAATTGGGGGAAAGCGAGAAGGAACAGGACAATGAAAGAAACTGACATAGTCTTCATCCTCCTCCTCCTCCATCACCTCCTGCACTTCTTCCGCTGCTCTCTTGACTGGGTATGGTCGCTTCCTGCTGACTCGAGTGACCTCACGGACTATTCTGGAATCTTCTTTCACAGATGTACTTTTTCTGCAAGGAGAGGGAGGAAAGGAAGTGATGCTTCTTTGCTTTGTATTTTTGGACATATATAACATGCTGTTCTTGCTAGTTTTGGGGATGTTAGCAAATGTTTGAGGAAGGAAGAACTGATGAGTATTTGGTAACGTTTTCGAGGATTGTTTTTTGGACATTTGGCAGTTAGAGAATGTTTGCTCAATCCCGGGTTGGGTTTTGAGTTGTGTTGACTAATTCCTGGAAAATGTTAATATTTGGTGGAACCTCAGATAAACGGTGGCTGGAGGTTTGATTCCTTTAGAGCTTTCTGGAGGACATGTATGGATATAAGATTTGGTGAAGGTCTGAAAATACATTGGATCTGTTTGAGTTTGATTGGAACACTGAGATGGTTTGATGCTTTTTTTTTAAGAGGCAGATTTTTTGTAAAATTGAGTGAGTGAGGATATTGATAAGAGAAGCTTTAGTGGCTGATTAAAGGCATTGAGAGATCTGATGAATAGTGATGTTGGGAAAGGCATGCAGAAGATGGAGAATATCTGTCCAACGTTCATGCTAATGTTTGAGGCAGTGGTGGTCTAGTGGTACAGACGGTCGTCGACTTACGACCACTTTTGGTTCCGGCAGACCGGTCGTAAAGCGATCTGGTCGTATGTCGACTTTCCATCCAAATACACTCATGCCAAACAAAAACAGATGAATAATTCTCACGCATTTAAATCTATACGTCTATTTTCAATTCCACGTCACTGTGGCGCGCAGTGGACAGCCAATCCTTTCTGTACTCCAGTGTGTGGGCGGGTCCAATACCTTCAAACTCTAATTTTATTGGATTATAACAACAGCCACAGACTGCACGTGTTGTTTTTCAGTAACGAGATTTACATTTGCATGAAGCCAAGCACAGCTGGCAAGCAAATGGACAGACATGGAAAAACTTCAACCTGCAGACCAGCTGATTGTCAAAACTTGGGACGCACTTCCTGTCACATAAACACTGCAGCGTGTGAGTCCAATAAAATTAGAGTTTCAAGGTATCGGACCCGCCCACACACAGAAACGACTGACTCTCCGCTTCGCCACAGTGACATGGCATTGAAAGTAGATGAATATATTTGCTCTGAGCTCTTAGCAGTTCGAAAGTGAAGCTGCATCATCTCCTGCTTCGCCTTTTAAGATGCTGGCACTGCCAGCAGCGCAAACAACTATCGTACGCAACACTCGCACTGCACTTCCATGAATCATGCTTCACGACTTTTGTGGTCGTGAAATTGATCAGACATAACTCACATAGGTCGTAAGACGACGACTCACTGTATAGGGCACTGGATCGCTGATCCTAAGGTTGGGGGTTCGAGTCCCACTCTCCACAAGGTTGGCACTGTCCCCCCAGTGCAGCTAACTGAGTTATCAAAGGCCGGCCATGTCTCTCACTGTCTATGGTGAGAGGTTCATGTAAAAGAACCATTGCTGACTTTTGACAAGAGTAGCTGCAAAGCCATTAGCATGTTTCTATATCTTGCTAAAAGGGTTATGTCAGGAAGGGCATCCGACATAAAAACCTATGCCAAATCAAACGTGCGAATCATTTGCTGTGGCAACCCCTGAAAAATGGTAAAAAACGAAGGGAAATCTCATTCATGCTAATGTTTATGTTTATGGGACTTGAGGAGAAGAATTGACGAAGGTTCTGAGAATGTTTAGCGAAAGCCTGGTTGGTTCCTGAAAACATTTAGTAATGGTTTGTATGGGAGTTCTGAACGTATGCAGGGAGGGTTTAGTGGAAAATTAATAATAGTTCAAGTATCTCATGGGTATGTCGCTACTGGCAACTCACCCCTGCTGCTGTTGGTGGAGGCAACCATTGGTGCAGTGATGTCTCTCAGGCACGAGGTTTGGAGGACAGCCCTTCTTGTTACTGCAGACACTCCTATGGTTATATTGTACCTCACTTGACAGAGCTGTGGACAGAAGAAAAAAGGAAAATTGTATGTCTGAATGTGTCTGTCTTCAAGTTGTATATATGACACTGTATTTATTTATTTGTGTGGTTATGTATTACTGTTTTTTGCATGGTGTAGTACTGTGTGTGTGTTTGTGTGTGTGTGTGTGTGTGTGCTTGCCCTCTTGTGCCATAGGGACACTCCATGTGGTAGTAGCATGAGCCTTCTTGACCCCTTCCTCATCCCCCACATCAGTTATAACCTCCAGCACCCCGAATTCATTTACACAAAACTGAAAAATAAAAAAATTAAAGATTACTTCTCCAAATCCATCAAAAATAATGGATCCTAAGACACATGTCTGTGTCCTGCCCTGTATATAACACTTTATATCAGAACCATACATCCTGCCACTAAATTCTCCCTAATGGTTTACAAACATTTACAAATAGAAGAAGCAGTGCATCATGGGTGCTGAACACAGACCTTAAGCTGGCTGCCGGGGAGAGTTCCCACGCCATCATTCCATTCCATCGCTCCATACATGTCAAATTCAGGAGTCGAGCCGGCCATGCCTGAGAAACACAATGAGATCTGAAATAGACACAAATGTAAAAACAATATAGTAAGAAAAAACTCACAAATAAATTGAAATTCTAAACAAAATACTAACTTAACATAATCTGTAAACATAAACTCTAAACATAAACTGTACACATACTGTGTCCCATAAATAAAAAACCTATAAACTGTAAATGTAAACTATCTCCTGCTTAAAGCTACAGTCAATTAATCGAAATGTCAAATCTACAACCTTTACAGGGATTTTTAATTGTAAAAAATAGAATTGTCCCAGGTGACTTAATTGCACTACACTTTGATGCAATGTTTCTAACTCCTCCATCTTGTCACACACAAGGTCTTTTTAAAATGAAAAATTATGAAAAAAAATCAACTGGTTTAATTTGGACGATCACTAGGTCAGTCTAAATCCTATAAGTTTTGAATTAGGGTAGGATAATATTATATATTATTATATTATATGTATGAATTAATATGTACAAAGCAGCGGTGGTTGGGGGTTCGAGTCCCACTCTCCACAAGGTTGTCACTGTCCCCCCCCAGTGCAGCTAACTGGGTTATCAAACGCCAGCCATGTCTCTCACTGTCTATGGTGTGAGGTTCATGTAAAAGAACCATTGCTGACTTTTGTAAGGAGTAGCTGCAAAGCCATCACTGTGTTTCTACCCCTTGCTAAAGGGTTGTGTTAGAAAGGGCATCCGATGTAAAAACCTATGCCAAATCAAATATGCAAATCAGATAATTCGCTGTGGCGACCCCTGAAAAAAAGGGGGAAAGCCGAAAGGAAAGCAAGTATGAATTAAGATGTATATAAAATGTACAGTAAAAGAATAAAGGCAGAATGGTGGCGTAGTGGTTAGCATGTACGCTTTACAGTAAGAAGGTGCTCTCTGTGTTTTTGTTGGTTATTCTGATTTCGTCCCACAGTCCAAACATTCCCACATTAAGCAATTGGTGGTTTCAAATTGCAATGAAGATATGAATTATTTTCTTTAGGGCAGTGGTGGTCTAGTGGTTAGGGCGCAGGATCACTGATCCTAAGGTTGGGGGTTCACATCTCCACAAGGTTGCCACTGACCCCCCCCCCCCAGTGTGGCTAACTGGGTTATCAAAGGCCGGCCATGTCTCTCACTGTCTATGGTGAGAGGCATGTAAAAGAACCATTGCTGACTTTTGTAAAGAGTAGGCTGCAAAGCCGTCAGCGTGTTTCTGTCCTTTGTTAAAAGGGTTGTGTCAGGAAAGGCATCCGACGTAAAAACCTGTGCCAAATCAAATGTGTGAATCAGATGATTCGCTGTGGTGACCCCTGAGAAAGGGAAAAAGCTGAAAGGATAGAAGATATGAATTATTTTCTTTAAAATATATATATTTGGTAATGATAACTATTAAAAAATGCATATTTACAGGCAAGTATATTTTTATGGAGATCTAAAAATTATTATTATTATTATTATTATTACTACCATTATTATTCCTATAGGGGCGCTGTTTCCAACACTCCCGAATTGAAACTTTTATCCCTCGTTTAAACAATGAAATCAGCCCCACTGAAAACTACACCCTGGGGAAAAATCTCAGATGTATTTGTTTTTGAGGTAATGCAATCTTCTGATGTTTAAATATAAGTAAGAAACACAGCCCTCGTGTTTGATTTGAAACACAGTTGGGAATAATAGCACCTGAGTGCAGCTTTAACGTGTTCAATAATTGATATGATATATTATGATTACCGATTTAGCCAGATATTTGATGATTGCAGAGAAATCAGATGAAAAAAAACATTAATAAAGTTTCGAGCTGAAGTGTGAAATGATGCGTCTGGGTGCATGACCTATTAATTCTAGGTCATTATAATAAAACTCTTTCCCTGAATGCGTTCAGATTTTAGAAATACAGCCTGTCTCTTGACACCAGGGCGCACTTTTCATTCGATGTAAAACCACTTCCGGTGATTGTTTTAAAGATATATTAATATATTCTATATTTATAAATAAAAAAAAAGCTCAAAATGGCGGAGCAGGAATTAATTCTGTGTAACTCTGATACTGAAAGCCATCTCAGTATTACACAATTACAACTCACTGTAACTCTGATTCAATTCAGACATGCTCGAAATACACACCAATACATAATGATGAAGATTATTATTAAATTATTATATTTTTCTTTTTTATTTCCTGTGTCTGTCTCGCATGATCAGCTTCATAAGAGCGAATAAAAGCGTGAAAATATTTTAAAATTATTTCCTCATATACAGTGAAACACACACACTCCAGCACACACACTCACTGTAAACACGTTAGGATATTCATCCCCTCGGTTGATTTTTTGCGTTTCCGGTTTAACTGTAATCTTGTTACATTGAAGCGTTTTATTCACACTGAAGCTCTTCCTGCCTCACGCGCACGCAGGGCGTTTTTGCACTTTTATACCCAAGTTTATGTCGAAATGTCTCGCGATAAAAAACAAATAAAAGTACAACACGCCGCAGAATAGTGGGTTATCCCGTCAGGAAGCGCACCGAGCAACACAAACAGTTTCTTTTAGTTTTAATTTGTCTCTTACCGAAATTCTCCCACGACTAATGCCCAGTTGCCCAGGCAGCGGACACAGTGCGCGTGCGCAGTGCAGCACTGCTGGAACTGCTGCCGCTGCTGCCGCTGCTGTAAAAGATGCCAACATTCCAAAGTTTTATCCGAATTGAAAAGAAAAGAAAAGAAAAAAAATTAACTCACACACTTTAACACATCAGTGTTAAAATTTCTTATCCATAGCATAAGGACGATATGCTTCATTTATTAAAAATAAATCAGCAAAAAAAAAGAAAAAAGAACAGACTTAAAAAAAAGCACAAAATAAAATCTAGAAAAAATATTTTAAATAAATTTTAGGAAAAGGCTCTGAAATTTGATTGGCTGGGCTGTGGGAGTCGTTTACTGTGTTAATTAACCAGGTGTAAAATATTAGTGTTAGTTTCAGTTTGAGTAAATGACAATGGTATCATTATTTATAACAAATTACTACTACTACTACTACTTGTCCTCTTTGTGCTTATGTAGCACATAAGGCCTCAAATAGAGTCCGCCATTTATGTCGGTCAGCTGAAACACTTTCCAGATAGTCCCATGTCCAACCCTTCTCCTCTATCTCCCCCTCACCTGTTTTACTCCAAGTCTCCTTGGGGCGGCCTCGCTTTCTTCAGCCATCTGGTGTCCATCATAGGGTGATTCTGGATAGGGCTGTTTTCTGCTGGCGGAGCACATGTCCTATCCATTGTCAACGTCTTCGTTTAACTTGCGTGGAGATATGTTCGGTTTCTGTTCTTCGGTGGAGTTTTTCATTAGTGATTGTATTTGTTAATAACCTATAACAAATTGTACTGTATTATAATAAATTAATCGAATTAGAGATGCATTTGCACAAGAAAATTCAAGTGCACAAATGTGCTGCATGTTAGGTGTTGCTAGGTGGTGGCTGGATGTTGCTAGTTGTTTAATTTAGTGCTGCAAAGGTTAAATGGGTGTTAAAGTTTTGCGAAGGTGTTTCTGAGATGTTGCAAGGTGGATGCGAAGATGTTGCTAGGGGCAACTAAGATGTTGCTAGGCAGATGCTACACTGTAGCTAGTTGGTAAATTTATTGTTGCGAAGGTGTTGTTAGGTGGTTGCTAAGCTGTTGCAATGCGGATGCTAAGGTGTTGCTAGCTTGTTAATTTCATGTTGCGAAGGTGATGTTAGATGGTTGCTAAGGTTTTTCTTGGGTGTTGCTAAGTGAGTGCTATTGGTGGAGGTATTGGTGGTTGTTAGAAGTGCAGAAATGCAGAAGTGAGAAGTGTTGTAGAAGTAGAAGTGTTAGAAATGCAGCCATGAGGCGGGGGGGGCACTAACCAGTGTCTCTCCCCCTTATGCCGGTCCCAAGCCCGGATAAATGCAGAGGGTTGCGACAGGAAGGGCATCCGGCGTAAAACTTCTGCCACATTTAAAAATGCAAATGATCAAAACAAAATTCATACCGGATCGGTCGAGGCCCGGGTTAACAACCCATCGCCATCAGTGCTGTCAACCAACAGGGTGCTGATGGAAATTGGACTACTGTTGGTCGAAGACGTCGAAGAAGGAGAGGCGGGAGGCGGTCCGTAGGCAGAGAGAGAAGAGGAAATGCATGAGCCTCGGACTGAGAGTAGGGACTTTGAATGTTGGAACTATGCAAGGAAAAGATAGGGAGCTGGCTGACATGATGCAGAGGAGGAAGGTGGACATACTGTGTGTTCAGGAGACAAGGTGGAAAGGTAGAAAGGGTAAAAGCTTAGGAGCAGGGTTTAAACTGTTTTATAATGGTGTGGATGGGAAGAGAAATGGAGTAGGAGTCATCTTGAAGGAGGGGTTTGTCAGGAATGTTCTAGAAGTGAAAAGAGTGTCAGACAGAGTGATGAGTCTCAAGTTAGAAATTGAAGGTGATAGTCAATGCTGTTAAGTGCTTATGCCCCACAGGCAGGATGTAAGCTAGAAGAGAAGGAGAGATTCTGGAGTGAGTTAGATGAAGTGATGCAGAGTACCCCCAGAGGTGAAAGAGTGGTCATTGGAGCAGACTTCAATGGACATGTTGGTGCAGGCAACAGAGGGGACGAGGAAGTGATGGGCAGGTTTGGTATCCAGGACAGGAACACAGAAGGACAGATGTTGATCGATTTTGCAAAAAGGATGGAAATGGCTGTGGTGAATACTTTCTTCCAGAAGAAACAGAAGCATAGGGTGACTTATGAAGGCGGAGGTAAGAGCACACAGGTAGACTACATCTTGTGTAGGCGATGTAATTTGAAGGAAGTCAGTGACTGCAAAGTAGTAGTGGGTGAGAGTGTTGCCAAACAGCATAGGATGGTGGTGTGCAGGATGACACTGATGGTGAGAAAGGTGAAAAAGGCAAAGGTAGAGCAGAAGACAAAGTGGTGGAAGCTGAAAAAGGAAGAGTGTCGTGTTGTCTTCAAGGAGGAGTTGAAACAGGCTTTGGGTAGTCAGGAAGTGCTTCCAGAGGACTGGACAACCACAGCCAATGTGATCAGGGAGCCCGGTAGGAGAGTATTTGGTGTGTCCTCTGGAAGGAAAGTAGATAAGGAAACTTGGTGGTGGAATGAGGAAGTGCAGGAGTGTGTACAAAAGAAGAGGTTAGCCAAGAAGAAGTGGGACATTGAGAGGACCGAAGAGAGTAAACAGGAGTACAGGGAGACACAGCGTAAAGCGAAGGTAGCAGTGTCAAAGGCCAAACAGAGGGCGATGATGGACTTGTATGATAGGTTGAACAGTAAGGAGGAGAAAATGATCTATACAGGTTGGCACAGTAGAGAAATAGAGATGGGAAAGATGTGCAGCAAGTTAGAGTGATAAAGGACAGAGAGGGAAATGTATTGACTGATGACAGAAGTGGGCTGGGAAGATGAAAAGAGTACTTTGAAGAGCTGATGAATGAGGAAAATGAGAGAGAAAATAGTAGAAGGGGTGACCGTTGAGGACCAGGAAGTAGCAAAGATTAATAAGGGTGAAGTTAGGAGGGCATTGAAGAGGATGAAGAGTGGAAAGGCAGTTGGTCCTGATGACATACCGGTGGAGTGTCTAGGGGAGGTAGCAGTAGATTTTCTGACAAGAATATTCAACAAGGTCTTAGAAAGTGAGCAGATGCCAGAGGAATGGAGGAGAAGTGTGCTTGTGCCCATTTTTAAGAACAAGGGCGATGTACAGAGTTGTGGCAACTACAGAGGGATAAGGTTGTGGAGCCATACAATGAAGCTATGGGAAAGAATAGTGGAAGCAAGACTAAGGGCAGAGGTCAGCATTTGTGAACAACAGTTTGGTTTCATGCCAAGAAAGAGCACCACAGATGCAGTGTTTGCTTTGAGGATGTTAATAGAGAAGTACAGAGAAGGTCAGAAGGAGCTGCATTGTGCCTTTGTGGATCTGGAGAAAGCATATGACAGGGTGCGAGAGAAGAACTGTGGTATTGTATGAGGAAGTCTGGAGTGACAGAGAAGTATGTTAGAGTGGTGCAGGACATGTATGAGAGATGTAAGACAGTGGTGAGGTGTGCTGTCGGTGTGACAGAAAGAGTTCAAGGTGGAGGTGGGACTACATCAAGGGTCAGCTCTCAGCCCCTTCTTGTTTGCTATGGTGATGGACAGGCTAACAGATGAGGTTAGACAAGAATCTCCATGGACTATGATGTTTGCAGATGACATTGTGATCTGTAGTGAGAGCAGAGACCAAGTGGAGGAAAATCTAGAGAGGTGGAGGTATGCCCTGGAAAGGAGGGATTGAAGGTTAGTCTTAGTAAGACAGAATACATGTGTGTGAGCGACAAGGACCCAAGAGGAACTTTGAGGTTACAGGGGCAGAGATAAAGAAGGTGGAGGATTTTAAGTACTTAGGCTCAACAATCCAGAGCAATGGAGAGTGTGGAAAAGAGGTGAAGAAGCGCGTGCAGGCAGGTTGGAATGGATGGAGAAAAGTGTCCGATTGTGATGTGTGATAGGAGAGTATCGGCAAGAATGAAAGGAAAAGTGTACAAGACAGGTGATGAGGCCAGCAATGTTGTATGGTTTAGAGACAGTGGCCCTGGGGAAAAGACAGGAGTCAGAGTTGGAGGTAGCAGAGATGAAAATGTTGAGGTTCTCTTTGGGAGAACTTGAGGATGGATAGGATCAGAAATGAGTACATCAGAGGGACAGCACATGTTAGATGTTTTGGAGACAAAGTCAGAGAGGCTAGATTGAGATGGTTTGGACATGTACAGAGGAGGGATAGTGAGTATATTGGTCGTAGGATGCTGAGGTTGGAACTACCAGGCAAAAGGCCCAGAGGAAGACCAAAGAGAAGATTTATGGATGCAGTGAAGGCGGACATGAAAGTCGTTGGAGTAGGAGTAGAAGATGCAGAGGATAGGGAGAGATGGAGGCAGATCATTTGCTGTGGCGACCCCTGAAGGGAACAGCCGAAAGGAAAAGAAGAGGATTGGTGGTTGTTAGAAGAGAGTTGTTGCAAATGCATCAGTAGTCTAATCTCTGTCTAGTTGTTTGACAAAAAAGTTTATTGAAAGGAGAAAACTTATTTGCAGCAAATAATCATGCATTATTATTATTATTATTATTATTATTATTATTATTATTATTATTATGTACTGATAGAATATCATATTGTTTATTCCACCATTTTGTTAATCCACCAGTTCAATTAAAGCTGAGATTAAACAATGTCCTCCCCATAACAAAATTGCAAACAGATTATTAACTGGATTATTCAAATGAATTCAGAATTCACTGTATTTGTAAAATATTCCAAAATATCAAAGGCCGGCCATGTCTCTCCCTGTCTATGGTGAGAGGTTCATGTAAAAGAACCATCGCTGATGTTCGTCGAGTAGCTGCATAGCCGTCAGCGTGTTTCTGCCCTGCGATGACCTGGTGAGCTGTCTAGGGTGTACTTTGCCCTCGCTCAGAGTCGGTTGAGATGGGCACTAGACTCCCCGTGGCCCTAAGTAGGATTAAGCGGTTCTGAAAATGAAAGGATGAAAATATTAAGTGTACAAATGTGCAATTTTAGAAATTGATCCCATCTTGCAGTTGCATTTGATCAGCAGGACTAAATTTTCTCTGATAGTTCAATGCACTTGCCAGGAACCTTGACGAATTTGTGCATATAGTATATAAATTTATAGTTGGTACACCAAATTATACACAAAATGACATCACACGGTAAAATATACCAGATTATTTGTTCTGGAAGCAAAAAATAAAACCCTGAAGCCTGAACAGAGTTCATCTTAGACTGTTTTCGCTGTTTTAATTTCCATGGTATTTAATTCAATAAACAGTCCAAGTTTCAGTTATTTTAACACCCACCAAAACACATGCTAACATCCAGTAGAGCACTAATGTTACATGTAAAAGGTGAATTCCCAGCCTGTTTTTGTCCATGTCTTGTTGTGGAGTGGGTTTAATCCGGCTCAGGTTGAAGCTAACATTTAAGCATGTTGCTAATCTCATTAACACCTGTCCTCATGAAAACAGAGTTAGTATAACGCTGTTTTGTTAACACTGGTTGTTTGGGCTATATATTGGATGATAAAACGGAAAGTGTGTGCTCTTCATGTTGTGGGATTACTGCTGCCGGTGCTGTTGGCTGCCTCAGAGCAAACTCAAGTGCAAGCTGTCAATCAATTCCAAACCGAACGACACACGGGTAAAGCTCTCTTGTTCTCTGGTTCAGGAGATCCACTGCAAGATTAAAGGGCCTAATAATTCAGCTATAGCAACAAAGCAGAATATGACAACTTTCAGTCAGGGATTATTCTAAAAGTTATGTAAACTTTTAACACAGAAGTGATTGATCCTTTTATTCTTGCAGTATCTTTAATGATCCTTGTTAAGTTTGCTTAGAATGTAAAGCAAAAGCAGGGCAAAGAAAGAAAACAAAAAGGTAAATCAGGATCACTTCCTGACTCGCATGCATTGTAGTGCACTAAGTTATGATGTGTGATTCATGAAGCAGTTGACTCTTTGAGTTGAATGCTGTGAACTGAATCATCCATTCATTTATTTCCTGAACCGCTTAATCCTAATTAGGGTCACGGGGAGGCTGGCGCCCATCACAGCCCACTTTGGGCGAAGGCGAGGTACACCCTGGACAGCTCGCCAGGCCATCAAAGGTCCAACGCTCACATAACTATTCATACTTACACCTAGAGTTAATTTGGAACAGCCTATTGTGCATGTTTTTGGACGGTGGATGGAAACTGATGATGGAAACCCAGAGGATACCCACACAAACATGCAAACTCCACACAGAAATACCCTAGCTGGGAATTGAACCCAGGACGTTCTTGCTGTGAGGTGGATGTGCTAACCACCACACCACCATGCTGCCTGTGTAGAAACATACGCACGTATTGCTTTTTTCAAAGTAGTTAGGATTATTTTTTTTACAAATAGTATAAAAAGTCATATTTGAATGACATAATTTTTAACCAACAATAAAGAATAATGATTAGACTTAGTGACTTAATGATTAGACTTAGATGTGAATCGACTCTGAATGTAACCAAATTATTCTCCGATCTCACTGAAACAAGTCACTTTAGTCATCTCTGTTTTACAGAATGCGGCTGAATGTTTTGCCATTGTTCCACATCAAAAACCGAATGCAATGATGTGGAAGTGCCAAATTTCAATATTATACTGTATTCCGAATAGAACATAGATGACAGGGTCAAAGGTTTAAACTGAGTAAATTGTATCATTGCAAAGGGAAAATATGTTGATTTTAAATTTCATTGTGTCAACAAATCTCAAAAACGTTGGGACAGATAGCCATAAGAGGCTGGAAAAGTCAATTGCATGTACTGTATAACGAACAGCTGGAAGACCAATTACCACTAATGAGGTCCATTGGCAACATGACTGAGTATAAACAGAGCTTCTCAGAGTGGCAGTGTCTCTCAGAAGCGAAGATGGATAGAGGATCACCAATTCCCCCAATGTTACGCAGAAAGATAGTTGAGCAATATCAGAAAGGTGTATCCCAGAAAAAAATAGCAAAGAGTTTTGAAGTTATCATAAGTGCATAACATCAACCAAAGCTTCAGAGAATCTAGAACAATCTCTATGCGTAAGGGTCAAGGTCGAAAAACCGTACTGGATGCCAATGATCTTTGGGCCCTTAAACGGCACTGCACCACAAACGGGAATGTTACTGTAAGGGAAATCACAGAATGGGCTCAGCAATTGCCAGTGAACACAATCCACCGTGCCATCCGTCGTTGCCAGCTGAAACTCTACAGTACAAATAAGAAGCCATTTCTAAACAGGACCCAGAAGCGCAGGCGTTTTCTCTGGGCCAGGGGTCATTTAAAATGGAGTGTGGCAAAGTGGAAAACTGTTCTGTGGTCGGCCCAATCACGATTCAAAGTTATTTATGGAAAACCTGGACGCCATGTCATCCGGACTAAAGAGGACTTGGATCAAGTTGTTATCAGCGCCCAGTTCAGAAGCCTGCATCTGGGATGGTATGGGGTTCCATGAGTACGTGTGGCATGGGCAGCTTGCACATTTGGAAAGGCATCGTCAATGCAGAAAGGTATATTCAGGTTTCATAGAACAACATATGCTCCCACCCAGACGTCGTCTCTTTTGGAGAAAGACCTTGCATTTTTTCAACATGATAATGCCAGACCACATGAAGCATTAATTACAACATCATGGCGGTGTAGGAAAAGGATCCGGGTATTGAAATGGCCAGCCTGCAGTCCAGATCTTTCACCGATGGAGAGCATTTGGCGCATCATCAAGAGGACGGTGCAACA
Source organism: Plotosus lineatus (assembly GCA_024760905.1). Lineage (NCBI taxonomy): Eukaryota > Metazoa > Chordata > Actinopteri > Siluriformes > Plotosidae > Plotosus > Plotosus lineatus. Next base: position 26,597,537 of record CM045731.1, read on the forward strand.
AAGAAGGCCCAAGACAGTTGAACAGTTAGAGGCCTGTATTAGACAAGAATGGGACAGCATTCCTATTTCTAAACTTGAGAAACGTGTCTCCTCGGTCCCCAGACGTTTGCAGACTGTTGTAAGAAGAAGAGGGGATGCCTCACAGTGGTGAAAATGGCCTTGTCCCAACTTTTTTGAGATTTGGTGGCACCATGAAATTTAAAATCAACATATTTTTCCTATTAAAATGATACTTTTTCTCAGTTTAAATTTTTGACTCTGTCATCTATGTTATATTCAGTAATAAACATTTAAATTTGGCACTTCCACATCATTGCATTCAGTTTTTATTCACAATTTGTATAGTGTGCCGACTTTTTTGGAATCTGGTTTGGACTACTAATGAGTAATAAATATACTAGTAAATGTAATTTTTTGTGTGCAGGAATTTGTATTAATTTGTGGTGTTTAATTTTCCAGGTTGTTCTTCAGAACCTGTTAATGTGTGTGACGTGTTTCTACTCAATTTATTACGTCACTCTCAGTTTGTGTATGGGCATCCTGAAGTAAGTCTAAAACCCCACTGTGTGTGTGTGTGTGTGTGTGTGTGTGTGTGTGTGTGTGTGTGTGTGTGTGTGTGTGTGTGTGTGTGTGTGTATGTATGGAAATATATATATATATATATATATATATATATATATATATATATATATATATATATATATATATATATGTATGTGTGTTTGTGTGTGTGTGTGTATATGTGTGTTTGTGTGTGTGTGTATGTGTGTGTGTGTGTGTGTGTGTATGTGTGTGTGTGTGTGTGTGTGTGTGTGTGTGTGACTGTGGCTTCCTGTAGCATGAGCTCAATTCCTTGTGGCCTCTTAAAGGTAGAACGTTTCGTGTTACAATTTTCAGCTGTGGTAAAGAATACGGTTGATAAAAACACATGTGCACTGTCTCTTTTAGTTTTGCACTGGAGCAACACTCAGGGCTGCCAAGGTCATGATCGCGATTTTTACTCTTAAATGTTTTGCAATGTAGTTTTAGATCAAAATTTTTTGTGGGTCACAAATACAAACAGAGTTAAAGTGTAAGTGCATGTAGTGTGTGTGTGTGTGTGTGTGTGTGTGTGTGTGTTTATGTGTGTGTGTGTGTGTGTGTGTGTGTGTGTGTGTGTGTGTGTGTGTGTGTGTGTGTGTGTGTGTGTGTGTGGTGGGGTGGCGTATACCATTTCAACATATTGCGAGTTTTTTAAATAAAACATATTGAGAAAACTGGAAGAGAAGGAAAAATATTCAGGAGTGTGTAATGTTTGTATGTCATCAACTGAGTTGAGTATTCAGGCAGTTGATTGGTCAGTCTCTGTACAGAGCACACAGATTGACCAATCAGCTGCCTGAACCCTCAGATGAGTTGATTAAATGAGCAAAGTCAGGTGTGCTGCTGCTTGGTTGAAACAAAAACCTGCAGCCACATGGCCCTTTCTGGCACGAGTTTGACACCCCTGGCCTAGATGGTAGAGCTTCTCAACTTATCTCTAAGAGAGAGCCCCACCACCCAGTAAGGGAAGCTCATTTCAGCCATTTGTATCCACGATCTTGTTCTTTTGGTCACTACCCAAAGCTCGTGACCATAGGTGAGGGTTGGAACGTAGATCGACTGGTAAATTGAGAGCTTTGCCTTGCTGCTCAGCTCCTGCTTCACCACGACAGACCAGTACAGGCTCCGTTTAACAGCAGAGGCTGCAGTGATCTATCTGTTGGTCTCCCGCTCCATCCTTTCATCACTTGTGAACAAGATCTCAAGATATTTAAACTCCTCAACTTGAGGCAGGACCTCATTTTCGACCAGGAGGGTGCATTCCATTCTCGTCCGACTGAGAACCATGGCCTCAGATGTGGAGGTGCTGATTTTCATCCTGGAAGCTTTGCACTCAACTGCGAATTGCTCCAATGAGAGCTGGAGGTCCCGGCTTGATGAAGCCAAAAGGACAACAACATCTGCAAACAGCAGAGACAAGATCCGATGGCCACCAAACCAGAACCCCTCAACACCTCGGCTGCTCCTAGAAATTCTGTCCATAAAAATTATAAACAGAATCCGTGACAAAGGACAGCCTTGGTGGACTCCAACCCTCACCAGAAACGAATTCAACCTGTTGTTACCAATACGGACCAAACTCTGGCTCCGGTGATACAGCAATCGAATGGACTGTAGCAATGGGTCCGGAACGCCGTACTCCTAGAGAATGCCCCACAAGATAGCCCGAGGAACACGGTCGAAAGCCTTCTCCAAATCCACAAAACACATGTGGACAGGTTGGACAAACTCCCATACCCCCTCCAAGGACCTGTGAAGCATATAGAGTTGGTCAAGAGTGCTACAGCCAGTACGAAAACCACATTGTTCCTCCTGAATCCGAGGTTCGACTATCGGTGGGATCCTCCTCTCCTGTACCCCTGCATAGACTTTCCTAGGTAGGCTGAAGAGTTTGATTCCCCGATAATTGGAACACACCCTCCAGTCCCCCTTTTAAAAAAGGGGACGACCACCTCAGTTTGCCAATCCAGAGGTACAGTCCCCGATGACTAGACGACATTTCAGAAACGTGTCAACCAAGACAGTCCTACAGTATCCAGAGCCCTGAGATATTCAGGATGGATCTCATCCACCCCTGGAGCCCGACCACCGAGGTGCTTTTTGACTACCTACTGCCCAAACTCCCAGGGTCTTCATCCTCTATGGAGGGCATGTTGGTGGAATTGAGGAGGTCCTCAAAGTATTCCTTCCACCTTCTGACCACATCTCCAGTCGAGGTAAGTCTCCACTGTGAACAGTGTTTGTGTAGAACTGCTTTTCCCTTCTGAGGTGTTGGATGGTGGTCCAGAACCTTTTTGAGGCCAACCCATAATCACTCTCCAGGCCCTCACTGAACGCCTTCCACGCCTGAGATTTTGCATCTGCTAAAGCTTCGGATCCAGCACTTTTGGCTTGCTGGTACCTGTCTGCTGCCTTGGGAGTCCCACAGGCCAATAAGACCTGATTTCCGTTTTCAGCTGGATGGCCCCCATCACCACAAGTGTCCACCACGTGGGTTACCGCCACAACAAGCACCGATGACCTTCCAGCCACAGGTATGGGCTGCCGCCTCAGCAATGGAGGCACGAAACATGGTCCATTCGGATTCCATGTCACCCACCTCCTCTGGGACGTGGTTGGAGCTCTGCTGGAGGTGGGAGTTAAAGGCCTCTTGGACAGGAGACTCCACCAAACATTCTCAGCAGACCCTAACTACACGCTTGGGCCTGCCAGGTCTGGAAGGCAGCTTCCCTCGCCATTGAAGCCAGCTCACCACCAGGTGGTGATCGGTTGACAGCTCAGCTCCCCTCTTCACTCGAGTGTCCAGAACATGCGGATTCAAGTCCGGTGACACGACTACAAAGTCAATCATCAAACTGCGACCTAGGGTGTCCTGGTGTCAAGTGCACTTATGGACACCCTTATGTTCGAACATGGTGTTTGTGACAGACAAACTGTGACAAGCACAGAAGTCCAACAATGAAACACCATTCGGGTTCAGACCTCAGAGGCTGGACCTACCAATCACACCCTTCCAGGTCACACTATTGTTGCCCACATGGGTGTTGAAGTCTTCCAAGACAACGAGTGAGTCTCCTGAGGGAGCGTTCTCCAACACACCCCCTAAAAACTCCAAAAAGGGTGGGTATGCTGAACTGTCATTTGGTGCATAAGCACAAATAACAGTCAGGACTCGTCCCCCACCCGAATGCGGAGGGAAGCTACCCTTTCGTCGACCAGGGAGAACCCCAACATTTGGGCACCGAGACAAGGGGACAACAACGATGCCCACACCTGCTTGCTGCCTCTCCCCATGAGCAACTCTGGAGTGGAATAAGGTCCAGCCTCTCTCAAGATGGGTGGTTCCAGTGCCCAAGCTATGCGTTGAGGCGAGCCGGACTATATCTATTTAGTATCGCTCCACCTCACGCACCAGCTCAGCCTCCTTCTCTGCCAGAGAGGTGGCATTCCATGTCCCAAGAGTCAGAGTCAGTAACCGAGGATCGGTCCAACAGAACCCATGCCTTCGGCTGCCACCCAACTCAGATTGCACTCAACCCCTATAGCACCTCCCACAGGTTGTGGGTCCATGGATGGCGGACCCATGTCTCCTTTTCAGGCTGGGCCTGGTTGGGCTCCATGGGCGGAAGCCTGACCACCACGTGCTTGCCTTCGAGTCCATCCACCAGGCCTGGCTCCAGGAGGGACCTCGATGACCAGCATCCGGGCAAGGGAAACTGTGTCCTTTTCTTTTTATTTCGCATAGAGGTCTTCTGAACTGCACTTCATGTGGACCTTCACCCAGAACCTGTTTGCCTTGGGTGACCCTGCCAGGAGCATTATGCCCCTGACAACACAGCTCCTAGGATCATTAGGTCACACAAACCCCTCCACCACGATAAGGTGTCAATTCAAGGAGGGGGCCTCAGCTTTCTAAACATATCAGTCATATAGCTGTTTTTTCCTCCTTTCTTGAGATAAAGATGGAATCATTTAAGGTGACTTCCAAAAGTCATTTGAAATGACAGCAAAAACTTTAAAAAATGTCTACTTCGACTGATTAAAAAAATATTTAGTACATGCTCGTACTGTATCTCCAGTGCAAGCTAAGTTTGCAAACTTCATCAAGTTCATCAGCTAAACTTGGGGTTTCATCATACGATTTTTGTTTGGTAACATTGATTCATTCATACAAAGATCAGTTCAGACAAATCAATATTCAAATCTATCTATCTATCTATCTATCTATCTATCTATCTATCTATCTATCTATCTATCTATCAAAATAATTTTGTAGGAAAGATTTTGTGTGAAGTGTATTTATATTTATTTTCATATTAAACTGAGTTATATATGATCTGATAGCTGTTGAGGAATTGAAGCATGTAATAGCAAGTAAACTATCACCCAACAAAAGTGGATGGAGTAACTGTATATTTTTCCAGAGCCACTGAATTATTCTTTATGGGCTGCAAACTGAGAGCATCAGTTTCTTTGGTCAAAATTTTTAATAATAATTTTTGAAAGAAAACAAAATCCAAACATTTGAACCACCAATACTGCAAATGTTGCTGCTTATTTATTTATGTATTTATTTATTTATTTTTATTTGGGTTTTTGTTTTTAAGAGTAAAAATCCATCATACTGCTTCGCCATTTTTTGTGTGTCAATAGAATATGACCCAATGTTGTAGGGGAGCCAGTCAGAGTCCAGGTTTGCACATATCCATTAGACGTGGATATTCTAATACAGTATTTGTTTACCTTTGTCTATTCCTAAAAAATAATGAAGAAAATGTCAGTCAGCAAATGCATATTTGATGAAAATTTGGATAAAGTCTGTTTTAACTCAGTTGGTGTTAAATTGCCAGTGTTTTTTTTGTGTGCATTTGTGATTGTTGTGCCAGAATAGATGAAGTGGACAGCTTATTAGCACCTTTCAACTACAAAATACAACCTTCATGGACCAGCCCGAAATATTTAGGTAAGCTTTAATCAGCATTTAATTAAAAAAAGTGGTTATGTGTTATTGTTTCGGTGAATACTGAACACATGATCATTTGGTAATTTACATAAAACTATTAATTATTTTTCAATATATGAACATTTGTCTAAATTAACTTTGAATTATTTTCAGGTTACTCATGCCATTGTGTCAGTTTATTTTAATTATTGTTAACATAATTTGTAAAAGCTCATCAGCATTGGTCATTCTTACAGTATAATTTGTGTGTAATGTAATACATTTAAACGATACAGAGTTTTAATGTAAAAGACCATAAAATGTAGATACAGTACTGGGCAATTATATCCAATGGATTACTATCCCAGAATTGACTTGAACTTGTTGGGCCGGGTTGTTCAGCACAAATACATAAGAAACAAACAATATTTCAGGTGATGTAACTCCCCCATACAAAAGGCATACAAACCTTTGATTGGTTCCTTTGCATGAGGTGCTGCTCCCATCCGTTGTCTTCCTTAGATTTTTTTATGAAGAAATTCCGTAGGACCAGTGTCCAGTCTTAGATGTAAAAGTTTGGTTCTAAAAGTAGTTGTGCCTGGAGGTCATGCTGGTGGAAGATTGGATTAAAGTGGAGGAAAGGAAACATTTTTCAGAGTACGGCCCTTGGCGATATGTTATGATTTCTATGATTTTTGTGTTGTTTGTGCACTCGTATGCTTTGCACTACACCCTTTTCATGGCAGCACTGTTTAGCACTGGCTGATAATATGTTATCTTAGACTGGTGTCTGCTACTCATAGCCCAGCCAATAGGACAAAACAAGGTGTTCATGTCACTATCAGGGCTGGAACATCCAATGAAGAACGCAACATCTCACTGTGCATGCCTCGTAAAATGGCAGCACTCATGCATACTTGACAAGGGACAATGACTGACATTGCCTGACAGAACCAATGATGTCATATGTGATCGCTTTAAAGAGCAGATAAACTAAATTCACCACTGGTGCCCTTTAAAGCTTACCTTCAAGTGCTTATCTAGGATCAGATCCTGAAATGTAATACAGTAAAACCTCCGCTGACGAACGCTTAAGCTCACGAACTTTTCGCCTCAAGAACATTAAATTTGCGAGCATATAGTCTCTGCTGACGAACTAGTTTTCGGCGGACGAATCAAACCATGCGGTCGAACAGCGCCACGGTGGCGGCCACGAGAAGTGACACACGCTCATGGCGTCACAGTTCGTCACCCCCTTTCTTTGAATGCGGAAGTGGCTAGACATTTTGGACCATATTGAGTGTACTTTTGCTATTATGGGACTGAAAAAGACCCCACCACAGGCGGAGATCATTGAAAAACACGAACGAGGTGTGCGTTTGTGTGACTTAGCGTCCCAGTACCAGTACGCTAAGTCTACCATTGCTCCCATCCTTAAGAACAAGGAAGCTATTAAGGGTGCGTGTGTGGCTAAGGGTGTTTCCAAACAGTAGGCGTTTCCAAACACTCCTTCCAAACAGTAAGTCCCTCCCTCCCTCCTCCTCCTCCCACTCCATTCCATCAAGCCATCAACTACCATCACAAAGGTAAATAAAACGACTTTATTATACAGTACAGTTTATTTCTTTAATTACAATACAAGAGCACATTTATTATACATAAAATAAGGTATATTTTTGTGTAGTTTTAAGGCTTATTTAGTAGAAAATTATGTTTTATGGGGACCTGGGAACGGATTATTCTCATTTTAATGGTTTCTTATGAGAAATAAACGTTCGGAAGACGAACTTTTCGCCTTACACACACTTTCTGGGAACCAATTATGTTCGTGAGCTGAGGTATCACTGTACTTTTATATAAATCTGACAATAAAATAACGAACTTGTTAAGAAGACATCTCTTTTAAACCCATAAACCATGAGGTTCACAGACTTAACAGTTTATCAAAAGATGTAGACGGATATATACGATATAAAGTCCACAAATCTTTATTTAATGCTTTTTTGCAAAATTAAGGACTTTTTAAACTCTGTATACATGGTTGTTGATCACGACTGTACCTCTGTTCCTCATGCAGTGGGTGTGATCTCAACAGAGCTGACGTACCTCTTAGGAGGATTTGTTTTCGCCTGGATTGTTGAGGAGTGGGTGTGGGACTACGCCATCACTGTCACACTCCTACACATCGGCCTTACGATTGCGGGTACACAACTGCTTTAACTGTTAAATAAATTCCACACACCCTCCAAACATAATCCAATTGCAAAAATGTCTTTACAGGATCCTGACATTTCTGGAACTGAAATATGTTTCTGTTTCTCAACCTTATATGGTGTTAGGAAATTCTCACAAAATGTTTTTAATTAAATTATCACAAATGTGCAGCTGTATTTTAAAGAATAGAAATATGGTTGATTGCACACTGAAAAAAAGATCACTTTCTGCTTCCCAATGCAAAAAAGTGATTTGTGAAAAAATGCAATAAATAATTAAATAAATAAACAAATCATTTTAATCCACTACACAGAAAGTGTTGATGATTTTTGTGGAGCAGCTGTGACATTAGTGCAGATGACCGTCACAAGAAAAAATTAAATGTAAACAAGTGTGTAGAATTAGTGTGGGGGGGCACTCAAGCCAGTGTTCTTTCTCACACCGGTACCAAGCCCAGATAAATGCAGAGGATTGTGTCAGGAAGGGCATCCAACCTGTGTCAAATCTACTATGCAGATTATCAATGTGACTTCCAAACCAGATCGGTCGAGGCCCGGGTTAACAACAACCACCATCAGTGCTGTTCACCAACAGGTCGAAGAAGGAAAGGCAGGAGGCGTGTCTGTAGGCAGAGAGAGAAGAGGAAAGGCGTGAGTCTAGGACTGAGAGTAGGGACTTTGAATGTTGGACCTGTGACAGGAAAAAGTAGAGAGCTGGCTGACATGATGCAGAGGAGGAAGGTGGATATACTGTGTGTTCAGGAGACCAGGTTCAGGATTCAGGATTTTTAATAGACATTTGTTTTTTAAAAGGGTAGAAGCTTATGAGCAAGGTTTAAAGTGTTTTATCATGGTGTGGATGGGAAGAGAAATGGAGTAGGAGTCATCTTGAATGAGGGGTTGTCAGGAATGTTCTAGAAGTGAAAAGAGTGTCAGACAGAGTGATGAGTCTCAAGTTAGAAATTGAAGGTGTGATGTTCAATGTTGTTAGTGCTTATGCCCCACAGGCAAGATGTGAGCTAGAAGAGAAGAGAGATTCTGGAGTGAGTTTAATGAAGTGATGCAGAGTACTCCCAGAGGTGAAACAGTGGTCATTGGTGCAGGCAACAAAGGAGATGAGAACGTGATGGGCAGGTTTGGTATCCAGCACAGGAACACAGAAGGACAGATGTTAATAGATTTTGCAAAAATTATAGAAATGGCTGTGGTGAGACAGGAGCATAGAGTGACTTATAAAAGTGCAGGCAGGAGCACACAGGTAGACTACATTTTTTGTAGACGATGCAATTTGAAGGAAGTCAGTGACTGCAAGATAGTAGTGGGTGAGAGTGTTGCCAAACAGCATAGGATAGTGGTGTGCAGGATGATGCTGATGGTGAGGAAGGTGAAGAAGCCAAAGGCAGAGCAGAAGACAAAGTGGTGGAAGCTGAAAAAGGAAGAGTGTCATGTTGTCTTCAAGAAGGAGTTGAAACAGGCTTTGGGTGGTCAGGAAATGCTTCCAGATGACTGGATAACTACAGCTAATATGATCAGGGAGACAGGTAGGAGAGTACTTATTGTGTCCTCTGGAAAGAAAGTAGATAAGGAGACTTGGTGGTGGAATGAGGAAGTGCAGGAGTGTGTACAAAGGAAGAGGTTAGCTAAGAAGAAGTGGGACATTGAGAGGACTGAAGAGAGTAAACAGGAGTACAGGGTGACACAGCCTAAGGCGAAGGTAGCGGTGTCAAAAGCCAAACAGTATGATGACTTGTATGCTAGGTTGGACAGTAAGGAGGGAGAAAATTATTTATACAGGTTGGCACAGCAGAGAAATAGAGATGGGAAAGACGTGCAGCAAGTTAGAGTGATTAAGGACAGAGTGAGAAATTTATTGACTGATGACCGAAGTGTGCTAGAAAGATGGAAAGAGTACTTTGAAGAGCGGATGAATGAGGAAACTGAGAGAGAACAAAGAGTAGAAAAGTTGACCTTTGAGGACCAGGAAGTAGCAAAGATTAGTAAGGGTGAAGTGAGGAGGGCATTGAAGAGGATGAAAGTTGGAAAGGCAGTTGGTCCTGCTGAGATACCTGTGAAAATACGGAAGTGTCTAGGAGAGGCAGCAGTAGACTTTCCGGCAAGAACATTCAATAAGTTCTTAGAGAGTGAGAGGATGTTGGAGGAATGGAAGAGAAGTGTGCTGGTGCCCATTTTTAAGAACAAGGGAGACGTGCAGAGTTGTGGCAACTACAGATGAATAAAATTGAGAGCCGTACAATGAAGTTATGGGAAAGAGTAGTGGAAACTAGACTAAGGGCAGAGGTCAGCATTTGTGAACAACAGTTTGGTTTCATGCCAAGAAAGAGCACCACAGATGCAGTGTTTGTTTTGAGGATGTTAATACAGAAGTACAGAGAAGGTCAGAGGGATCTGCATTGTGCCTTTGTGGATCTGGAGAAAGCATATAACAGGGTACTGAGAGAGGAACTGTGGTATTGTATGAGTAAGTCTGGAGTGGCAGAGAAGTATATTAGAGTGGTGCAGGACATGTACGAGAGATGTAAGACAGTGGTGAGGTGTGCTGTCGGTGTGACAGAAGAGTTCAAGGTGGAGGTGGGACTGCATCAAGGGTCAGCTCTCAGCCCCTTCTTGTTAGCTATGGTGATGGACAGGCTGACAGATGAGGTTAGATAAGAATCTCCATGGACTATGATGTTTGCAGATGACAATGTGATCTGTAGTGAGAGCAGAGAACAAGTGGAGGAAAATCTAGAGAGGTGGAGGCATGCCCTGGAAAGGAGAGCAATGAAGGTTAGCCTCAGTGAGACAGAATACTTGTGTGTGTATGAGAAGGACCCAAGTGGAACGGTGAGGTTACAGGGAGCAGAGATAAGGAAAGTGGAGGATTTAAGTACTTAGGCTGAACAATCCAGAGCAACGGAGAGTGTGGAAAAGAGGTGAAGTGTGTGGAGCCAGGTTGGAATGGTTGGAGAAAGTTTCCGGTGTGATGTGTGATAGGAAGGCATCGGCAAGAATGAAAGGAAAAGTGGACAAGTGTACAAGACGGTGATGAGGTCAGCGATGTTGTATGGTTTAGAAACAGTGGCCCTGGGATGGTTTAGAAACAGTGGAAACGACAGGAGGCAGAGCTGGAGGTAGCAGAGATGAAAATGTTGAGGTTCTCTTTGGGAGTAACGAGGATGGATAGGATCAGGAATGAGTACATCAGAGGGACCGCACATGTAAGAGGTTTTGGAGACAAAGTCAGAGAGGCTGGATTGAGATGGTTTGGACATGTACAGAGGAGGGATAGTGAATATATTGGTAGTAGAATGCTGAGATTGGAACTACCAGGCAGAAGGCCTAGGGGAAGACCAAAGAGAAGATTTATGGAGGTGGTGATGGAGGACATGAAGGTAGTTGGCATAAAAGAAGAAGATGCAGAGAATAGGGTGAGATGGAGGCAGATGATTCGCTCTGGCGACCCCTGAAGGGAACAGCCGGAAGGAAAAGAAGAAGACAAAAATGAAATGCAAACAAGTGTGTATAATTAGTGTAAACTAAACAAGTACCACAAAATAATTATTTTTCTATAGGATTTTAATTTTCTTATAGGATTCTTTAACGATGTAAGATGTTACAGTAGGACCAGCAGGGTTGGGGGGAGACTTTCTTTTATTTTTTCTCACTTTGTGGAGGTTTGTGCCCTCTAAGTGCTCTTGTTGAAAATATAAATTGCAATTGTACATTGTGGTGAATTACAGTATAATAAGCTATTTATGTATTGACATGCACAATACCGAGGGAGTTAAACACTTGGGGGATGTGCTGTTATAGAAGACTAATCAACCATAACATGACCATAGTGGTGGAGTTACTGTGAACAGTTTCAATAATTCATTCATTTTCTCAGTTCCTGTAATCTAATTAGGTTGGCGGAGAGGCTGGTGCCCATGTAAGCTGACTCGGGGTGAAGATGGGGTACACTCTGAACAGCTCACCTGGCCATCACAGGCCCAACACACATACAGCCATTTAGATTCCTACTGTGTATGTTTTTGGACTGTGGGAAGAAGCTGGAGTACCCAAAGGAAACCCACACAAGCACGTGAAGACCATTCAAACTCCACACAGAAATGCAGAAATGCCCAGAGCCCTGGAATCGAACCCCTGTCCTTCTTGGTATGAAGCGAACATGCTAACGACTGCACCACCGTGACTCCAGTCAACAGTCTAAACTGGATCATTTTTTTTCATGACAGCACATCCTCATGGTGTTTCATTTCATTTCTAATCTAACACTTATTCATTAGGATCTACCTTCCACCCCTCATCTAAAGATCATCAAGAGTTTATCACAAGTGCTGTACCATATTTCACACATTTGGATGAAATAATTTTGTTTGTTGTGTTTCAGTCATGGCTGATTTCCCTTCTACAGAACACTGGTGGATTGCTCTTGGTAAGTCCTGACTAATAAACTGATTCCTGTTAACAGCCCTGATTCGAACTTTCCACACTCCAGAAATTTACTTTTCATCTATTCCAAGCTTCATTTAACAAAAATGATTTCAGCCTTTGAATCAAACTAACACTCAGTTTCTTTCCAGGTTCAGGTTTAGTCATGATGATCTTTGGAGGTCAGTTTCTGGCGTATCATCTTTTCCGGAATAATTTTGTTCACCCTGAGGATCTCGAAAATTTCTGACCCACTTACATTCATTGTGAGGATCCATTCATTCATTTTCTGAACATTTTTATCCAAGTTAGGGTCACGGGGAGGCTCGTGCCCATCTCAGCCAACTCTGGGCGAGGGCGGGGTATACCCTGGACAGCTCGCCAGGCCATTGCAGGGCCAACACTCACACAACCATTCATACTCACACTCAGATGTGATTTGGAATAGCCAATTAACCTACTGTACATGTTTTTGGACTGTGGGGGGAAACCGGAGTACCTGGAGGAAACCCATGCAAGCACGTGGAGTTCCCATGACATGATTGCTTGGAGCAAGCAGTGATCACCCTTTAAACTTGAAAAATAAACCATTCTCTAAATCTACTAATTGAACACATTTCAACAGCATCCAGGATCTCAGATGGAAAAAGTTCCACTCCAACACATGCAAAACATCCTCTTCACCAGTAGATGTCGCGAGTGTACACCAAGGATAAAGCTTTAAATATTCATTCATTCATTTTCTGAACCACTTAATCCTAATTAGGGGAGCCTGGCCGACTCTAGGGGTACATCCTGCACAGCTCACCAGGCCATCGCAGGCGAGAAACACACTTGACAGCTATGGATCTACCCTAGACAAAAGTCAGCAGTGGTTCTTTTACAGCCTCTCACCACAGACAGTGAAAGACATGGCTGGCCTTTCATAACCCTGCACTGGGGGGACAGCAGTAACAACCCATTGACAGTGGGGCTTGAACCCCTGACCTTGGGATCAGTAATCCAGCACCTTGACATGAGGCCCCTACTGTCCCCACAATATAGTATAGAAATGCAATATCAATGTATAGAAAAATTAAAAAATATATATCTATAAAATCAATTTTTTTCTTGGTGATACTGATTTGGTTTCTTTTCTAAAGCTGACATTTCTTTTATTAAACTGGTTCTGCTTAACATGTACTTAATTATACACAACCCTTTAATATAATGGTAACTTCACTTAATTTTGTTTTTAGATGTCTGTTGTCTGACTCTGAATCCAAGCACAACACACTGTAACCTCCTTCTGTCAGAGAGTAATACAGTTGTCACCAGCACTGAGACAGAACAGCAACAAACTATGCAGTCCTCATATGCATTTTCATAATGTTATTCTGAGAGATTTGATTTCTACTGACAGGTGTTGTGTCAACAAAGTCTCACTGACTGCTGCTACAGAGAGGTCGAGTAGGAAAATAAGAGATATGGAGAAATATCAGTCTCGTATCAGTCAGACATGCAAAGGAAAGGAGATGGTAATGAGTGGGGGTTTGGATCCAACAATCAATCCTGGAGTCTGGTGTGTTCTTGCACTTGTTATTTCTGTCACAACAACAAAAAGATTGAGCTCTGAGCCCCACCACTTTCTAAAGTAGGAGTGTTTAAAGATAAAAGCGTGCAGGAATTCTGTCTTTCTACAGCGTCAAAGACAATGTGACACTCCACAGGACTTGCATCAAATTCTCTCAGCCTATACACACTGGGTTAAGAGTCGGTCTGAGACCAACCATGAGATTATATTATCCATTTAAACATTTTTTGAAGTTAATCAACAATTAAATATTTAAAATATTGTACTTTATTAATAAATGTAACATTGATGTTTACATTGACAAATCTTAATACCGCTTTATTAGATATGTGAGTGAACTTGCAGTTATTTTACTTTTGACCATATATATATATATATATATACAGAGAGAGAGAGAGAGAGAGAGGATTTTCTGAGTAGATCCTTCCGTAGGAGAGTGCTCAATACTTTTTGGTAGAGCAAATAACAATAAAAATAAAAGGACAGGACAAAGACTTTCTATTGAAACTCCATTTATCACTACAGAGTCTGTAGTCCTTTTGTTTTTATTTTATATATATATATATATATATATATATATATATATATATATATATATTCCCCTTCATTTTCTTAATCGCTTAATCTTAATGAGGGTCACAGTTGGCAACCATCTCAGTTGACTATGGGTAGGGGCAGAGTACACCCTGGCCATCACAGGGTAGAGGGTAGAAACACTCTTATGGCTATGCAGTCTACTCTAGATGAAAGTCAGCAATGGCTCTTTTATCATAGGCAGTGAGAAACATGGCCGGCCCATGATAACCCAGTGAGCTGTAAATTATTAAATTATTGCCTCTGCATTTAACCCATTATAAGTGAGCACACATGCGCGCACACACACACACACACACACACACACACACACACACAAACAGTGGGCAAACTCATGCACTCGGAGCAGGGGGTTGTGATACATCGGGGCGCTTGGAGGAGCAGTTAGGGGTTAGGTGCCTTGCTCAAGGGCACTTCAGCTATGAAAGTCCTGGAATGGAAGGTGCAACTTGCACCTCCCTCCCCCTCCCACATATTTGTCCTTTGTAATATTGTGGAAAATCTTTGTGTAAATTTGTGTAAAAAGGGCAGAGGTTGCCATTTGTGAACAACAGTTTGGTTTCATGCCAAGAAAGAGCACCACAGATGTAGCGTTTGCTTTGAGGCTGTTAATAGAGAAGTACAGAGAAGGTCAGAGGTAGCTGCATTGTGCCTTTGTGGATCAGGAGAAAGCATATGACAGGGTGCCGAGAGAGGAACTGTGGTATTGTATGAGGAAGTCTGGAGTGGCAGAGAAGTATGTTAGAGTGGTGCAGGACATGTACGAGAGATATAAGACGGTGGTGAGATGTGCGGTTGGCGTGACAGAAGAGTTCAAGCTGGAAATGGGACTGCATCAAGGGTCAGCTCTGAGCCTCTTCTTGTTCGCTATGGTGATGGACAGGCTGACAGACAAGGTTGGACAAGATTCCCCATGGACTCTGATGTTTGCAGATCACATTGTGATCTGTAGTGAGAGCAGAGAACAAGTGCAGGAAAATCTCGAGAGGTGGAGGTATGTCCTGGAAAGGAGAGGAATAAAGGTTAGCCTGAGTAAGACAGAATACATGTGTGTGAATGAGAAGGACTCAAGAGGAACGGTGAGGTTAAAGGGAGCAGAGATAAAGAAGGTGGAGGATTTTAAGTACTTAGGCTCAACAAACCAGAGCAATGGAGAGTGTGGAAATGAGGTGAAGAAGCGTGTGCAGGCTGGTTGGAATGGTTGGAGAAAAGTTTCCGGTGTGATGTGTGATAGGAGGCTATTGGCAAGAATGAAAGGAAAAGTGTACAAGACGGTGATGAGGCCGGTGATGTTGTATGGTTTAGAAACAGTGGCCCAGGGGAAAAGACAGGAAGCAAAGGTGGAGGTAGCAGAGATGAAAATGTTGAGGTTCTCTTTGGGAGTAAGAAGGATGGATAGGATCAGGAATGAGCACATGTAAGAGATTTTGGAGACAAAGTCCGAAAGGCTAGATTGAGATGGTTTTTAATATGTCCAGAGGAGGGATAGTGAATATATCAGTAGTAGGATGCTGAGGTTGGAACTGCCATTCAGAAGGCCTAGAGGAAGACCAAAGAGAAGATTTATGGATGTGGTGAAGGAGGACATGAAGGTAGTTGGTGTAAGAGAAGAAGATGCAGAGGATAGGGTGAGATCCAGGCAGATGATTTGCTGTGGCGACCCCTGAAGGGAGCAGCCGAAAGGAAAAAAAGGACAACTATTGTGTAGAATCTCCCAAGCAAATTTACATGATGCTTAGATAAAAGGTATTTCATGAGTCAAGGAAGAACCTATTAAATCAGTGGTTCTTAACCTGGGTTCGATCGAACCCTCGGGGTTTGGTGAGTCAAGCTCAGGGGTTCGGCAGAGGTGAAGACAGACACCCAACTCATATTCATGACGACACGTCCCGCTCGGCCATCACTGGCTGCAGGTGATCACGTTACATTGCTTGGCCAATCTGTGCTGCAGAAAATTTGGTGCGCTCAGTAGTCGAATTGTGACTGTTGTGATGGTACGTCGTGTGATTTCTTTCTTAATGTTTTAATCTATACTATGTTGAGCAAAAAAGAAAGTGGTCGTACGAACATGTACAACATGGATTCACATATATTATGGAACGTGATGCTAGTCAGCATCCTATTTGCATGATTTTCAAAGTAGGATCAACCCTCCGCTGATTGACGTATATGTACACATGTATGTGTGTATATAATATCAATAAATATATAGTCAATGCTATAAATGCTTATAATATCAATTAAACATTCAAAAATAATCCATAACATGTAAATAAAAAATAAATACACACATGTGTGTGCACACACAGATGCGCACCTCACATAAAAACATAAGTAATTTTGATAGGGGAGTTCATGCATTTTATAGGTTTTGTTCTTTGAACACAGTGATGTTAATGCACGGTTCATTTTGGTGCCCAGTAAAAACATATACCTATGTCTTGATTTGAAAAAAAAAAAAAAAAAATTATTTTTCAATAAAGAAGGGTTCAGTGAATAAGCATATGAAACTGGTGGGGTTCAGTACCACCAACAAGGTTAAGAACCACTGTATTAAATTATTAAGAAAATACAACTTAAGGAGCAAGTTCATGAATTTGGGTTCACTTGGCGTCCAAAGCCATCATTGTTAGAAATTTCATGAAAATTAGCATATGCATTTTTGCATAATCCTGAATGAAGATGCAATTACTGAACAAGGACAGAAGTGCTGCTTGATATGCCATTAGGTATTATAAACAAAAACAAAATGTGTATATATTTGTGTGAGTTATTCTCTGTTTATTTTCACTTTATGTCATAAAATTAACATTATAAGTATGGTGTATGTTCACGTGAAATGATTAATAAGAGTATTCATGACATGCTGATTTATGCTCCACCTCCTCCTCCTCTCACTGCATTTCCCTCTCTTTCTCACACACACACATACACACACACATACACACAGAGAGTGAGAGAGAGAGCGAGAGAGAGAGAGAGAGAGCGTGAAGGAATGCAATATTCAAGGGAAAGAAACTGACAGCTAAGTGTCCCTCTCTCTCAGTCTACAAGTTCAGGAAAATGGCAGAAGCCAATATTTCAGTAGACCAGGATCAGTTCCTGTGTCCCGTTTGTCTGGATCTCTTGAAGGATCCAGTGACTATACCTTGTGGTCACAGTTTTTGTAAGGTGTGTATCAATGGCTGCTGGGATCAGAAGTATGTTTACTGCTGTCCTCAGTGCAGAGACACTTTCACACCACGGCCTGTTCTACGCAGAAACAACATGCTGGCTGAAGTGGTGGAGAAACTGAAGAAAACTGAAGTCCAGGCTGCTTCTTCTATTCACTGTTACGCTTGACCAGGAGATGTGGAGTGTGATTTCTGCACCGGGAGAAAATATAAAGCCATCAAGTCCTGTCTGGTATGTGTGGCGTCTTACTGTGAAACTCATCTGAAACCTCATTATCAGTCTCCTGCATTCCAGAAACATTCATTAATTGAAGCCTCAGCAAAACTGCATGAGAATATCTGCTCTGAACATGATGAAGTGCTGAAGATCTACTGTCGTACTGATGAAAAATGCATTTGCTCTTTGTGCATGCTGGATAAACATAAAGGACATGATGCTGTATCTGTCGCAGCAGAAAGAACTGAGAAACAGGTAACAACTGAGACTCTTTCCAGAATAAATCAAAATAACCTTTTGGCCTGCATTTTTGTTTGTTTGTTTCATTCTTTCATACGTACTTTCTTTCTTTATTTTCTGGATGTTTTGTTTCTAACAGTTATTGTAAGTTACCAAAATGATTTTAATTCATTTCGATAAAACGGAACGTGTTTGAATAAGGAGGCGCTTCTCACTTCATGTTAATCGGGTCAGAAGGGCAAGAAAATATTTAACAAACACCCATCAAGACCTTCATAGGTTCATAGTAGCAAATGATTGTGTGAATGTTGAGCAAAACATGATTGAACTTTTGTTAAATTGCAGTTAATAATTAGCTAGCTCATAAACCATGAATAGCTTGCTCCCATTGTATTGTATGATTTCCCATTACTCACTTCAAGCCGGCATCATCACAAAGAGTTCGGTGAAAGCACGTCTCCGGTTTTATTGTTCAGGCCGTCTAAGCCAAGTCACCAGATGCTTGTATTTCTTCTTCTTCTTCTTCTTCTTATTCTTCTTCTTCTTCTTCTTCTTCAATACAGTGAATTATCCACCTCCATCACAACAATCACCTGCATGTCCTCCCTCACCACATTCATAAATTTCATATTTCATCACGTTTTCTTTGTCTTCTCCAACTAGGTAGTTCTCAACATTTATCTACCAATATACCCTTCATTTCTCTTCTGCACATGCAAAAACAATCTCAGTCTGGCCTCTCTCACTTTAACCCCAAACAACCATTATCTGTGCTGTCCCTCCATCATATCCATTTTTAATTCTGTCTGTTCTTTTTCATTACTAGAGAAAATCGTCTCATCTTTATTTCTACCACTCAGCTCTGGTTCTTGTCTTTTATCAGTACAGTACTACCATCTCCAAACCATCCAGCATAGCTGGCTTTAGTATTGTCTTTGACACCTTCTTGCAGATCTCCTTATATCACAAATCACTCCAGCCACTCGTCTCCACCCATTCCACCCAGTCTGCACTCTCTTCTTCCCTTCTCACCCACGCTTCTCACTTTTATTACCTTCCATAGTTGGCCCATATATATTTAAAATTGATCTCCTGTCCCTGCAGCTGAAGTATTTCCTCTCATTCGGACACATGTACTCTGTCTTACTCCCACTGATTTTCATTCCCTTTCTCTCTGATGGCGCTCCCTGATTGGCGAATGTATGCAAGTATGCTACAGAATCTGTTGCATCGAGGTTCTTCTTCTTTTTCTTCTTCTTCTTTTTCTTTCTGCTGTTCCCTTCAGGGGTTGCCACAGAAAATTATCTGCCTCCATCTCACCCTGTCCTCTGCATCTTCTACTCTTACTCCAACTACCTTCATGTCCTCCTGCACCACATCCATATATCTTCTCTTTGGTCTTCCTCTAGACCTGCTGTCTGGTAGTTCCAACCTCAACACTCTACTACCAATATATTTACTATCCTGTTGCGTCCAAGTCCAAACACAGTCCAGTTTTATGAATATGAGACAGGCAGAGAAAATTCACTTGAGGCAATCCACACTGCAGAGATAGTCAGTTCAATTCAATTCAGTTTTATTTGTATAGTGCTTTTTACAGTTGACATTGTCACAAAAATCTGTACAAAGTAAAACAGTAAAAGTAAAGGCTTACAAAGAATAAAATAATTTAAACATTTCTCTTACCCTACATAATGCTAATGGGCAAGCCAGCGGCTATGGTGGAAATGAAAAACTCCCTCAGTAGATGCAAGGAAGAAATCTTGAAAGGAATCAGGCCCAAAAGAAGAACCCTTGAGAGGAACCAGGTCCAAAAGGGAAACCCATCCTCATTTTGGTGAAACCATAAAAATACAAACCATCTTCTTTTCCTTTCGGCTTTTTCCCTTTATCAGTGGTCGCCACAGCGAATCATCTGTTTCGCATGTTGGATTTGGCATAGGTTTTTACGTCGGGTGCCCTTTCTGACACAACCCTTTAGCAAGGGGCAGAAACACGCTGACGGCTATGCAGCTACTCCTTACGAAAGTCAGCAATGGTTCTTTTACATGAACCTCTCACCATAGACAGTGAGAGACATGGCCGGCCTTTGATAACCCAGTTAGCTGCACTGGGGGGGCAGCTACAACCCTGTGGAGAGTGGGACTCAAAGCCCCAACCTTCGGATCAGCGATCCAGCGCCATTTTCCACCAGGCCACCACCGCCACACAAAAATACAAACTATATATATCAGAAATTCATTAAAGTCCAAAGGTAGTTCAGTTGGTAATACAACTGTAAGTCCTAAATAATTGTGGGGAATAGAGTTAATATCACCAGCAGTGAAAAGTCACGTTCACGGTCTCTTAATGCACATCTAGGTCCATTTAGGTCTTCATCAGCAAGAAGGAAGGGCTTCAAAGATGAGGACTCCTGCCAGCATCAGCACACCAGGACAGATAACAGGACTCAGAAAGCAGAAGTTTCAGGATCCTCAACATCCCAGAAGAAGAATGTGTACCTCAACAAAAAGAGAGTGAGAGAGGGGGCAGAGGAGTTGTTAGATATACTCATAGTACTGTAATGGAAAGAGAAGATTTTATTATTGCTGAGTGCAAGCAGGGACTCTGGCTTGACTGGCTGTGGCAGCATAACTAAAAGAGAGTGAACTAGAAGGAAGACAAACATGAGGGCACACTGTGACATTGGGCAATCAGCCACCCGACTGTCAAATGGACCTGGGTGAGCATGTAGAGTGGGAGAGCGACAGCATCCCAACATCATAGTTTACCAGAACTCTCCATGCCTAAGACCTCCAGATCTGCTCCTTTACCTACTAAAAGGCTATTACCAAAATTCTTGTCTAAACAAGTAAGTTTTCAGCTTCGTCTTAAAAACAGAGACTGTGTCTGAGTCCCGATCATTAGCTGTAAGATTATTCCATAACTTTGTAAGAGAAAGCTCTGCCCCTGCAAGTCTTCATTATTCACGGTATCACTAAGTTCCCTGCACCTTTTCATCTAAGGGGGTGTGGTGGATCATAAACGACAAGAGGTTCACTAAGATAATGTGGCACAAGACCATTAAGTGCTTCATAGGTAAAAAGTAGTATTTTATATTTAATTCGAAATTTAGCTGGGAGCCAGTGCATTGTAGATAAGATCGGGGTGATATGCTCATGTCTTCTGGTTCTAGTAAGGACTCTCTCTGCTGAATTCTGGAATAACTGGAGTTTGTTTATGCTCCTATTAGAACAACCAGACAGTAACACATTACAATAATGTAATCTCGAGGTAACAAAATCATGAACAAGTTTTTCCGCATCATGCACTGACATCATATTTCTTATTTTAGCAATATTCCTGAGATTAAAGAAGGCAACCCAAGAAATATTATCCACATGAGCTTCAAATGAAAGACCGGCATCACTAATACTCCAAGGTCCTTTACTGCTACACATGATGAAACTGAAACACCATCCAAACTTACTACATAATCAGAAACCTTGTTTCTAGCTGCCTGAGAACTGAGTACAAGTATTTCTGTCTTATCAGAGTTTAGAAGGAGAAAGTTAGTAAGCATCCAATATCCAATGTCCTTTACACATTTTTCAACTTTAAGTTGATGTCTCTCATCTGGCTTTGCTAAAATACATAACTATGTGTCATCAGCATAACAATGAAAGCAAATACCATGATCACTAATTATATTACCCAAAGGGAGTATAAAGAGAAAGGGCAGTGGTGGTCTAGTGGTATAAGGCGCCGGATCACTGATCCAAAGGTTGGGGGTTCAAGTCCCACTCTCCACAAGGTTGTCACTGTCCCCCCCCCCTCCCCCCCCCCCTCCCAGTGCAGCTAACTGGGTTATCAAAGGCTGGCCATGTCTCTCACTGTCTATGGTGTGAGGCATGTAAAAGAACCATTGCTGACTTTCCACAAGAGTAGGCTGCAAAGCCGTCAGTGTGTTTCCACCCTGCGATGGCCTGGCGAGCTGTCCAGGGTGTACTCTGCCCTTGCCCTGAGTTGGCTGGGAAGGGCACCAGCCTCACCGTGACCCTAATTAGGATGAAGCGGTTACAGAAAATGAACTGAGTATAAAGAGAAAAACAATGGGCCTGGGACAGAACCTTGTGGAACACAAAACTCAATATTAGAACGTACAGAGAAATCACTATTTACATGTAAAAACTGATAACGATCAGTCAAATAGAACTTAAACCAGAAGAGGGCCAGTCCCTTACCTCCAACAACATTTTCTCATCTATCAAGGAGAATCATGTGATCGATAGTGTCAAAGGCTGCACTAAGGTCAATAGCAGGTCATTTATCATTTTAACAAGTGCTGTCTCTGTGCGATGATGAGGCCTAAAACCTGACTGACACATTTTGCAAATGTTATTCCTACAAAGATATGAACATAACTGCTGTGCTACAGCTTTTGCTAAGATCTTAGAGATAAAAGGGATGTTTAAGATTGGTCTGTAGTTGGACAGTTGAGATCAGTTTTTATTATTATTTATTTAGGTTTTAGATAGTCCAGGAAGCAGAGACAAATGCACAATTCATAGAGAGTAGAATTCAAACTTGGTGTTGTTGTTCATCCTTTGAGGTCGAAGATGACCATAACTTCATATCAGATCGATGATCAGTGGCTATGGGTCCGGAAATGGCTAGTAAGGCCTATCTGGGCCGGAAGACTCACCCACACAGGACATGTGTGTGTAGGTGCTGTGATGGAAATGGAGGCAACTTGAGCCTGAGTGTTTCTGCTGCACCATTGCAGTTTATTGCCTCTTTGCTGCACAGGCATCTGTGAAGACTTTGTTTCACCAAGCTAACCATTTGGTAGCAAGCTGCTCCCAAGTGCTGACATCGATGTTCTTGTCCTTGAGGGACGCTTTAAGGCCGTCTTTGAAGCATTTCTTCTGTCCCCCAAATGAACGGTTGCCTTCACAAAGCTGTCCATACAGTAACTGTTTTGGCAGTCAACTGTCCGTCATTGTGACAACATGGCCTGCCCATCTGACCTGCACTTTCTGTAGGAGTGTGTGGGTGCTGGGAATGCCGGATTGTTATCGGGCTTCAGTGTCAGGGATTTTGTCCTGCCACTTGATGCAGAGGAGCCCAGGCTCCAGGCTGTCGAAAGCAATTGAGCTGTGTGGCGTGTCTGCTGTAGATAGTCCAGGTCTCACAGACATAGAGGAAGGAGGTGAGCACAGCTGCACTGTAGACCTTCAGCTTGGTGGTAAGGCTGAGTCCTTCCAGCTCCCACACATTCTCATGGAGTCTTCCAAAGGCAGAGCTGGCCTCGGCCATCCTGTAGTTGACTTCTTCATTGATGTTCACCTCTCTTGGAAGTGTGTTGCCCGGACAGGTGAAGCTTTCGACAGCCTGGCGTTCCTGTCCCTTCACCGTGATGTGTGGTTCCTAGTAGGGCTGTTCTGGCGTGGGCTGGTACATAACCTCAGTCTTTGGTGCTTATGGTGAGACCGAAGTTGTCACAGGCTTTCGAGAAGCAGTCCATGCCGTGTTTCATCTTCTGCTCTCTGCTGGCACTAAGGGCGCAGTCATCCGATGAACAAGAAGTATCCGATGATGACAGTCTCCTTGATCTTGATAACAGTCTTCAGGCACCTGAGGTTGAACAGTCCACCATCAGACCCATACCTGATGTGCATCCCTTCCTGGCAATCACGGAAAGCATCCATCAGCATGGCTGAAAAGACCATGCTGAAGATTGTCTGGGCAAGAACACAGTCTTGTCTCAAGCCATTTGTCACTGGGAAAGCATCTGACTCATCACCGTCATTCAATACGTTCACCATCATGTTGTCATGGAACTGCCGGATGATCATGATGAACTTGCTTGTGCAGCCAAACTTCTCCATTATCTTCCATAAACTATCCCTGCTGACCATGTCGAAGGCCTTTGCCAGATCTACTAAGGTCACAAAGAGGTCGCTGTTCTGCTCTTGGCATTTTTCCTGGAGTTGGCGTGCAGAAAATATCATGTTGACTGTTACACGTTCGGCACGTAAGCCACACTAACTTTCTGGGAGGAAAGTCTGCTCAAGATGCTGGAGACGGTTGAGCAGGACACAGGCCAAGATCTTACCAGCTATGGACAGGAGAGACATGCCTCGATGATTATCACAGGACTGGCGGTTGAGCTCTTCCAGTTCATGTGGAATAAAGGAAAGGTCCCACAACAGCTGAAAGATGCCACCATGGTCCAAATCTAGAATTCAAAACACACATTCCACAACTCAGAGTTAAACAAAACTCAATTATATTTCAGAAACATAATTCATTCATTCATTCTCTGTAACCGCTTAATCCTAATCAGGGTCGTGGGGAGGCTGGCGCCCATTCTAGCCAACTCTGGGCAAGGGTGAGGTATACCCTGGACAGCTTGCCAGGCCATCACAGGGCCAACACTCACACAACCATTCATACTCACATATACACTTAGGGGCAATTTGGAACAGACAATTAACCTACTGTGCATGGTTTTGGACTGTGGGAAGAAACCACAGTATCTGGAGGAAACCCAGGCAAGTATGGGGAGAACATCTAAAGTCCACACAGAACTGGGAATCAAACGCAGGACTTTCCTGCTGTGAGGCGGAGGTGCTAACCACTACGCCACCGTGCCATCCTTACTTCAGAAACAGCTACAGTATATGTATTTTATTTTTAGAGTGACTTAAAGGCAAGGCAGATGAAATTCCAGCAGAGAATCCAGGAGAAGAAGAAGAAAGTGCAGGAGTTAAAACAGGCTGTGGACACTATAAAGGTGAGCAGTGAGCAAAGACCGAGCTACTCCTAGAAACACACACACACAGCATGGACAAAAAGTCAATTAGAGCCCCAGTAAGAGAGGAAATAATAGATCATTTGATAATTGCGTGTGTGTGTGTGTGTGTGTGTGTGTGTGTGTGTGTGTCCTGACAGCTCAGTGCACAGACAGAAATGGAAGGCAGTGAGAGGATCTTCACTGAGATGATCAGCTTCATGGAGAAGAAGCGCTCAGAGGTGACAGAGCTGATCAGAGCACAGAAGGAGGCTGAAGTTAGTCAAGCTGAACAAATCCTGGAGCAACTGGAGCAGGAGATTGACGATCTTCAGAGTAGATTTACTGAGCTGGAGCAACTTTCACACACACATGATCACATCCGTTTCCTCCAGGTATGACACACACACACACACACACACACACACACACACACACACACACACACACACACACACACAAAAACACACACACTACCATTATCTACGAGGTAGCACTCCACTCACTGATCTGCAGGATCAATTGTTCCTCACACACTCTCTGAAGCACCTCTTATTAAAGAAATAATAAATATCCCTGTCTGGCATCACATGTATGTTTTATATTTAATTTACTTTTTGTAGACTTTAGCTTCTGGACGTCACTCTCCTCCATTTCTCAGACCAAAGTTCCAAACATCCACCATCAATGTTCATCAACATCTCTCATTTGAAGGAGTGAGGTACTCTCTCTCAGATCTGAAGAGGAGACTTGAGGAATTCTGTCATGAGGAATTCCAAAAAATTCCTCTACATGGTAAGAAGAGCTGTTCCTGCTGGACAAACACAAATATAAGAGAGTAAAAAAAAGGGAAAAAAGAAAAAGGGATTTAGACTATGCTGCTTCTTCTTCTTCTTCACTTATCCCTTAACATCTGAGGATGTCATTCGGGTGCCTTCATGACGTGACTTGGGCTGATTTGGCCTGGCAGAGCCCATCCCTCTCCAGGTCGTAGAAACATGCTGGCGGCTTTGCAGCCTACTCTTTACAAAAGTCAGCAATGGTTCTTTTATATGCCTCTCGCCGTAGACAGTGAGAGGCATGGCCTGCCTTTGATAACCCAGTTAGCTGCACTGGGGAGACTATGTTTGTAAACTCATTAATAGTAATATTAATAATCTCTTGAATAAGGTGTTCATCTCAGCAGACTCTGGGCAAGGGCAGGATACTCCCCAGACAGTTCACTAGGCCATGGCAAGGGCAACACACATACATACAACCATTCACACTCACACCTAGGGGTGACTTGAAATAGCCAATTAGCCCACTGTGAATGTTTTTAGACTGTGGGAGGAAACTGGAGTACGTAGAGAAAACCCACACAAGCATGGTAAATGAATGTAAACTCCACACATAAACACGTTAGCCTGGGAATTAAATTGAGGCCTTCTTGCTGTGAGGAGGACATGCTCACCACTGTGCCACCTAGTGCTTTTCATTCATTCATTTTCTCAGCAGCTTAATGCTAATTAGAGTCACAGAGAGGCTGGCGCCGACTCTGGGTGAGGGCAGGGTACACTCCCCACAGCTCGCCAGCACTTACACAACCACTCACACTTACTCTCACACTTAGGGATGATTTAGAACAGTCAATTAACCTACTGTTCATATTTTTGGACAGTGAAAGGAAACCAGAGTACCAGAGTGTCCCTTATAACAAATTTTCCATGATACGAGCTTCAATCCCACCAACATTCTGCCCCATCCGATGAGCAAAAATTTTGATTTACGAGCTCTGCTGGGGAAATGGCTTTTCCGGGCCAATTAAGTGGGCAGGGTGGTTTCTGTGGCGGTGTCTTCCCCTGGGGAGTACTGCTGGGAGAGAGCATCTGGTTTTGGTATTTTGCGAGCCGGAATGGTATGTCAGGGTAAAATTGAACCTCCCCAGGTAGAGGGACCATCGTGCCTGCTGGGAGTTCAACCTCTTAGCTGAACGGAGGTAGGACAGATTTTTGTGGTCCGTCCAGACAATGAAGGGGTGGGAAGCTCCTTCAAATTAGTGCCACAACTCTTGGAGCACCAGGACCACTGCCAAGCAGCTCACGGTTTCCCACATTGTAATTTCGTTCCACTGGAGTCAGATGACGGGAGAAAAATGTGCATGGATGTAGATTCTGGTCTGCAGGGGAGCACTGGGAGAGGACAGCCCCCACTCCCAAATCTGAGGTATCCAACCTCCACAACGAACTGCAGTGTGGGGTCTGGGTGGATTAATATGGGCATGTTGATATGTTGATGAATCTGGTTTTCAGTCTGTCAAATGCTGTCTGAGCACTAAGGGACCATTTGAAGGGTGTCTTGAGTAATGTTAGCTGCATGAGGTGGGGGCTGCTTGGTGGCTATAGTCCCGTATGAACCTCCTGCAGAAGTTTACAAACCCCAGAAACCTTTGTAGCTGTTTGCGTGTCGCTGGAACGGGACACTCTGCCACCGCTTTCACCTTCTTCAGATCTGGTTTTAACTGCCCCTTTTCCACGATGTAACCTAGAAAGGAAACTGTGGATACATGAAACTCATATTTCTCAGCTTTAATGTATAACTTATTCTCTAGAAGTCTTTTAAGGACCATTCTTACATGGTGAACATGCTCATCGTGATCTTTGGAGAAGATTAGGATGTTTTCTAGGTACACAAGCACAAATCGGTTCTGTATGTCTTTGAGAACATCATTGACTAAAGCTTAGAAAACCCCAGGGGCGTTAGTCAAACCGAAAGGCATCACCAGGTATTCCAAGTGCCCTAGGTGTGTGTTAAAGGCGGTAAGCCATTCTTAAACCTAATTTTGAGAAGATAGTGGTGTCATGGAGAGGGGTGAAGGCCGAGTGGAGGGAGGGAGTATTTGTTTTTTACTGTGATGCTGTTGAGTCCTGTGTAATTGAAGCAGGGTCTCAGAGTTTTGTCCTTCTTTTCGATGAAGAAAAACCCTGCATAACCATTTTGTGCGTAAGGAGATCAATGAGTCGGCTGTCTATGGCCACCTTTTTAAGGGGTTCTGAGTTCGTATATTGGGGGATGATGGAGCTTAACCAGCTCCAAGTCAATAAAGTTGTCATCGGAATCTGAATTAATGAAAACTTGAACTTGCAGGGTTTGTCATGCATAGTGTAGCATACCTTTAATCTGAAGGCGTTTCCAGGAAGTTGAAGAGAATCGGCTCACCAGCGCACCTATCCTTGCTGGCGAGCCCAGCACCGCTGGACACTGGGCGAGATAATGGCCCTTCTTGGCGCAGTAAATGCAGAGGCGGTTGGTCAGTCGTCGTTGTCTTTCTCCAGGCATCAGCTTGGCACAGCCAAGCTGCATTTGCCTGTAGTGGCCCCCTCAAGTAAGTGGAAAGGAGTCCAAGAAGGTTTGGAATGAGGTGGGAGGGGTGGTGTTGGAAATAGCGGGGCTGCGTGGAGGTGGACAATGGAGCCAGCCCACTCTTACTGAGCTCTTTCTCTCTCTCTCTCTCTCTCTCTCTCTCTCTCTCTCTCTCTCTCTCTCTCTCTCTCTCTCTCTCTCTCTCTCAACCTATTGTCTAATGTTATAGAGAAGTCAGATCCTCGACAGTAGCTGTCTCATTCCGTGCAGCATCTTTGAGTCTATCAGTCAGACCTTTTAAAAAGATCCCCTGATGCACAGAGTCATTCCAGCCACTTTCTATGGGTAGTATCCAGAAAGATATAGTGTATTCAGATACTGTTCATGAACCTTGTTTTATGCGCAAGAGCTGGCTGCCCACCCGGGTTGGGTGATCAAAAACTCTTTTCATCTCGAGTATGAATCGGTCATAGTGGTAGCACAAATCTGGAGTATGGGTTGCAACTGCTAAAGCCCAAGATAAGGCTTGATCGGTGAGCAAGCTCATAATGAACGCAGTCATAGGTTGGTCCGTGGCGTACATGAGCGGCTATTGACTGAAGGTGAACAAGCACTGGTAGAGGAAATGAGCATATGTACTTATCGTACCAAAATACCACGCTGGTGTGGGGATGTGCGGCTCACGGGGTGTGGCGAACATGGCTGGTGCTGCTGTAGGCTCAGAAGGTGGAGGGTCGGTGGGAGGGGTCTGGGTGGCAAGCTGGGTGGCAGTGGAGCCCATGCTTTCGTCGAGCTGAGCCACGCTGGTGGCCAATCGTTTCAGGTTATCCAAGGTTCAGGGTACTATCGTGTTGTCCTAACAGGATTCTCTGGCTGGGTCCATGTTGGCCAGAAGATTCTGTGATGGTTCGGAATTTCAGCCGGACACAGAACTAGTGGTATAGGGCGCTGGATCGCTGATCCAAAGGTTGGGGGTTCAAGTCCCACTCCACAAGGTTGTCACTGTCCCTCCCAGTGCAGCTAACTGGGTTATCAAAGGCGGGCCATGTCTCTCACTGTCTATGGTGAGAGGCATGTAAAAGAACCATTGCTGACTTTCGTAAAGAGTAGCTGCAAAGTCGTCAGCGTGTTTCTGTCCCTTGCTAAAAAGGGTTGTGACAGGAAGGGCATCCGACGTAAAACCTCTGCCAAATCAAACGTGCGAATCAGATGATTCGCTGTGGCGACTCCCGAGTAAAAAGGGAAAAAGTCGAAAGGAAGACAGACAGACAGAAATGCAGGAGATGGTGTACAGTGCAACAGGAACGATTTATTGTTCTAAAGGGCAACACTGCAGACAGGAGACAAACACAAACACTGGTGGTGATGGAGGGAAAATAACAAAAAATAAACATTGGTGACTGAGATGTGGAAAACTGGCTAAGCACAGCTATAACCAGGGGCCAGCAAGAAATACGAGGAATCGGCTGCGTGATGTGGGACAATCTTCTGGCACAGAGGTGAGCGTACAACTTTTCTTTGTAGGGAGTAGATTTGTCGAATGGAATCAGGTGTGCATGCCACCAAATTTACAGTCCCCCAGAACACAGACCATAACAAAAACTGCCACATTGCTGAGCTGAGGCTGATTGGCTGTTATGTGTCGCTCATTTGCACAAGGATGGGCACCAATTAAGGAAACAGAAACCCAAAAGGTAAAGGCTCATACACCACCACTCAGACTCACACAAAATAAAAACAAACAATCTAATTCAGGTAGGCAAAGAGACTTGCTGGTAAATAAATGTTTATGCAGCAAATACCCAAATGCAACGCAAATGCAATGCAAATGCAATGCCTAATGCAACATGACCTCACAAGACTGGTGAAAAATAAAAGTGCAAATCAGCCCATGAAAGGAAAGGCATGAAAAGCAAACTCAGGATTGGACATTGGACATCTAACAGGGGCACAGCGTTTAGGCACCTATTCTACTTTTCCTTTTGGCTTTTCTCTTTTTCAGGGCTCGTCACAGCGAATCATCTGATTCATATTCAATTTTGGCATAGGTTTTTACGTTGGGTGTCCTTCCTAAATCTTAAAATTACTTTATGTTTCTGAAAACTGAAAGTACAGCACAAATATATATAAATACATATTATATATATATAAATATATATATGTATATAAATATATATTCTATTTATATATAAATAGAAATTTTTTTTGTTTTTTTTTTATCTGATGCTCCATTTTCTTCTGCTTTCAATCCGATTAAATATTTTTCATTTTTTCACTAAATAGCTGCAGCAGTTCACATAATTTCTTCACCAGAACCACAGCGCAGAGAAGAGTTTCTGAAATGTAAGTCTTTTACACACACACACACACACACACACACACACACACACACACACACACACACACACACACACACACACACACACACACACACACACACACACACACACACACACACACAGCTGCCCTTACTCTTTACATGAATATACAGGTCAACAGATTTCAGGTTCAGAACACAGAAGACGTCGACACAGGCAAAAGCCATGTAATAATCCAAACAGGAAAATCCCATGGAGCCTTGCAGGACCTCTCATTATACAAGAGAGGCTTAAACCTTTTTTCCCTAATGTTGTTTCATCCTAAATGAACTTACAGTGCATGGTGTTGAGCGTTTGATTAAACTGTTCTGCCTGAGCATGATACATGCTAGTGTGGATCAATTTAACCCGCAATAGTTCATATAGTGAACATTACATTAATGTAGTTCCTGATCTGTAAGGACTTTCCTCAGCATCTCCATGAAATTATACTGTATATGGAAAAATGTTGTCCAACTGCACTACTTCCAGATATTGCACTGCATAATCCACTATTACCAACACAAAGTATACGTATCTATTCCAATGAGATGCAGCTTCATTCTTTAATAGCCTAAAGCAGTGGTCCCCAACCCCAATTTTTTTTTTTTTAAGAAGAGTTCGAGTTCGATTAAAAATGTAACACTTCATCCTTATTAGGGAGGCTGGCGCACATCTCAGCCGACTCTGGGCAAGGGCAGGGTATTATATTTACAATATAAACAAGCTAACCCCCCCGCCCCGGGCCGCTGTAAACTAATCAAGCATTGATTGTCTGCGGTGATAAAAAAGTTGGGGACCACGGCCCTAAAGGATTGTTGGCTATATCATCCAAACCAGAGAAGAAAAGCACAATTAATCCTTTTAATTTCTTAGATACAGTTATGCATTAAGGGGCAGTGGTGGTCTAGTGGTATAGGGCACTGGATCGCTGATCCAAAGGTTGGGGGTTCGAGTTTCACTCTCCACAAGGTTGTCACTGTCCCCCCAGTGCAGCTAACTGGGTTATCAAAGGCTGGCCATGTCTCTCACTGTCTATGGAGAGAGGCATGTAAAAGAACCATTGCTGACGTTTATAAAGAGTAGGATGCAAAGTCGTCAGCGTGTTTCTGTCCCTTGCTAAAAAGATTTGTGACAGGAAGGGCATCCGACGTAAAAACCTCTGCCAAATCAAACGTGCGAATCAGATGATTTGCTGTGGCGACTCCCGAGTAAAAGGGAAAAAGCTGAAAGGAAGACAGATACAGTTATGCAGTAGACTGGATGCCATTTTAAAAATTATATAACTTTTACTCCAGCCATAAGAGATGTGAGACTTGACATGGACTTGTGACCAAATAATTAACATGGAGACTTGAGACTTGACTTGGACTTACAAAGAAAAATTTGTGAGCACCTTTGATTCCTGACCAATAGAAATAAGCATTGAAACAGATTTGTCTTTTGTTATGTGTCAAGTGCCTCCCATAGGAGTACTGTACAATGAACTGCAGTGTACTATACAATACTGTACTGCACTGTACTGTACAATGAACTCCCCCACATTTCAAAAGCTGCCACAACATAATTCTATGAATTAAATCAAACATGTTCATATAATTCAGTTGGTGTTTCTCTTTTATTTTAGATTTCTGTTATCTAACTTTGAATCCTACCACGGCACATCGTAACCTCATTCTCTCTGACAAGAACAGAGAGGTTAAATGCAGTGAGACTGAGCAGCAGTACTCTGATCACCCGGAGAGATTTGACTCCTTGTCTCAAGTGTTGTGTAAGGAAAGTGTGTGTGGACGCTGTTACTGGGAGGTGGAGCGAAGCGGTCCTGGGGTGTCCATAGCAGTCTCATATAAAAGCATCAGCAGGAAAGGACGGGGTAATGAGTGTGTGTTTGGACACAATGATCAGTCCTGGAGTCTGCAGTGTTCTTCATCTTCTCTCTGTTTCTATCACAACAACATTAAGACGGTTCTCAGGGTTCCGTCTTCGTCCAGAATAGGAGTGTATGTGAATCACAGTGCAGGAATTCTGTCCTTCTATAGTGTCACTGACACAATGAAGCTCCTCTACAACATCCACACCACATTTACTCAGCCTCTATATGCTGGGTTCTGGCTCAATTGGATTTCTACTGTGAAATTGTGTGATCCAAAGTAAAGTCTGTACTGTTTTATGTCACATTTCTTTACCTTTTGGTAACAGTTTCTGTAAGGTGTGTATTAATCGCTGCTGGGATCAGAAAGATCAGAAGGACATCTACACAAGGTTGCTCAGACACCTGTCTTACTAGTACAAAATTCATCTGTACAACACACAACTCATTAAGACGGCAACAGTTAAAGAGCAAACATTTAAATTAAATGTCTGACATGAAATTAGCAAAATTTAATATAATCCTGAGTAAATGCTGTATCTTCACTGTAGGATTATAAAGTTGTGTCTGGACCAAGATACGTGTTGAAATTCAACTCATCAAAGTTGTTAACACTGCAGCTACAAATCTCAAAAGTGTGAAAACATACGTGAAGCTGAGCGTGGGTTTCACATTCGTGTTACCTGACACTGACAATATTGAAATTCCTAGACCGTTGGAAAAGATGAGAAGTGTAATCAAACACAAATAAATCCTTATTATTGTTCGGTAAGACCAAATACTGTACTGTGGTGGTTCTGATGCTTTTTTTTTTCACTTATATTTCTGCACCACTCTCAGTGCTGAGCTACTGAAATTGTACAATTTTGTCCATGTCTTGAGATGAACTGAATTCTTCATGAGTGAATTTGTTTTAGCTGTTTGGAATAAACCATCTGATTCAAAGGTTGATGTTCTAAAACTGAAATAAACGTCATCGTCTGCCTACTGCAAAAAAACAAACAAACAAACAAACAACTACTAATTACAGCACTCGGTCATCGTCTAATGGTTTAAGTGTAAATTTATAGCATAAAAAAATTTAATGTTTTTGTGTGTGCGTGTGTGTGTGTGTGTGTTGGTCCCGCAATGACCTGGTGAGCTGTCCATGATGTACCGTGCCCTCGCCCAGGGTTGGCTGAGATGGGTGCCAACCTCCAGGCAACCCTCATTAGGATTAAGCTTAAGCTTAGAAAATGAATGAACGAATAAATAAAAATAGGAACTGTATTCATGATGTGCAGTAATGGACACATAAATGAAGAATGGATCTTCTTTTCCTTTTGTTAGGGGCACTTATACAAATGTGACTGTGTAAACGGTGTACATAATCAGATTCAGAGTGTGCTGTAACAAGTGTCACATGGTATGACTCAGCTGTAAGGGGGTCTGGAAACTTCGAGATGGACCTGGTTGCGCATGCGCCCTGGTGGCGGGTCAAGTGATTCAGAAACTTTGAGAATGGAACTTTCCGGAACTTTGGCGAAGTTATATTAAGGACCTGGTGCTGACTGGCTCCAGCCTCTTCCCATCTCGTGCAGCCTCTTCCAGTTTCTTCAAGGCTCGCTCAGTCTCTTCGGGTCACTTTGCTGTGCAGATCTTGTAAGAAAACTCATCGCGGAGGCTCATCTCAAGGCGGATCATGGAAACTTCACCTAGGTTTCGTCGTTCGGGACTTCATTGCCAAAGTCCATCGTCCACGCTCATCCACAGCAAAAGCGAGGACTTTAATCATTCTGTCTAATGCAGGATTACAAGCCTTTCCCCGCCAGCATGCGCACCACTTCTAAATTTACCATGCTGCAGGTGCGTGGTGATTATGGGACCCTTTGCCTTACTTTGTTTATATTATTAAAATGTATATAGTTTATGTTGTGGTTTGTCGTGGCAAACCTGGTTTCACGGGGTAATTTACTTCTAAATTCCATACATATCAAAATTGGGGGCTCGTCCGATAGAATCCATTTGGCATACGTAACACTTTCTGCTTTTTCCCTTTTCCAGGGGTTGCCACAGTGAATCATCTGATTCGCATGTTTGATTTGGCATAGGATTTTATGTCGGATGCCCTTCCTGACACATTTAGCAAGGGACAGAAACACACTGACAGCTTTGCAGCTCGTCTTTACGAAAGTCAGAAATGGTTCTTTTACATGAACCTCTCACCATAGAAGGGGCAGTGGTGGTCTAGTGGTATAAGGCGCCGAATCGCTGATGCAAAGATTGGTGGTTCGAGTCCCACTCTCCACAAGGTTGTCACTGTCCCCCCCAGTGCAGCTAACTGGGTTATCAAAGGCCGGCCATGTCTCTCACTGTCTATGGTGTGAGGCATGTAAAAGAACCATTGCTGACTTTCGACAAGAGTAGGCTGCAAAGCCGTCAGCGTGTTTCCGCCCTGCGATGGCCTGGCGAGCTGCCCAGGGTGTACTCTGCCCTCGCCCTGAGTTGGCTGGGATAGGCACCAGCCTCCCCGCGACCCTAATTAGGATGAAGCGGTTACAGAAAATGAACTGAACTGAACTCTCACCATAGACAGTGAGAGACATGGTCGGCCTTTGACAGTCCAGCTAGCTGCACTGGGGGACAGTGACAACCTTGTGGAGAGTGGGACTCGAACCCCAACCTTATGATCAGCGATCCAGCGCCCTTTACCACCAGGCCACCACTACGTTAAATGAAGAATGGATATTATTCACATATTAATCCTTGACACGACAAATAGACACAGTCTATTTTAGTATTATAGTACATTTGAACATTTCTAGTCTGGGTTATTTATTTATGCCTCTGTGTGTAAGTCACCAATAACTGTTTACAAAACTTTACGGGTGTAAAAAATACTATTGGTTCTGCAGAAAAGTTTCATTATGTCTGCACTGTCGCTGTATTCGCAGCATTAACACCCACTTAACCATAATGATTAAAAAAAAAAAAAAATGAATCCCATCATAATGTTACTCTCAGATTACACACCTGACCCCTTGATTTGATAATACGGTATATATGATGTGCCAGATGTAGCTGCAAATTCAGCTTTGCATTTTTCTTGGTTTCAAGCAGCCCAGTAAGAACTATAAACACAAAATTATAATTATTATTATTATTGTTATTTTTATTTATTTTTATTTTTTTGCTGACCAGTAGCAAAGGAACTCTATTTCCTTACAGTTTCCTCCGTATAAAAACTAAACACAGTTTGTTTTTTGTAACCACAGTAGAAATGCCCGGGCTCAGTGGACAGGGGGGAGACCAGGATGAACGAAGATACCGCTGTTCATGGTGGGGTGATTGGGGAAGGCCAGCTAATCAGAAGGCTGCATGAATTTGGACCAGCCAGATAGCCTAACAAGCATGTCTTTGGACTGTAGGAGAAAACCAGACTACCCAGAGGAAACCCACATAGGCAATGGGTGAACCTGCAAACTTCACATAGTTAGACCAAGTCATGGACTCGACTCCAGAATCCTCTTGCTGTGAGCCGGATGCGATAACCACTACGCTGTCTTTGACATCTGCAGTGGACTGTGATCATGTTTTGGTATAAAACAGTATTCAGGAAATATTGTATTATACATCCATAAATACCATTAATGTATCTCATAAAACACCCCTAAATCAATTATTATAACATAACATTGTAAAATAATATCAAATATATTAAATCTTCTTCTTTCTTCTTCTTTTCCTTTCGACTGTTCCCTTCAGGGGTCGCCACAGCAAATGATCTTAACTTTAAGAATCTGTTGAGTTTGAATGATAAAGTATTACAGGGATCCCTCACTTTCCGCGGTTAATGGGGAACGAGGGGACCCCCCC
The DNA here is from genome assembly GCA_024760905.1 of Plotosus lineatus. NCBI lineage: Eukaryota > Metazoa > Chordata > Actinopteri > Siluriformes > Plotosidae > Plotosus > Plotosus lineatus. Next base: position 26,633,704 of record CM045731.1, read on the forward strand.
CCCTGCATGCGACCGCCGATTTCCGCAAAGCAGTACTGTATCGACCCCCCGACTGCCATATACGTACATTATTCTTCTTCTTTTTCTTTCGGCTGTTCTTTTCAGGGGTCGCCACAGCAAATGATCTGCCTCCATCTCTCCCTATCCTCTGCATCTTCTACTCTTACACCAACGACCTTCATGTCCGCCTTCACCACATCCATAAATCTTCTCTTTGGTCTTCCTCTGGGCCTTCTGCCTGGTAGTTCCAACCTCAGCATCCTACTACCAATATACTCACTATCCCTCCTCTGTACATGTCCAAACCATCTCAATCTAGTCCCTCTGATGTACTCATTTCTGATCCTATCCATCCTCGTTACTCCCAAAGAGAACCTTAACATTTTCATCCCTGCTACCTCCAACTCTGACTCCTGTCTTTTCCCCAGGGCCACTGTCTCTAAACCATACAACATTGCTGGCCTCATCACCTTCTTGTACACTTTTCCCTTCATTCTTGCCGATACTCTCCGATCACACATCACACCAGACACTTTTCTCCATCCATTCCAACCTGCCTGCACGCGCTTCTTCACCTCTTTTCCACACTCTCCATTGCTCTGGATTGTTGAGCCTAAGTGCTTAAAATCCTCCACCTTCTTTATCTCTGCCCCCTGTAACCTCAAAGTTCCTCTTGGGTCCTTGTCGTTCACACACTTGTATTCTGTCTTATTGAGACTAACCTTCAATCCCCTCCTTTCCAGGGCATACCTCCACCTCTCTAGATTTTCCTCCACTTGTTCTCTGCTCTCACTACAGATCATGATGTCATCTGCAAGCATCATAGTCCATGGAGATTCTTGTCTAACCTCGTCTGTCAGCCTGTCCATCACCATAGCAAACAAGAAGGGGCTGAGAGCTGACCCTTGACATGTCCTGCACCACTATAACATACTTCTCTGTCACTCCAGACTTCCTCATGCAATACCACAGTTCTTCTCTCAGCACCCTGTCATATGCTTTCTCCATTAATTTCAAATAAATTAAATTCAAGCAAAATAATTTCAAATAGATACGTTTTAATACAAACTCGAACGTTGGGATGAAAGTCTTCCAAGTGTGTGTGTGTGTGTGATGTCCAGGGGGCATTGTCCAAAATAAGAAGAATTTTGAAGGGAAGGTTATTCTCCTGGCAATACAAATTCACTTCTGGGATGAAATGATGATAAAACCAATCTTCAAAGATGGCCAACGTCACCCATTCCTTGCGATTCCACGTCCAGATCACTGGAAGAGAGCTCTTGATAACTTTTCTAGCCATATGATTAGCAGTTTCTCTGTTTCTTCAATCAGCTTTCCGTGTTTCTTACTTATCACCGTTGACTGCATCACCACTGAACCTTTAGCATGATCTGTGATGCGATCCTTCTACCTATAAATTGTTCCGATGGTCGATGGAGCCATTTGGAAGAAACGCGCAACATCCACATGTTTCTCACCATCATCAATTCTCTTGATAATAGCCATCTTCGTTTCCAACGAGATGGCTTGCCGCTTTTTCGGATTTCCACTATCACTAGTGGGCTTACGCTTGTGACCAACCATATTTGTTAAGGGTTGCAAAAGTCCGCAAAACGGCGTAAACACTAAGATAACAGAGATGACGTCTTCACACAAGGGAAACACGCAAAGAACTGGGAATAAGCAGGTCACGTTCAGTCTGTTGTTTGTAAACAATGGACGCAGCGTCATGCGTAAGTAGGGTATTAAGTCAGCGTACTACATAGGTACGTCTCGTACTACGTACAGAGAGCACACTAAACTTATATACGTATATATAAGTTGAATGAATGAACATAAATCAGGGAGTGTCTGTACAGTATATTATGTACATTTCAGAAGAGCTTTCGCACTCATGAACACATTTACGAAATCATAGGGTAACGTACTGTAGAACGTACAGTAGGCAGGTAATTATTCTTAAATAAATTCTGATAAGGGAATTTGATCTCTGGCTCAAAACAGTGGATATTCAGTCTATTTGCCTCCTACCAGCATGCACAAAGTCCAAAGTCCTGTGAAACAGTACAAGTGTATCACAACACACAGAAACAATACATTACAATTCCTAACAACTAAGAAAGAAAAACACAGACCTTACAGTTAAAAAACACAAAACAGGTGTACGCAAATACAGGAAGTCGTGCAGATTTTCAGGGAAGGAATTTAAAAAATGTGAGTGAGTGTGGGTGCCTTCTGGTGGTTCTTGGGGAACTGTCCATGTTGAATGTAACACTCTGAACAAATATGTGAATTTATTATAAGACAAATTTTTTTGCTGAAGGTGTAAATATATAGGAAACATTAGGCTCTTAAAATTCATGGGCTGTATGGGACTTTGACCCCATCTTCTCTCTCTCTCTCTCTCTCTCTCTCTCTCTGTCGCTCTCTCTCTCTCTCTCTCTCTCTCTCTCTCGCTCGCTCTCTCTCTCATGCACACACCAGAATGAGGAAGTATTTCAAAGAAAACAAAACTGATATCTGAGTGCTGCTCTCTCTTGTTTGAGTTGAGAAAAATGGCAGAGTGCAGTGTTTCAGTTGATCAGTTCCTCTGTCCTGTGTGCCTGGATCTCCTGACGGAACCAGTGAGTCTCTCCTGCGGTCACAGTTTCTGTAAGGAGTGTATCAATGGCTGCTGGGATCAGGAAGATAAGAGCGGAGTGTACAGCTGTCCTCAGTGCAGAGACACTTTCACTCCACGGCCTGTTTTACGCAGAAACAACATGCTGGCTGAAGTGGTGGAGAAGCTGAAGAAGACTGAAGTCCAGGCTGCTTCTCCTGTTGACTGTTACTCTGGAGATGTGGAGTGTGACTTCTGCACCGGGAGAAAAGTCAAAGCAGTCAAGTCCTGTCTGGTGTGTGTGGCGTCTTACTGTGAAATTCATCTGAAACCTCATCTTGAAAGTTCTGCTTTGAAGAAACACACATTAATTGAAGCTTCAAAAAATCTACAAGAGAAGATCTGTTCTGAACATGATGAAGTGCTGAAGATCTACTGCCGTACTGATCAAACCTGCATCTGTTATTTATGTACGATGGATAAACATAAAGGACATGACACTGTCACAGCTGCAGCAGAAAGAACCAAGAAACAGGTGGGAATGAGAGAACTTACTGAATTCTCCCTGATGTTATTTTTCAACTAGAATTGACTGCTCTTGTTCAGTTAAAGGATTTCATTTTAGTTTTGATTTTTGTGAGAGCATTTTGAAAAGAAACATTTTATTAAAAAAAGTGCTCTGGTCAAGAGATTCTCTCAATGTTTGTCATAAATTAGACTAGGATGTGACACAGCACAGGGTAGAGAGAGAAAGAGATTATATGACCTCTTCTCGCTTTTTTTTTTCTCATAACTAAATGAAATACAGGGATTCCTCACTTTCCGCGGTTAATTGGGACCGAGATCCCCCTGCGACCACCGAATTCTGTGAAGTAGGATCGACCCATCCTGACTGACATATATGTACATGTATACTGTATGTGTATATACAGTGAGTCGTTGACTTACGACCTATGCGAGTTACGTCTGATTGACTTTACGACCGCAAAAGTCGTGAAGCATGATTCATGGAAGTGCAGTGCGAGTGTTGCGTACGACAATTATTTGCGTTGCTGGCAGCACCAGCATCTTAAAAGGATAAGCAGGAGATGATGCAGCTTCACTTTCTAACTGCTCAGAGCTCAGAGCAAATCTATTCATCAACTTTTAATGCCACATCACTGTGGCGCGATGCGGAGAGCCAGTCCTTTCTGTGTGTGGGCGGGTCCGTGAAACTCTAATTTTATTGTACTCACACGCTACAGTGTTTATGTGACAGGAAGCGCGTCCCAAGTTTTGGCAATCAGCTGGTCTGCAGGTTGAAGTTTTTCCATGTATGTCCATTTGTGTTTGCTTGCCAGCTGTGCTTGGCTTCGTGGAAATGAGCTGATCAAAATGAGGGAGATTTATCTCTTTATTCAAAAACAACATGCACAGTCTGTGGCTGTTGTTATAATCCAATAAAATTAGAGTTTGAAGGTATTGGACCCACCCACAACTGGAGTATAGAAAGGATTGGCTCTCCGCTGTGCGCCACAGTGACGTGGAATTGAAAATAGATGTATAGATTTAAATGCGTGAGATTTATTCATCTGTTTTTGTTTGGCATGAGTGAATTTGGATGGAAAGTCGACATACGACCAGATCGCTTTACGACCGGTCTACCGGAACCAAAAGCGGTCGTAAATCGGCTACTCACTGTAATATCGATAAATACATATTGAACACTATAAATGCTTATAATAACAATTAAACATTCAAAAATAATGCATAAGATGTAAATAAAATATAAATACACACACATACAGATGTGCGTGCATGCACTCAGATGCGCACCTCACATAAAAATGTAAGTAGTTTTGATGGGAGGTTTTGGGTTGTTTTTTGTTTTGTGTTTGTTCAGGGTTTTTTTTTAACTTTTCCCCCTATTCTTCCTTAATTTCCTTATTTTTTAATTTGATGAACATTAAAAAACACGAGATGCACTGAAGCTGCATGAATTGAAGTGCGAAGTAGTGAGGGATCCCTGTACATTAATCACAGAAATTCGAAAACAGTGAGAAATGGCTCTAGCACACAACTGAAAATCAAACATCCATATTTCTCCAAATAACTCTAAATGAATGTAATTATTCGTCCTTAGAAAAAGCTAAATGAGGTTCAGATGAAATTCCAGCAGAGAATCCAGGAGAAGCAGAAGGAAGTGCAGGAGCTGAAACAGGCTGTGGACACTATAAAGGTGAGCAGCGAGCAGAGACAGACCAGAAACACACACAACATGGATAACCAGTCGTTTAGTGTCCCAGTGAGAGAAGGATTATAGATGACCTTTAAATCTCATGTCCTAATGTCCTAACAGCTCAGTGCACAGACAGCAGTGGAGGACAGTCACAGGAACTTTACTGAGATGATCAGCTTCTTAGAACAAAACCACTCAGAGGTGATGGAGCTGATCAGAGCTCAGGAGGAGGCTGAAGTGAGTCAAGCTGAACGACAACTGGAGCAACTGGAGCAGGAAATTGCTGATCTTCAGAGGAGAGTCACTGAGATAGAAGAGCTTTCACACACACACGATCACATCCATTTTCTCCAGGTATAATACACACACACACACACACACACACACACACACACACACACACACACACAATCAAACCATTATTAAACATTTTTATTAACGCACACACACACACACACACACAAAACACTGTCTCTCTCTCTATCTCTCTCTGTCTCTCTCTTTCTCTCTCTCTCTCTCTCTCACACACACACACACACACACACACACACACACACACACACACACACACACACACAATTAAACCATTATTAAACATTTTTATTAACGCACACACACACACACACACACAAAACACTGTCTCTCTCCCTCTATCTCTCTCTGTCTCTCTCTTTCTCTCTCTCTCCCACACACACACACACACACACACACACACACACACACACACACACACACACACACACACACACACACACACACACACACACGACATTTTCCTCCATGTGATACTCACTGTCTGATCTGAACTGGTTGTTCCTCACACACTTTCTGAAAGACCTCTTATTAAAGCAATAATAAATATCTCTGTCTTTCACCACAAGTGTATTTTACATTAAGTTTACTTTCTGTAGACCTTAGCTTGTGGAAGTCGTTCTTATTCACTGAACACATCAGAGTTTCTTTCATCCAGCATCATGGTCCATCAACATGTCTCATTTGATGCAGTGAGGAATTCTCTCTTCGATCTGAAGAAGAGACTCAAGGAATTCACAGAGGAGGAATTTAATAAAATTCCTCCACGGGGTAAGCAGAGCTGTTTCTGCTGGAGAAACACAATGATGGACTACAGTTTATTCACCAGACACTTTGAAGTAAAATACTGATTTAAAATAATAATAAAAAAAAAAAACTGACTGCATAACTTGAACCTGTTTCCATCTTTCAACTGATGATGCTTTATTTCTCTTTTTCCCTTTTTTCTCCACAGCTGCAGCAGTTCACATCACTTCATTACCAGAACCACACAGCAGAGAAGAGTTTTTGAAATGTACATTTATCATGCACACACACACGCACACACACACACACACACACACACACACACACACACACACACACACACACACACACACACACACACACACAGAGAGAGAGCAAGAGAGAGAGAGAGAGAGAGAGAGAGAGAGAGAGAGAGAGAGAGAGAGAGAGAGAGAGAGAGAGCAGTATCAATTCACATGGATATAGAGGATTGTTACACCCAACATGTTCATGTACACCCTCAACTAACAGGAAAGAGATCCTAGGTGCAGGTCCTGGATATGCTGAGTGCGTTTCTGTGTGAAGTTTGTACAATGCCTGTATGGGGATACAGTCGGTCCTCTCCTTCCGAAAATCTCTGAATATGAAAAATTCAGGCTACGAAAAACATTTTCCTAAATTTTCATCCTCTGTATACGAAACAACCTCTTCTTACGAAAAGCGCCAAACACGCCATTCAAAAATTCAAACGCGCCATTCAAAAATTCAAACGCGCCATTCAAACATTAAAACGCGCCATTCAAACATTCAAACAATGTGCGAGTTGCGCTCTCATTGGCTGTCTCCCAACATCCCACCCCACTGGCCTCCCATTGGCCAGGAGGGAGCTGAACTATACCCATTCCTGTACCCATACTTCCTGTTTGTCACACGCGTGAAGGAGAGTTGAACGAGTTGGCTCGTGAGTTTTTTGAGAGTGATCATTGCAGCATTATATTTAGTTATCCATCATGGACCCCAAGAAAGTGATTCCCGGTGATACCAAAAAGAAGAAGCGGGCTCCGTTATCAATCGAAGTGAAGCAGGAGATAATAAAAAACTACGAAAGTGGGATGCGGTTGAGCGAAATCGCAAAGGAGTAGTGTATGGCCGAAACCCCTCTACAATCGGGACGATATTGAAGCAGAAGGAGACCTTAAAAGTGGAGATACAGTGACGGAGGCGATTATTTCAGAAAAAGCAACCGCCATATTTAAGGACCTCGTAAAGGAGGGTGGGGGTGAAGGTTCTTCAGACCAGCAACCCCCGGACTTTAAAGCGTCGCATGGGTGGTTCGAGAGATTTAAAAGAGGTAAATAATTTTCTTTTACTTTTAACACATATTTCATACAAAATTGGTGTACTTTTATAATTTTTAAAGGGTTTATGGGGTAGTATTGGGAGCCTTGGAACGAATCACGCGTTTTACATGTAAAGTGCACCTCTACTTATGAAAACTCCAGGTTATGAAAAAGGCGCTGGAACGGGTTAATTTCGTATGTAGAGGGCCGACTGTACTATGGTTTCTTCCCATGGCCCAAAGCATATTAAGCTAGTTGATATGTTCCAATTTGCCCCAACCAAGAATGTGGGTGTGAATGGTTGTGTGATCAATGGACTGGCAAGCATTTTAGGGTGGACAGGGATAGCTGCGATAGGCTTTAACCTCCTTGATATCCTAGTAGGATTAAGCAGTTTGACAAATGAATAGTTATATGTAAATGAATAGTAAATGAATATTATTCAGTTTGTTTTTCTATTTTATTTTAGATTTCTGTGAGATGACTCTGGAACCCAACACGGCATATCGTAGCTTGATTCTGTCTGAGAAGAACCGAGTGGTGAGGTACAGTATGGAAGAGCAGCGGTACTCTGATCATCCAGAGAGATTTGATTCCCGGTGTCAGGTGTTATGTAAGGAGAGTGTGTGTGGATGCTGTTACTGGGAGGTGGAGTGGAGGGGTGATGTGGGAATATCAGTGGCATATAAAGACATTCGCAGGAAAGGATGGGGCAATGAGTGTCTGTTTGGAAGCAACAATCAGTCCTGGACTTTGGAATGTTCTTCTCCTTCATCTTCATTTTCTTTCTATCACAACGGCATTAAGACTAATCTCACAGCTCCAGTATCCTCCAGAATAGGAGTGTATGTGGATCATAGTGCAGGAATTCTGTCCTTCTATAGCATCTCTGACACCATGAAGCTCCTCTACAGAGTCCACACCACATTCACTCAGCCTCTATATGCTGGGTTTGGGTTCCACAGTTTTTTTGGCTCCACTGTGCAATTATGTGATCTAGAATAAAGTGTGTAGTGTGTTGTCTGTAATTTCTGCATATTGCTGCATTGCTGCTTAATGTGTCTTACTCGCACACTATCCATCTGTACTACAACAACTGAGTAATTTGACATAGCAACCAATTAAAGAGCACATATTATAATCAGTTGTCAAATATGAAAGTTGTTGCTTAATAAAAACTTTTAAAAAGTAAACGGCTTTTCTAAAATATAGTAATAAGTAATATCTTGGTGAAGAGGGTGATTCAGTGCATCCTGATTTTAACATTGCTGCTTTCAAGCCGTTTCAGAATTTCAGTAATCAATTGATTCATTCATTAGTTTTCTAAGCCACTTAATCCTAATTAGCATCACAGGGGTGCTGGCACCCATTTCAGCTGACTCTGGAGAGGACAGGGTACACCCTGGACTGCTCACCAGGCTATCTCAGTGCCAATGCTCGCACAACCATTCACACACACACTCCTAGGGGTGGTTTGAAACTGCCAATTAGCCTACAATGCATGTTTTTTTTTTGTAATGTGGGGGGAAACTGGTATGCAAGCACAGGGAGAACATGCAAACCCCATACAGAAACGGCTGGCTGGGAATTGGACCACGCTGGGAATCGAAACAAGCTCTTTAAGCTGTGAGGTACTAAATAACGTAATTTAAAAACGCAAAAATAAGCATCGCTTTGAGATCATATTACAGGAATCCCTCATTTTGCGTGGTTAATGGGGACCAAGACACCCTCCACAGGACCGCCAATTTCCGCAAAGTAGGATCGACCCTCCTGACTGACGTATACGTACATGTATATGTGTATATAATATCAACAAATACATATCCAATGCAATAAATGCTTATAATAACAAATAAACATTCAAAAATAATGCATAAGATGTAAATAAAATATAAATACACACACATACAGACACGCTCGCACACACTGGGATGCGCACATCACATAAAAATAAGTAGCTTTGTTGAGGGGTTTTGGGTTGTTTTTTATTATTGTTGTTGTTTGTTTTGTGGCATTTTCCTTAACATTTTCCCTATTTTTCTTTATTTTTAATTTTTTTTATGAATATTTTTGAAAAACCTGAGATGCAATGAAGTCACAGAAACTGAAGCACGAAGTAGCGAGGGATCACTGTACTGTACTTTAAACTGACTTTATTGAAATTCTCAGACAATTACAAAGTAGGACAAGTACAAACAGATCTGTATTGTTCTGTAAACCTAAATATTGGGTGGTTTATAGGGTTCTGTTTATCTGCTATTTGTAAAACTGTCCTTTCGTGCTATTAGGTTACTACTAATTTATTCATTATTATTCATATATTTATTTTAAATGATCATTCTTTAATTCACCACATATTTCTGGTTTTTACTCTGTTGAAAATAACAGTGTCTTCAGATGATGCATCTCTTCAGATATTAAGCTCCACAACAGAAAGACTGAAAAATCTGTAATTACATGATTTTTAAATTAACAATATATTTCTGTGAAACATAACATTCAACTGCTGTTGATATCATCCCACGTTTCTTTCTATGAAAGCTAGTTTTACTCAATAATCAGCATGCAGCCGCTGTATCTATACAACCCAGTCATTCATGAACAGACAGGCTACAAAATGCAAAATGGATTCCAAAAAAGTTGGGACACTATACAAATTATGAATAAAAACTGAATGCAATGATGTGGAAGTGCCAAATTTCAATATTTTATTCTGAATAGAGCATAGATGACAGGGTAAAAAGTTTAAACAGTGAAAATGTATCATTTTAAGGGGAAAATATGTTGATTTGAAATTTCATGGTGTCAACAAATCTCAAAAAAGTTGGGACAAGGCCATTTTCACCACTGTGAGGCATCCCCTCTTCTTCTTACAACAGTCTGCAAACGTCTTGGGACCAAGAAGACAAGTTTCTCAAGTTTAGAAATAGGAATGCTGCCCCAGGCCTGTATTAGACAAGAACATGCCTTCCTTTTTATATTGGTTCACATGGTTACAAAAAACAAAAAACAAAAATAGAATGTATTACGAAATATGTGTATGATGTGAAATATGTAACATACCTTCTTTGTTGCCTCCTTCTCTATATGATGCGCCAAATGTTCTCTATAGGTGAAAGATCTGGACTGGCGGCTGGCCATTTCAATACCTGGATCCTTTTCCTACACAGCCATGATGTTGTAATTAATGCTGCATGTGGTCTGGCATTATCATATGTTGAAAAATGCAAGGTCTTCTCTGAAAGAGACGACGTCTGGATGGAAGCATATGTTGTTCTAGAACCTGAATATACCTTTCTGCATTGACGGTGCCTTTCCAGATGTGCAAGCTGCCCATACCACACGTAATCATGCAGCCTCATCTATCACAGATGCAGGCTTCTGAACTGAGCGCTGATAACAACTTGGGTTGTCCTTGTCCTCTTTTGTCCGAATGATATGGTGTCCCAGTTTTCCATAAAGAACTTCGAATCGTGATTCATCTGACCACAGAATAGTTTTCCACTATGCCACACGCCATTTTAAATGACCCCTGGCCCAGAGAAAATTCATGTGCTTCTGGGTCCTGTTTAAAAATGGATGCTTCTGAGTTTCAGATGGCAACAGCGGATGGCACAGTGGCTTGTGTTCACCCACAATGGTTTCTGGAAGTATTGCTGAGCCCATTCTGTGATTTCCCTGACAGTAGCATTCCTGTTTGTGGTGCAGTGCTTTTTAAGGGCCAGAAGATCACAGTGATCCAGTATGGGTTTTTTTTTACCTTGACCCTTACGCACAGTGATTATTCCAGATTCGCTGAATCTTTGGATGAAGTTATGCACTGTAGATGATGATAACTTCAAGCTTTGTCAAATTTTCACTGGGAAATACCTTTCTGATATTGCTCCACTATTTTTCTGCACAACATTTGGGGAATTGGTGATTCTCTACACATCTTTACTTCTGAGAGACACTGCCACTCTGAGAAGCTCTTTTTATTCTCAGTCATGTTGCCAATGGACCTCATTAGTGGTAATTGGTCTTCCAGCTGTTCATTATAAGTGCAGTTGACTTTTCCAGCCTCTTATTGCTACCTGTCCCAACTTTTTGGGGATTTGTTGACACAATGAAATTTAAGATAAACATATTTTTTACTTAAAATGATACATTTTCTCAATTTAAACATTTTACCGTCATCTATGGTCTATTCAGAATAAAATGTTGAAATTTGGCACTTCCACATCATTGCATTCAGTTTTTATTCACAATTTGTTTCATGTGCCAACTTTTCTGGAATCTGGTTTGTATTTTTATAAAAACTGTGGCCACCTCACAAATACACTGCAGTATGGAAAGGTTATGTAATCACTACTGCAGCTGTGTCTCCTTCAATTTTGCTTTATTCCTGCATGTAAAATGTAAATATAAATTTAAAAGGGACTATGAGGTAATTGTTAGATTGCTTAATGTGATTTATTCGTAAAGCTGAAGGTTTTGTCTTCGGTGCTGATCATCCATGTGTGCTTCATGAAATTCTTAATGCATTTTTTTTTTTTTGTTAAGGATTTCTGGGTCGATCATTCTGAAATTTTGCATGAAGGTTTCCTTATGGTGTTTAGATTATATGTTTCAGTTTCTCTTTTTGACCTTTGACCTTGTCTCAGTGCCCTTGACCTTGACAGTATATGATTTCCAAGCTAGTTCTTAAGAACTGCCTAGCGGATCACTCTGAAATTGTGCAAGCATGTTTCTTATGGTGTGCATGGTAGGTCCATCTTTTCAAAATGACCTTGACCTTATTAATTTTGGATGAGCTGTGTTGAAAGAACTGATGGGCAACTGAGGGATTTTGCCATTTCTGATGATTATTTCATTCATTTTATTTTTAAGTTTGTTGACTGTTTTTTTTTTTAATTTGTCAAATGTCTTTATAGTGTTTTCAATTGGAATACAAAAAAATACACAAGACAGAATATGATGATGCAGTTATCACACATATGCATGGAAAGATATTTCAAATTAAGAAAGGAGTGTCATGCTTTGTTTTTTTACAGTGAATATTGTTCATCACGGCAAGTAAGGGGGAAATAGATGACAAAAGAAAACAACAGACAAAAATATGTTTCGACTTATTGATGTACAGTACATTGCACCTCATTAAATATATGACAGACATGCAAAAAGAACAATCGGTTACAAGGCTCAAGTCTTCCCCTCCAAAATTCCATAAATGTGCCCGAGATCATTACAAACCTGTTATTTTCCCTTTAACAATTTATGTCAATTTTTACATAGCAGGACATAGCAATAATTCAGATAAAATAAATCTTTGTTTTTGACATCAGAGCAATGAAAGTTTGTATTTCCATAGTAGACCAAATTCATGATTATACTTTTAACAACATTCATTTCAATGAACTATTGATTAACAGCAATTAAATCAATTTAGAAGGTTATAAGCCTCATGTCTTGTATTTCATTTTGACTTCTCTGATACTTGCTACTCTTCAGATGATCCAGAATTCATGTCGTGGTGATTGGAGCTCTTAATATTTTCAATGAATTTTTTAGCCTCTATAGGAGAAGTGAAGCGCTTCCATCCGCCGTCCTGTTGAATTCGCAATGTGGCCGGGAACCAAAGTCCATACGTCATTTTTAATTGTCGTAACATTCCTTTCACTTCATTAAACTTTTCCCGCTGTTTTTGAACTTTTTTGGAGAAATCGGGGAAGATCTTAACCTGGCTCTTCTCAAATAGGATTTCATTTTTCTTACGTGCTGCTTCCATCACTTTATCTTTGTCTTGGCACATCAGGAATTTCACAAGAAGAATACGTGGTCTTGCATCACCTTGCTGTTGATGGCTCGCTATATGGGACATTTTTCCCAGCCTGTAGGCTTGCTGAATCATCAACGGCTGCTTTACTTCCATATCAAGAGCCTCAGGTAGCCATTCCTTTAAAAATGCACATGCATCTTCCTTCTCACACCTTTCAGGTAATCCAACTAGTTTCAGATTATAGCGCCGTTGTTCATTTTCTAACTTTTCTAAATTTAAGATAAGCTTCTGCATCCTTTCCTCCATGATATCAGTCTCCTCTGCATTAGGTACATATTTTGTACACGAACTACTAGTTGTTTTAATCTCCTGTTCATTGGGGGTAGTGTCTGGAAGCTGTAGTTCAACATCTGGAATTGGTTCCTCACCCCAGCTCATTGTCTTATGATCCGGGCTCTCATCAGATCCCGTGGACTCATCGTCGACTTCCTTGTGTAACATTTCTTCTTCCGTCTTTTTATCTTCAAGTGTTTCACTTGTTCCTTGAACGTTCGACATCATACAACAAGCTTTATGAATATTTTTTTTTCAAATGCTCGGTATATATTTTGAAAGTTTACAGACTATTTACATGTGCAGGAACACGGGCCCACACGTCCGATCAGTTCCCCACCATACACTGTGTTATGGTGAAGGACGTGTTTAAGTTCAACTTAATTTTATAGTCATTATCCAGTCAGACCAGTTAGTGAAGATTTGAACCAACACCCATCTGTCACACAGTAAGAAAGTAAAGATGTTAACTTGATTCTGAACACAAACTCTTCTGGAATGTGAAACTATCTTGGAGGCATCTGGAACCATCATTCAGCATGTTCGACAACTTACCCAGTGCGTATTTTAATATCTTTTCACACTTTAAATCAATGTTGTATGGTAATCAGCATTGTTCATTCATTAGTTAGCCTGTTCCATCTGTGCATGGACTTTTGGGCCACGAGCCACTCTAGGATGTTTGGGCCATGGGGATCATCTTAGGTGGGCTTTGGGGAAAGGCAATTTACTGAATATTTTGCTATGCAGTAACCTTATAGAAATACTTTAATTCTAATTTCTTTTCACAAGGAGGCTGGCACCCATCTCAGCAGACTCTGGGCGAGGGCACGGTACACCCTGGAGAGGTGGGCACCTCTCCAGGTACACCTCGGTACACCTCGGCAGGCCATCGCAGGGCCAACACTCACACAACCATTCAACACTCACTCTCACACATAGGGGCTATTTGTAACAGCCAATTAACCGACTGTGCATGTTTTTGGAATATGGGAGGAAATCAGTGTACCCAGAGGAAACCCATGCAAGCAAGGGGAGAACATGCAAAATCCGCATAGAAACGGCCGAGTCGGGAACCGAACCCAGAACCTTTTTGCTGTGATACAGACGTGCTAACCACTGGGGCAGTGGTGGTCTAGTGGTATAGGGTGCTGGATCACTGATCCAAAGGTTGGGGGTTCAAGGCCCACTCTCCACAGGGTTGTCACTGTCCCCCCCAGTGCAGCTAACTGGGTTATCAAAGGCGGGCCATGTCTGTCACTGTCTATGGTGAGAGGCATGTAAAAGAACCATTGCTGACTTTCGTAAAGAGTAGCTGCAAAGTCGTCAGCGTGTTTCTGTCCCTTGCTAAAAAGGGTTGTGACAGGAAGGGCATCCTACGTAAAAATGATTCGCTGTGGCGACTCCCGAGAAAGGGGAAAAAGCCGAAAGGAAGACAGACAGACAGACAGACGTGCTAACCACTACACCACCGCACCGCTGCTGAGAAGCTGAAAAATTAAAAAGTGAAAGTGAAAGTGAAAATGAAAATAAATAAGTATGATGAAATAATTAACAACAGCAACAATAATAAATAATAAGACAGTAAAGGCAGAATAAATAAATTACAAGTATCCAAGCTGGTGGTTATTACCGTTGCTATGAATAATGCTGCAGTGACTCACCACCCGTGGGAGGAGTTTTAGGGGTCGGGTGCAGTGTGATTTGGGTGGCAGCCGAAGGTATGGGTCCTGTCGGACCGATCCTCGGCTACTTACTCTGACCCTCGGAACATGGAATGTCACCTCTCTGGCGGGGAAGGAGCCTGATCTGGTGCGTGAGGTGGAGAGATACCGACTAGATATAGTCAGGTTCACCTCAACGCATAGCTTGGGCTCTGGAATCATCCATTTCGAGAGAGGCTGGACCTTATTTTATTCTGGAGTTGCTCATGGGGAGAGGTGGCGAGCCGGTGTGGGTATTCTTGTTGACCCCCGTCTCGGTGCCCAAATGTTGGGGTTCTCCCCGGTTGACGGAAGGGTAGGTTCCCTCCTTCTTCAGGTGGGGGGGCGGGTCCTGACTGTTATTTGTGCCTATGCACCAAATGACAGTTCAGAGTACCCACCCTTTTTGGAGTCTTTGGGGGGGGTGTTGGAGAACGCTCCCTCGGGAGACTCACTCGTTGTCTTTGGAGACTTCAACGCCCATGTGGGCAATAATAGTGTGCCCTGGAAGGGTGTGATCGGTAGGTACGGCATCATCAGTCGGAACCCGAGTGATGTTTCATTGTTAGACTTCTGTGCTCATCACAGTTTGTCTATCACGAACACCATGTTCGAACATAAGTGTGTCCATAAGTGCACTTGGCACCAGGACACCCTAGGTTGCAGTTCGATGATTGACTTTGTAATCGTGTCATCGGATTTGCGGCCATGTGTTCTGGACACTCAGGAGAAGAGAGGTGCTGAGCTGTCTACCGATCACTACCTGGTGGTGAGTTGGCTTTGGTGGTGGGGGAGGCTGCCTTCCTGACCTGGCAAGCCCAAGCGTGTAATCAGGGTCTGCTGGGAACGTTTGGCAGAGTCCCCTGTCTGAGAGGCCTTTAACTCCCACCTCCGGCAGAGCTACAACCACGTCCCAGAGGAGGCGGGGGACATGGAAACACACACAGGCACAGGAAGTGCATTTATATACAGTCTGCTGTCTTCTTGTTCTTCTTCTTTTCCTTCTGGCTTTTCCCTTCAGGGGTCTCCACAGCGAATCATCTGCCTCCATCTCACCCTATCCTCTGCATCTTCTTCTCTTACACCAACTACCTTAATGTCCTCTTTCACCACATCCATGAATCTTCTCTTTGGTCTTCCACTGGGCCTTCTGCCTGGTAGTTCCAACCTCAGCATCTGACTACCAATATATTCACTATCCCTCCTCTGTACATGTCCAAACCATATCAATCGAGCCTCCCTAACTTTGTCTCCAAAACCTCTTACATGTGCGGTCCCTCTGATGTACTCATTCCTGATCCTATCCATCCTCGTTACTCACAAAGAGAACCTCAACATTTCCATCTCTGCTACCTCCAGCTCTGCCTCCTGTCTTTTACCCAGGGCCACTGTTTCTAACCCATACAACATCGCTGGCCTCATCACCGTCTTGTACACTTTTCCTTTCATTCTTGCCGATGCCTTCCTATCACACATCACACCGGACACTTTTCTCCAACCATTCCAACCTGCCTGCACACGCTTCTTCACCTCTTTTCCACATTCTCCATTGCTCTGGATTGTTCAGCCTAAGTACTGAAAATCCTCCACCTTCCTTATCTCTGCTTCCCTGTAACCTCACCGTTTCACGTGGGTCCTTCTCATACACACACACACACACACACACACACACACACACGTATTCTGTCTTACTAAGGCTAGCCTTCATCCCTCTCCTTTTCAGGGCATACCTCCACCTCTCCAAATTTTCCTCCACTTGTTCTCTGCTCTCACTACAGATCACAGTGTCATCTGCAAACATCATAGTCCATGGAGATTCTTGTCTAACCTTGGCTGTCAGCCTGTCCATCACCATAGCAAACAAGAAGGGGCTCAGAGCTGACCCTTGATGCAGTCCCACCTCCACCTTGAACTCTTCTGTCACACCGACAGCACACCTCACCACTGTCTTACATCTCTCATACATGTCCTGCAACATTCTAACATACTTCTCTGCCACTCCAGACTTCCTCATGCAAGACCACGGTTCTTCTCTTGGCATCCTGTCATACGCTTTCTCCAAATCCACAAAGGCACAATGGAGTGCTTTCCGACCTTCTCTGTACTTCTCTATTAACATCCTCAAAGCAAACACTGCATCTGTGGTGCTCTTTTTTGGCATGAAACCAAACTGTTGTTCACAAATGCTGACCTCTGCCCTTAGTCTTGCTTCCACTATTCTTTCCCATAACTTCATCGTATGGCTCATCAACTTTATCCCTCTGTAGTTGCCACAACTCTGCATGTCTCCCTTGTTCTTAAATGTGGGCACCATCACACTCCTCCTCCATTCCTCTGACATCCTCTCACTCTCTAAGACCTTGTTGAATGTTCTTGTGAGAAAATGTACTGCTACCTCTCCTAGACACTTCAATTTCTAACTTGAGAATCATCACTCTGTCTGACACTCTTTTCACTTCCAGAACATTCCTGAGAAACCCCTCCTTCAAGAATACCCATACTCCATTTCTCTTCCCATCTACACCTTAAAAAATAGCTTAAACCCTGCTCCTAAGCTTCTAGCCTTGCTCCCTTTCCACCTGGTCTCCTGAACACACAGTATGTCCACCTTCCTCCTCTGCATAATGTCAGCCGGCTCTCTAGCTTTTCCTTTCATCGTTCCAACATTCAAAGTCCCTGCTCTCAGTCCTAGACTCATGCCTTTCCTCTTCTCTCTCTGCCTACGGATACGCCTTCCGCCTCTCCTTCTTCGACTTTGATCAACAGTAGTTCAATTTCCAACAGCACTGATGGCGGTCGTTGTTTACCCGGGCCTCAACCGATCCGGTATGTACTGTATTTCTTAGTTTTGACTCGCATATTATTTGTGGCATTGGTTTTACGCCGGATGCCCTTCCTGACACAACCCTCTGCATTTATCCGGGCTTGGTTATATACAGTCGACCAGGTACTTATGAAATTAATCCGTTCCAGGGCCTTTTTCGGAACATGGAGTTTTTGTAACTAGAGGCACATTTTACATGTAAAACGCGTGATTCTTTCCCAGGGCTCCCAAGAATACCCCATAAATCCTTTAAAAATTATTAAAGTACACCAATTTTGTCTGAAATATGTTTTAAATATGTGTTAAAAGTAAAAGAAAATTATTTATTAAACCATTAACATATTAAACCATTTTATTAACATACTTATTAATTAAACCATTATTAAACATTTTTATTAACGCACACACACACACACACACACACACACACACACACACACACACACACACACACACACACAAACACTGTCTCTCTCTATCTCTCTCTCTCTCTCTCTCTTTCTCTCTCTCTCTCTCTCTCTCTCTCTCTCTCTCTCACACACACACACACACAAAACTCTCCCTCTCTCTCTCTCTCTCTCTCTCTCTCTCTCTCTCTCTCTCTCTCTCGTGCACGCTCTTCCGAATGCGGGCTCCACCCACATGCAGCGCGCAGCTGACGGAGCTTCTGAGACGGGGTGTTGTATTTAAAATGGAATTACTGTACCTGACTGAACGATTTGGGGTATTGATTCAATATTAACTTGCTTCCTTGAGAGATCAGAGGTCCAGATTCAATATTAACTTGCTTCCTTACGAGATCGGAGGTCTTGTGGCACCGCCCACTTCCGTGAATAAAAATGCTTCGTGGCTGAATGCGGAGCTTTTGAGATGGGGTGCAGCTCATCCGGACCTCCTCAAATAAGCTGCACTGAGTACATTACTCTAAAAAGTCTCAAAACTCACACAACTCACGAACCAACAGTACATCTCTCCTTTACACGTGTGATAAACAAGCTTATGGGTACAGTACTCTGAAGATTCAGCTCCCTCCTGGCCAATGGGAGGCCAGTGGGGCAGGGATGTTGGGAGGCAGCCAATGAGAGAGCAACTTGCACATTGTTTGAATTTTTGAATGACGCGTTTGGCGCTTTTTGTAAGAAGAGGTTGTTTCATATACAGAAAGTGAAAATTTAGGAAAATGTTTTTCGTAACCTGGATTTTTCGTAAGTAAAGGGCCGACTGTATTGGGATTTTATTTTCAACAAATAAAAAGAAAATTTTATTATTTTATTTCATTTTTTTCCCTACGCAATATTCTTCAGTTCAGTTTTTCAAGGTAGTTAGTGCCGTAGGGGTTAAACTTTTTTTTTTACAGCAACAAGGTCCTGGGTTGGAGCCACATTCTTGGCAAAAGTGTTTCTGTGTGGGATCTGCATGTCCCCCTCCCCCTCACATAGGGTTTCCTCGAGAGTCCCCAGTTTTCTCCTAAAGTCCAATGAAATAGAGCATAACCCAGCATTCCTGCAGCCCTAATAAATAATAAAGCGCCTTAGAGAAAAAAATTAAGTTAAATAAAAGATGGGGTTCATCACTGCCATTGTGATCAATGAAGTCTTTAGTGCAGCTTTCTTCACCTTCTTGTATCTTCGTCATTTTTCTGTCAGTCTCACCCTCAGCAAATTAAATGCTGCTCAACTGGATTAAAGTCAGATGACTGATTAGGTTAATGTAAAATATTTCACTTATTTGTGTTAAAAATATCTCGTGTTTTTGTGAATTCAGCTTCACGTCAGCTTTACATGATACTCTAGAGCTTGTTGTACAGGATATATAGGTACTGCTGGGTTATGCACGTGTCATCTGTCAATAGGTTGTTGTACCAAGACTATACATTCTTTTTTAGATGTTTTTAGAAAACACTATTATTCTGCTGAGGGATAGCATAGTGGCTTAGTATTAGTACAGCTGCCTTACAGCAAGAAGCTCTTGGGTTTGAGTTCCAGTTTCTGCCAATATGTTTTTGTGTAGGGTTGGCATGCTTTCTCTATGCATTTTTGCCTCCTATGGGTGCTCATAAAGTCCAAAAGAATGCACAGTATGCTAATTGGCTGTTTCAAATTGCCACAGGGTGTGAGCATGAATGTGTCTGTGTGTGCGTGTTGGCCTTCTGATGGATTGACGAGCTTTTCAGCATGTACGCTGCCCCTCGGCCTTCACACAGAGTTAGCTAATATAGGCTCCAGCCTCACCAATGTACAAGTAAGATCAATTGGTTTGGCAAGTGAATGTACTGTATACATAAACTAATTTGGTGCTCTTGTTTTTAAACCTTATGTGTGGGTTCTATGTTTCTGTAAACTATTTGTGTTTACTCTGGTGTATATCCTCTTGTTTCATGCCTTCTTATGCATCTGTTTTTGGATGTGGTTCTTGATCTGAGCAAGTGTCCTGAAGTACACTGCCCAGCTAAAAAAAAAAAAATGTCACACACTGTCATATTTTCATGGAGAGTATTTAGCCTTAATCACGGCACGTAATCTCCATGCCATTGTTTCTCCAGTTGGTCAGTCGAGGCTCAGCAACATTAATGTGGCAATAAAAAAAAGTCAGCTGATGAGCTGAATGAGCAGGTTATCATATTAATGGACTTTTTCTTCCTTGATAGCATGAATATAAAATTGAAGTCTCAAATAGTGAAAGAGTGGTTCATTTTCACATATGTATTGGCACCTTAGAGTCCTGACCTTAACCCTATTGAAAGTTTTTGGCATACTTATTAAGTTTCAACATTTTGAAATAGGGAGAATTTTCACCAGAGACACCACACCCCCTGCTCGCGGGCTGCGGCCCCAAGAATTGATACATATTTTTTTATAAAGGAACATTGCTCAATAAACAAGTTAACAACTGTTTAAAAATATTGTGACATATACTAATGCTGCTTGCTTAATAATGACACCAGATGTTTAGGTAGGTTCCTGCACATACTTGTATGTTGCTTGCTTTCCAATTTTACAAAGTTCAGGACTTGGATGGCATTTGTAACAAACAAAGTCTGAGTTCAATTGTGTAGCCGAGAGGGTACAAACAGTTTCATTCATCAATTCTGACCTGGCATCAATGTGCATTTTCTTTACAATAGAAAATACCCTTTCACTGTCACAATTGCTGTTTGGTATAGTCAGCACTGCCTGCACCAGTTTTGTGAAAAGAGGAAATCTCTTCACTCCCATCACAGTTGACATTGTCATCACTTGATGCCACCACTCATCACACCTCATCTTTTCTCTGAACACTGGCATTTCATTTTCACGCATTAATTGACAATCCTGTAATTCCTCAAGCAAGCTTGTCTTCTTCCACACCCTTGTTTTTGAACTGCACGGCACTGAATGATCACGTGACTTGAAGTAGCTAGCCTGTATCAGTGAACTGCCAACTCGTGTGTGCATAAACAAACGGAAGATAGAGACTGGCTATACATTTCTACGGTGTCTCCAAAGTGCAATATGCAGAAGATTAAGACAGAAATTCTACGGTGTGTTCAAAGTGTGACTTTTTTTTTTTCAGGAGGTTGTCTGGAAATCGGGAGAAATTAATCTCCTGGCGGGAGATTGGATTTATGCTTTTAAATCGGGAGACTCCCGATTGAATCGGGAGACTTAATAACTGTGTTTTGGGATGTGCTGGAGAAGACTTTATGAAGTGGTTCAGTCTTCTTGCTTCATTAATTCAAGACATCATTTCTCACTGAAGTTTCTCTCGCTTAAGTTTGTTGAAACATGAAGATTACATGCTACAAACAAAGCAAACAGCAACAAACCACTCCAGAAAATCTTGTCAAGCATATATCCCAAAGACTTTCAATAGGGTTAAGGCCAATTCATTGACGATTACATGATGTGATCAAAGCTAAATGCATTCCATGAAAATAATAGAGTATACGATTTATTTATTTTTATTTATTTATTTATTTATTTTGTTCTATTTATTTATTTTTTGGAGATGGGGTGTATTATTTATTTATTTTTGGTTCCCTGTGATGGCCTAGTAAAGTGCCCAAGGAATACTCTCCTGTCTCGCAGAGTCAAAGGAGATAGGATCGAGCCTTAAGTAAGATTAATCAGCTTAGCAGAAGAATAAATGAATATTTCGAGCTTATTAATGGCTTGATTCACTGATATTGATGGCTCTTTCAATTTCATACTGAGAGCTAACAGTGAATATTCCAAATACTGCACGAAATGTTAAATACAGATTTTTAACCTACGACTTGCACATGAAATAATAAGGAAAAATACAAACTTGGCCCTGAAAAGTCCATCAGACAATACAATTTAGTCCAATTATTCTCTCTCTCTCTCTCTCTCCCTTTCTCTCTCACTTGTTCTGTCTCTCAGTGTGTAAGTTCAGGAATATGGCTGAGGCCACTATTTCAGCAGATCAGTTCCTCTATCTTGTGTTTTTGGATCTCCAAAAGGATCCAGTGAGTCTCTCCTGTGGTCACAGTTTCTGTAAGGTGTGCATCAATGGCTGCTTACATTGACAGCATTTAGCAGATGATCTTATCCAGAGCAACTTACAAAACAGCATGAAAGTCACTAACTGTGAATATATTCATATACTAGTTTGTTAGAACACAGGGGCAGTGGTGGTCTAGTGGTATAGGGCGCTGGATCGCTGATCCAAAGGTTGGGGGTTCGAGTCCCACTCTCCACAAGGTTGTCACTGTCCCCCCCAGTGCGGCTAACTGGGTTATCAAAGGCAGGCCATGTCTCTCACTGTCTATGGTGTGAGGTATGTAAAAGAACCATTGCTGACTTTCGTAAAGAGTAGCTGCAAAATCGTCAGCGTGTTTCTGTCCCTTGCTAAAAGGGTTGTGACAGGAAGGGCATCTGACGTAAAAACCTCTGCCAAATCAAACGTGCGAATCAGATGATTTGCTGTGGCAGCTCCAGAGTAAAAGGGAAAAAGCCGAAAGGAAGACAGACTAGTTTGTTAGAACACAGACTATGTATACTGTCAGTCAAATTCTGTCAGTGTGGTGAGGTATTTTGTGTGTGTGTGTGTATAAAGCACAGTGGTAATCTAAGTACTGCTGAAAAAGGTAAGTTTGGATCAGTAAGATAAGAGCGAAGTGTACAGCTGTCCTCAGGGCAGAAACAATTTCACTCCATGGCTTTTCTACACAGAAACAACATGTTGGCTCAAGTGGTAGAGAAACGGAAGAAGACTCAAGTCCAAGCTGCTTTTCCTGTTCACTGTTACTCTGGACCTGGAGATGTGGAGTGTGAGTTCTGCAATGGTAGATAACACAAAGCTGTCTGGTGTGTGTGTGTGTGTGTGTGTGTGTGTGTGTGTCATCTTACTGTGGAATTCATCTGAAACCTCATCTAGACATCGCTGATTTGAAGAAGCACAACTTCATGGATGCCTCAGCAAAACTAAAAGAGACAATCTGCTTTGAACATGTTGTTGTTTTTGTTGATCTTGCGAGGTAGAAGATGACCATGACTTCATTTCAGATCTATGATCCATGGCTGTAGTGAGGCCAGTCCGAGCCAGAAATGCTCGCCCACACACAGGACATGTGTAGGTGGGTGCTGCGATGGAAGTGGAGGCAGCTTGAGCTTTGCACGCTGCATGTTTCTGCTGCACCTCTGCAGTTTGCCACTTCTGTGCTGCACTGGCACCTGTGAAGACTTTGTTTCATCAAGCTAAGCGGTTGGTAGCAAGCTGCTCCCAAGTGCTGACGATGTTCATGTCCTTGAGGGACACTTTAAGGCCATCTTTGAAGCATTTCTTCTGTCTCCCAACTGAACACTTGCCTTCACAAAGCTCTCCATACAGTAGCAGTTTTGACAGTAGACTGTCTGCCATTCTGACAACATGGCCTGCCCATCTGACCTGCGCTTTCTGAAGGAGGGTGTGGATGCTGGGAATGCTGGCTTGTTCAAGGACTTCCATGTCAGGTATTTTGTCCTGCCACTTGATGCGAATGGAGTCTGCGAAGGCAGCTCAAATGAAAACGGTTGACTTGTCTGCTGTAGACAATCCAGGTCTCACAGGCGTAGAGGAGGGTGGTGAGCACCACTGCATGGTAGACCTTCAGCTTGATGATAAGCCTGAGTCCTCTCTGCTCCCACACATTCTCACGGAGTCTTCCAAAGGTAGAATTGGCCTTGGCAATCCTGTTGTTGACTTCTGCATCGATGTTCACCGCTCTTGAAAGTGTATTGCCCAGATAGATGAAGCTGTTGACAGCCTGGAGTTCCTGTCCTTTCACCATGATGTGTAGTTCCTGGTAGAGCTGTCCTGGCGTGGGCTGGTACATAACTTCAGTCTTATTGGTGCTTATGGTGAGACCGAAGTTGTTGCCTCTCAAGAGCTGCATCTTCTGCTTTGTGCTGGCGTTGAGGGTGCAATCATCAGCGAACAAGAAGTCTCTGATGACAGTCTCCTTCACCTTGGTAACAGCCTGCAGGTGACTGAGGTTGAACAGTCCACCGTCGGTCCTGTATCTGATGTGCATCCCATCCTGGCAATCACGGAAAGTGTCTGTCAGCATGGCTGAAGAGACCATCCTGAAGAGCGTCAGGGCAAGGACACAGCCTTGTGTCATTTGTCACTGGGAAAGTCTCTTAATGATCTCCCTCATCCAATACTTTCACCATCATGCTGTCATGGAACCCAGGGCAGTGGTGGCCTAGTGGTAAAAGGTGCTGAATCGCTGATCTTAAGGTTAGGGGTTCGAGTCCCACTCTCCACAAGGTTATCACTGTACCCCCAGTGCAGCTTTAAGATAAGATAAGATACAGCTTTATTAATCTCCATTGTGAGATTATTAATGTATCGACTATTTATGTATCTATTTATTTATTTACTTAATAATATATAGATACATAAATAGTATAAATTAATAAACAATAAAAGAAAAGAATGGAACGGCTTTGTAGACTGGCCTATATTCAAGTGTATATGTATCTGAGGGCAGAGTAGATGGGTTGATATGGTTCACAGTCAGTGGGGTAGATGTGGTTGATTGAAGTGCACGGGGTTTTTATTGCACATAACCGGTATTTTCACAGACAGTTACAAAGTGGCGTTGTACAGTCTGACAGCGGTGGGAATGAATGGGTTATCAAAGGCCGGCCATGTCTCTCACTGTCTATGGTGAGAGGTTCCTGTAAAAGAACCATTGCTGACTTTTGACAAGAGTAGGCTGCAAAGCCATCAGCATGTTTCTGCCCTGCAATGGCCTGGCAAGCTGTCCAGGATGTATTCTGTCCTCTCCCAGAGTCGGCTGGGGTGGGCACCAGCCTCCCCGCAACCCTAATTAGGATTAAGCGATTCCAGAAAATGAACTGAACTGTCATGGAACTGCTGGACGATCATGATGAAATTGCTTGGGCAGCCTAACTTCTCCATTATCTTCCATAAGTTATCCGTGCTGACCGTGTCAATGGCAAAAGCCTCTGTCAGATCTACTGAGGTCAGAAAGAGCTCGCTGTGCTGCTCTTGGCTCTGATTATAGCAAGCTGATGGAGATATACTGTTGTACTGATCAAACCTTCATCTGTTATTTGTGTATGATGGAGAATCACGAAAGACACAACACTGTCACAGCCACAGCAGAAAGAACTGAGAAACAGGTGAAAGTAATAAAACCTTCCATCATTAATTTTTATGCTTAATTTCAAAATCCGAAACTCTGACTAATCAAAGTACTTGACTTGACTTACATGGCTGCCCAGAAGCTCCTGTCCTGCATAGCCTTTCCCATACCATCAACCTGTAGACTAGTATCTCTTTGCAGCACATCAAGATATGTGAGGGGTGGTCTTCCAAGCCTCCTTCTCCCATGTGTTGGAGACCAGAGCACTAAGTTGGAGATTGCTTCCTTGCTGTTTGTCAAAGTACTAAAACTTTTATATATTTTGAACAATCACAAAGGGTTAGATTTAATTTAACTTAATGAGTCTGAGCTAATTGACCCAGCTCTGAAAAGAGGGATGGTGGCTTACGGCTCACTTCCCTGTCACTCACAATAATTACCAGCCAGTCATGGGCACCTGTGAACTCATTCATCCAAGGGTGGCGGATAGCGTTTTCCCCCGAATGTGTTAGTTCACCTCCAAATACGCATGTGCAGCACTTCGTAAAGTTTCAGGTAGCAGCATTGCATGTTTACGCTGGTTGTTGGTGGTCATGTGATTGGGAAGGCAATACTGAGTGAGAATTGGATATGATTAAGAAAAATTCACACCTACCAGTAAACTATGCAACAACAACAATAGCAACAACACACACAAAGTGTAGTAAATCCTGTGTGTGTGTGTGTGTGTGTGTGTGTGTGTGTGTGTGTGTGTGTGTGTGTGTGTGTGTGCGCGTGTGTGAGCTAAATATATGACAACAACATGTTCACATTGTTCATTTTGTTCTTTTATTTTATATTTCTGTTGTCCTACTCTGGATCCCAACAGAGCACATCAAAAGTTCATTCTCTCTGAGAAGAACAGAGCAGCTACGCTCAGTAAGGAAGAGCAGCCATACTCTGATCATTCACAGAAATTTGATTTCTGGTATCGAGTGTTATGTACGATAGGTGTCTTTGGATGCTGTTACTGGGAGGTGAGGTTGAGTGGTGCTGGTGTATCCATGTCAGTCTCATATGAAAACATCAGAAAGAAAGGATGGGGTGATGAATGTTGGTTTGGACACAACATTCAGTCCCGGAGTGTGTATTGCTTTTATTCTTGACTTTCTTTTTATCGTAACTGCATTAGGACTGATTTCAGAATTCCATCATGCTCTAGAATCAAAGTATATGTCAATCAAGAGTGTCGAAATTCTGTTCTTTTACGATATCATTAACACAGTGAAGCTCCTCTACAGCGTTCACACCACATTCACTCAGCCTCTATTTGTTGAGTTGAGGCTCTGATTCTTACTTTCTGGTTCTGCTATGAGATTGTGTGATCCAGAATAAAGTTTGTAGTGTTTTGTGCTAAGATACTTGTGTGTATGTGTGTGTGTGTGTGTGTGTGTGTGTGTGTGTGTGTGTGTGTGTGTGTGTGTGTGTGTGTGTGAAATCTCCTGTTTAGGATCCTGCTGTTCCTCATCTCTGCCTCGTTCTCTGACTTTAATTATACAGTGGTACCTCACCTTACGAAAGTCTCACCAAACGAAAAATCCAGGTTACAAAAAGTATTTTCCTAAAATTTTTGTCTCAGGATATGAAACAAGTTCACGTTACAAAAGCGCCATCTTAAAAATTCAAACGCGCCATTCAGACATTAAAACGTACCATTCAAACATTCAAACAACGCACAAACTGCTCTCCCATCAATGACGTTCAAACATCCCGCCCCACTGGCCTCCCATTGGCTAACAACTGAGCTGTCGTTCATGTCGTCTTCACTCAAGCGCCATCTAGACAGGGACGCCATCTTGACCTGATGTCATCTTGGACACCATCTTGGACATCATTGCCTAGGAGGAATGACACATCTACCTCCCATTGCCTATTATAGAGCTGAATCCAGCTTGATGCTTTTGGTGTAAAGGACAGAGTTACGGTTCTTTTATGCTTTATTTCTTGATTCAGGCTTTTAACCTTCAATAAACATTTGTAAGATTATAACTCTGCTAAGAAGACATGGTCAACACGCAGGCGCACACTCACACACACGCGTGCACACACACACACACACACACACACACACACACACACACACACACACACACACACACAGTGAGAAGAAGAAACGGGCTCGAGTGATATCACAAAGGAATATGGCCAAACCCGTCCACCATCTGTACGATATTGAAGCAGAAGGAGGCCTTAAAGGTATGCTTTTATCATTTTAAAAGGATTTAGGGGTAGTATTGGGGGCCTTGGAACAAATCATGAGTTTTACATGTCAAATGCGGTTCAACTTACGAAAAAAGCTTTGGAACGGATTAATTTCGTAAGGTGAGGTACCACTGTATTTCTGATCAATGTCTTTTAATTCTTCACTCTCCAAACAATATCGAAAATCAAACTCAATAAAAGCTCGCATGGATACTTTATGTTTGTTTGTACTGTTTCCTGTAGCTTGTTTTTGTGTAAATAAAAACAACCAATAACTCACATGATTATCCTGTTTTCATCAGTAATACAGAACTAATTTGCATATGCAAGATGAGAAGTGTCAGTGTGGGTTTTCTCCTGGGTCTCCAGTGTTCTCCTACTTCCGAAAGACACACCTGAAGACTGATTGAAGAGACTCTCCCAAAGATATTCATCGACCAATTTATTTCTATATAAACTGGTTGTTACTGTGTAAGAATTCTTCACCTCACAATGATAATATATTTTGGATAATCCATCATGTGAGGATAAAAAAAAAAAAAACAAAGCATGAGACATTCTCACTAATCACACTTTCAGTAGTTTAATTTATTTGTGCATTTCCCGAACTGCTTAATGCTACAAGGGTGACAGGGAGGCTGGAGCCTATCTCAGCCAGCACTGAGAGAAGATAGGGTACACAGGACCAAAACACACAACCATTTATGCTCACACTCGCACCTGGGCTGATTTGGAAGGAGATATGCTAATCACTACATAACTGTGCCACCCAGACGAGGCATGCCGTCACACGAAATCAATCTGTGGTGCAATGAATTGTGATGTGGCCCAAAACAAAGTGGATTAGTTTCTACCAACAGCACCTCCTGCAGTGATCAGATACTCAGTAAGTACTAAAACTGTCATATTAAATTAAAAGGACATCATGTATAAAATAATTAGTGGGGCAGTGGTGGTCTAGTGGTATAGGGCGCTGGCTCGCTGATCCAAAGGTTGGGGGTTTGAGTCCCACTCTCCACAAGGTTTGTCACTGTCCCCCCCCAGTGCAGCTAACTGGGTTATCAAAGGCAGGCCATGTCTCTCACTGTCTATGGTGAGAGGTTCATGTAAAAGAACCATTGCTGACTTTCGCAAAGAGTAGCTGCAAAGTCGTCAGCGTGTTTCTGTCCCTTGCTAAAGGGTTGTGACAGGAAGGGCAGCCGACGTAAAAACCTCTGCCAAAGCAAACGTGTGAATCAGATGATTCGCTGTGGCGACTCCCAAGTAAAAGGGAAAAAAGCCGAAAGGAAGACAGACATGTATAAAATAATTAATAAAAATAAAGGGGGAAAGTCGAAAGGAAATCATCATCATCATCATAATTAATAAATTACTAAAACAAATAATAACAGTAAGACTGAAATTTGAAGCTTGGTAAAAAAATTTTACAGGGATCTTTCACTTTCTGCGGTTAATGGTGGCCGAGACAACCGCCCGCCACCGCCGACCTCTGTGAAGTAGGAACGACCTCCCTGACTGACGTACATGTGTATCTAATACCAATAAATATATATTCAACACTATAAATGCTTATAATAACAATTAAACATAAAAAAATAATGCATAAGATGTAAATAAAACATAAATACACACACATACAGACATGCGCGCGCGCACACACACACACACACACACACACACACACACACATACACACACAGACGAGCTCATATAAAAATGTAATAGTTTTGTTGGGAGGTTTTGGGTTGTTTTTTGTTTTTGTTTGTTTAGTTTTTTTTTTTTTTTTTTTGCAAATTGGCCTTGTTTTGTGGCATTTTCCTCAACTTTCCCTGCTATTTTACCTTAATTTCCTTATTTTTTTTATTTTTCAATGAATATTTTTGAAAAACCTGCGATGCACTGAAGCCGCAGAAACTGAAGCATGAAGCAGCGAGGGATTACGGTATTTGTATATTTTGCAGATAATAGTCTAAATAATATTATGAAACAAAAGTTGGGGTGTCCTACATGAAAATATGAATAATATCCATTTTTCAATTATTTGTGTCCATTTCTGCTCTTCATTTGCCAAATTCTACAATTTCACACTTTCACAACTACATGGGGACAGAATGTTTGGATTAATACTTAGCAACAGACAACTGATAAATAAACTGATAAACATTTCATCACTTCGAGGTTTTGTAGCTGCAATGTTAAAGCTTTAATGTACTGAATCTCAACAGGCCTCCTTGCCCAGAATCCACTTTATAATCCTACACTGAAAAACATAATTTTCTCAGAATTGCATTTAATTTTCCTGCCTTCATGTTTGTGTGTGTGAAAGCTGCTCTATCTTAGTGACTCTCCTCTGAAGATCAGCAATCTCCTGCTCCAGTTGCTCAAGGAGTGGTTCAGCTAGACTCACTTCAGCCTCCTTCTGAGCTTCGATCAACTCTGTCACTATTACCACAACATCAACTACTACTACTATTATTATTATCATTATTATTATTATTAGATTATAAGACGGTGATGAGGCCAGCAATGTTGTATGGTTTAGAGACAGTGGCCCTGGGGAAAAGACAGGAGTCAGAGTTGGAGGTAGCAGAGATGAAAATGTTGAGGTTCTCTTTGGGAGTAACGAGGATGGATAGGATCAGAAATGAGTACATCAGAGGGACAGCACATGTTAGATGTTTTGGAGACAAAGTCAGAGAGGCTAGATTGAGATGGTTTGGACATGTACAGAGGAGGGATAGTGAGTATATTGGTCGTAGGATGCTGAGGTTGGAACTACCAGGCAAAAGGCCCAGAGGAAGACCAAAGAGAAGATTTATGGATGCGGTGAAGGCGGACATGAAGGTCGTTGGAGTAAGAGTAGAAGATGCAGAGGATCGGGAGAGATGGAGGCAGATCATTTGCTGTGGCGACCCCTGAAGGGAACAGCCGAAAGGAAAAGAAGAAGATTATTATTATTATTATTATTATTATTTGTATTTGTATTATTATGATTATTATTATGATTATTATTATTATTATTATTATTATTATTATTATTATTTGTATTATTATTATTATCTCAGCTGCTCTAGACACCACCATTATTACACACGGTTTACTGTACTTCAATAACCACTGCAGTTTCTTAAAATCACCACAAGAGGGCGAAGAAGCTTATACAATACAGTATGTATTCACGCCCAGGCAGATAGTGAAACTGTCGTTTATACAGAACACTGGAAATAATTTGAGAATGTGCTAATATATGACACTTTCAAATAATAATAATAATAATAATAATAATAATAATAATAATAATAATAAATAAATAACAGGAAGAAATCACTTTGGCGGTCTGATGCACTGACTGATGATGCCAAGCCAGTGGATATCTTTTTATTTATCCGTTGTTTAATTCATACTAAAATATAAAAATAAAATAAACTTAAAAATAATGATGCTTTAGACGATAGATTTCCTATAATTCTATTATTATGATTTTATTATATTTGTGAGGAATCAAACAAAAAGGAGATTAATCAATGTTGTGTAGGGGTTGGTGTCACAGCCAGCAAGAAGGTCCTGGTGTGAGTCCCAGGCTTGGCAAGGGTGTGTTTCTTTGGGGAGTTTCCTTGCTTAGGTTTCCTCTGGGTACTGTAGCTTCCTACCACCACAAAAGACATACATATTATGACAAGTGGTTGTTCCAAAGTGCCTCTTGGTGTAAGTATATGTGAATGGTTGTGCATGTTGGTTTTCTGCTGGTCCGGCGAACTGTTCAGGATATACACCACATTTGTCTGATTTCGGATAAGATAGGCTCCAGTCTCCTCACAAACCTGATAGGATTAGACAGTTCATCAAAGGGATGAGTGCGTGAGAGTGTAATCATAGGTAATAATTTATTTCTTATAGAAGGGAGATATATTTGGTTATGGCACCACAAACTATTTTCTCATTAATTCATTCATTTTCTGAACAGCTTAATCATAATTAGGGTCACTCGGCGGCTGGCGCCGATCTCAGCCGACTCTGAGTGAGGGTGGGGTACACCCTGGACAGCTTGCCAGGTCATCACAGGGCCAACACTCACACAACCATTAATACTCACACTCACACATAAGGGTGATTTGGAACAGCCAGTTAACCTGCTGTGTGGGTTTTTAGACTGTGGGAGGAAACCAGAGTACTACCCGGTTTAAACCCAAGCAAGCACTGGGAGAACATGCAAACTCCACACAAAAACTCAAGCCTGGAATCAATCCCAGGACCTTCTTGCTGTGAGGTGGACGTGCACTATTATTATTATTATTATTATTATTTTCAAGGGTCAGCTCTCAGCCCCTTCTTGTTTGCTATGGTGATGGACAGGCTGACAGACGAGGTTAGATAAGATTCCCCATGGACTCTGATGTTTGCAGATGACATTGTGATCTGTAGTGAGAGCAGAGAACAAGTGCAGGAAAATCTAGAGAGGTGGAGGTATGCCCTGGAAAGGAGGGGAATGAAGATTAGCCTCAGTAAATCAGAATACATGTGCATGAATGACAAGGACCAAAGAGGAACGGTGATGTTACAGGGAGCAGAGATAAGAAAGGTGGAGGATTTTAAGTACTTAGGCTGAACAATCCAGAGCAATGGAGAGTGTGGAAAAGAGGTGAAGGAGCGTGTGCAGGCTGGTTGGAATGGTTGGAGAAAAGTGTCCGGTGTGATGTGTGATAGGAGGGTATCAGCAAGAATGAAAGGAAAAGTGTACAAGACGGTGTTGAGGCCAACGATGTTGTATGGGTTAGAAACAGTGGCCCTGGGGAAAAGACAGGAGGCAGAGCTGGAGGTAGCAGAGATGAAAATGTTGAGGTTCTCTTTGGGAGTAATGAGGATGGATAGGATCAGGAATGAGCACATCAGAGGGACAGCACATGTAAGAGGTTTTGGAGACAAAGTCAGAGAGGCTGGATTGAGATGGTTTGGACATGTACAGAGGAGGGATAGTGAGTATATTGGTAATAGGATGCTGAGGCTGGAACTACCAGGCAGAAGGCCTAGAGGAAGACCAAAGAGACGATTCATGGATGTGGTGAAGGAGGACATGAAGGTCGTTGGTGGAAGAGAAGAAGAGGCAAAGGAGAGGGTGAAATGGAGGCAGATGATTCGCTGTGGCGACCCCTGAAGGGAAAAGCCGAAAGGAAACGAAGAAGAAGAATAAGATGATTATTATTATTTTCCTTTTGGCTGTTCCCTTTTTTTCCAGGGGTAGCCACAGCGAATCATCACATGTTTGATTTGGGAAAGGTTTTTACGTTGGATGCCGTTCCTGACACAACCCTTGGCAAGGGACAGAAAAACACTGATGGCCATGCAGCTACTCGTTACGAAAGTCAGCAATGGTCCTTTTACATGAACCTCACACCATAGACAGTGAGAGACATGGCCGGCCTTTGATAACCCAGTTAGCTGCACTGGGTGGACAGTGACAACCTTGTGGAGCGTGGGACTCAAACCCTCAACCTTAAGATCAGCGATCCAGCGGCTTTTACCACCAGGCCACCACTGCCCCCACCAGGCCACCATTATTATTATTATTATTATTATTATTATTATTATTATTATTATTATTATTATTATTTACTGGGAAGAGTGCATGTTTGTTGGGGGTGATCACACTAGAGGTGTGATTAGAAAAGTGACTGATGTGAATTTGATTTTCTGCATATTTTGAAATGTGTGTGAAAATGTTCTGCGACTTGATATGCAAGCAAATATTTTGCGGTTTAAATACGTATATTGTGCAAGAGTTGGTGAAAGTAGTGTGACAATTAACAACTGATTTACGTCTGATTTGCGATTGGTTTGCAGATGTCGATGTCTGCAAAAAAAAAAAAAAAAAAAAATATGTAACAAATCCATGACGCTGATATGCTTTTCATCCTCAAACTATTCACTTTTTATTTGTGCATTATTAGAAATTAAAAAAAGAATGAAATTTAAAGAGAATTAAAGGAAATGTAAATTAAATATGAATTATGACAAAATACATGGAGCATGCTGTACGCCACCAAGTCTCAAACTTTTCTCAAACTTCCGCATTGAAGTTTGCAATTTTGCTGCATTTGAACAAAATAAAATAACGAAAATTTGCAAATAAAATGACAACTTTGCGAACTCTGAGTTCGAGATGAGTAGCCTCGTTTTGCGACATTTTTTGCAATGAGTTCACGAAACCAGGAGACCAAAATGTGATGCTCCAACTGTTGTGAGACAAATTTGAGAACAGCCACGAGCACGCATTCGCATCAGTCGCTTTTCTCTCACATCTCTAGTGTGTGCAACACATCACTCAATACAGGGATCCCTCACTTTCCGCTGTTAATTGGGATCAAGATCCTCATGCGACCACCAAGTAAGATCAACCCCCCACCACCCCCAACACCCCCAACACCCCCCCAACACCCCAACACCACCCCACTGACTGATGTGTACTTACATGTGTCTTCTTCTTTTCCTTTCGGCTTTTTCCCTTTCTCAGGAGTCTTCACAGCGAATCATCTGATTCGCACATTTGATTTGGCAGAGGTTTTTATGTCGGATGCCTTTCCTGTCACAACCCTTTAGCAAGGGACAGAAACACGCCAACGGCTTTGCAGCCTACTCTTTACGAAAGTCAGCAATGGTTCTTTTACATGAACCTCTCACCATAGACAGTGAGAGACATGGCCCGCCTTTGATAACCCAGTTAGCTGCACTGCCCCCCCACAGTGACAACCTTGTGGGGACTCGAACCCCCAACCTTAGGATCAGCGATCCTGCACCCTGTAGGCTCGACCACCACTACTTACATGTACATAATATTCAATGCTATAAATGCTTATAATAACAATTAAACATTAAAAAATTATGCATAATATGTAAATAAAACAGAAATACACACACACACATGCAGATGCGCGCGCACGCACTGAGACCTCACAAAAATGTAACGAGTTTTGATGAGAGGTTTTGGGTTGGTTTTTGTTTTGTGTTTTTTTAGGGGGTTTTTTTTTTCAATTTTTTTTTTTTTTTTTTGCACAATTGGCTTCGTTTTTGCAGTTATTCTTCCTTAATTTCCTTATTTTTTCATTCGATTTAAAAAAAAAACCCGCAATGCACTGAAGCTGCATGAATTGAAGCGAGAAGCTGTGGCGGATCCGTGTGCGGTACTGTACTAGTATTTCTGCCGCTCTGAATCGAAGATTCGATTCACTGAGTTCAAAAGACTCGGTTCAGTTAGTGAATCAGTCCGCCTGTGCGGGCGGGAGGGAGAGCAGACTTTGTTCCTCCCCGGACTGAAGAGGCGGAGTTTCTCACCTCGGTTGTTCCCGTTGTTAGGGAAGAGTCCAGTCGTTAGGGAAGAGTGTCTTCTTGGTCTTTGTGTATTTTGCTTTTTTTTTTTTTTTTTTTTTTTTTTAAATTATAATTATTATTTATTATAAGCACTAATCATGCGGGGCGCATCATGAATCGGAACCAGGAGGCTCGGGGAGTCGTTCTGACCGGGTACATCAGTAACAGCGAGGCTTTCTCTCCTCCTGTGTCCGCGTCGCCAGCTGCTGCTGCTGCCGCCGCCGCCGCCGCCGTCGTCGGAGGCTCCGGGGACGAGCCTGAAGCTCCGGGACCGAGGTGAGCGCCTCTGGAATGAACCTTATTTATGGGAGAACAAAGTCCGACGCATCTGCAGCTCTGTAATGTAAATGGTACAGAGATCTGGGTGTAGGCTGAGATAGGGCTAATTTATAAGGACAATGAATAGTGGTGCATTCATTTGCATGATCATTTCATATGTACCTGACACCATTCCTTGTCCTCAAAGGTGCACAGTACCTGTAAAGGTGCATTAACCATACAGTGCTCACTCATTTAAATACAGTACTTGGTAACAGTGGAGGCGGATCCAGAGTCTGTCCTGAGAACACTGGACATGAGGTGGAAATAAAAATCAAGACACCATCTGATCACACATTCACAATACTGTATTTCACACCTCGGAGCCATCTAAACTTGATATTCCAGCAACTGGGGGATGTTTGGGATATTGCAGGAAACTGGAAAACAGGGGGAGATCCACACCGAGATGGATTATGCAAGAACCATAATCCAAGTTGAGGATTAACCCAGAGAATGTGGTGTCTACTGGTGGGAGTCTTAGCCACTATTGTTGTTGTTGTTGTTGTTTGTGGTGGTGGTGGTGGTGCTTTTAAACCACACCTCAGTGTCACTGCTTGATTAAGAAACAATTCACTAACAAATGCTCGTCCTGCAGTCAGAACCTGCAATGGATGAAGCTGATGAAGGGGTTGAAGATGATAATCACGGCGGCTGGAATAAAAATAGCTTCTGGCCACCTACAATGTGCAGGAACACGGCTCGAGTTAAGCCCACTCAGAGCAGAGCAACAGATGGAACCCAGTCCGTAACTGTACACCTGTACACGCTGTCAGAACTACACCAGGTGAACTAGACGGGGTCTGTCCTGTGCTTCTTTACTCGGGTTCTATTATGAGGAAGATGCGAATAAAATACACAGTGTGTCATTTAATTTGGGTCCTCTGTATCTGAGTGTATATAACAAGCTGTAGTGTTTATTCTCTCTTCAGTTATGAACATTTGCATTTACGGCAGTTGGCAGATGCCCTTTACCAGAGTGTCTTCCTGAAGTCACTTTCAGTGAACACATACAGATTCTGATTCAACAGGACACAGGCCCGGTATACTGTACCATCGAAACTCTGTCTGTA
This sequence comes from Plotosus lineatus, assembly GCA_024760905.1. Lineage (NCBI taxonomy): Eukaryota > Metazoa > Chordata > Actinopteri > Siluriformes > Plotosidae > Plotosus > Plotosus lineatus. Next base: position 26,670,111 of record CM045731.1, read on the forward strand.
GGGTCTTGTGTTATTTATTTATTTATTTATTTAAAATATATAAACACAAGTTGCCGTGGCCTTGCAAACTGTCCAGGGTGTACAATGCCCTAGCCTGGATTCGGCTGAGATGGGTGCCAGCCTCCCTGTGACTCTAATTGGGATGAAGTGGTTTAGAAAATGAAGGAATATATATATATATATATATATATATATATATATATATATAAACATAAATGCACCAACTTTAGACAACTGCAACAAATTGGTCCTTCAGAAGATAGGAGGACGTGATTAATTATCGTCCTATCGTCCTCCTATCTACCACGTCCCTAACTGTTCCTTCCTCTCATGCCTCACCAACTTGACGTTATGCATTAATTCATTTTGTGAACCGCTTAATTCTAATTCGCCTCGTGAGGAGGCCATCTCAGAATCTTTTAATTTTTTTTTTTTTTTTTTATGCCTCTCACCACAGACAGAGAGACATGGCTGGCTTTTGCTGACCCAGTTAGCTGCACTTGCCATTATTATAAATATTCTTTATATTTGAATCCCTAAGAACACGAGCGGTCCGCCCCACATGTCTTTTGATGGACCATTCAGGCTCTCAAAGTCATTTTACCTTTACCCATAACCGTAAGTAAATCTTCTCAATATCTTCAGCACATAGCTGGTTGAGGCAGAGAGGATTCATCTCTGGTTCTGGTCAAAAGTAAAACGACTGTGAGAGCCAGAATGGTACATCAAAAAATGTGGACTGGCCCGCTCTGGTTCTTGGGCCTTCATTTATATTAATTAATATTAATATATACTATAAACAGGGCAGTGGTGGCCTAGTGGTATAGGGCGCTGGATCACTGATCCGAAGGCTGGGGGTTTGAGTCCCACTCGTTACAAGGTTGTCACTGTCCCCCCAGTGCAGCAAACTGGGTTATCAAAGGCGGGCCATGTCTCTCACTGTCTATGGTGAGAGGTTCATGTAAAAGAACCATTGCTGACTTTTGTAAAGAGTAGCTGCAAAGCCGTCAGCGTGCTTCTGTCCCTTGCTAAAGGGTTGTGTCAGGAAGGGCATCTGATGTAAAAACCTATGCCAAAACAAACGTGCGAATCATTCGCTGTGGCGACTCCTGAGAAAGAAAAAAAAGCCCAAAAGGAAATCTCTCTCGAATATATACTATCGACTGTGAGAGACATGGCTGGCCTTTGATAACCCAGTTAGCTGCACTGGAGGGGACAGTGACAACCCGTTAAGAGTGGGGCTTGAACCCCCAACCTTGGGCTCAGTGATCCAGCACCTTTACCATCAGGCTACCATAGGCCATGACACAGAGTGGATTTTTTTTTTTTAAATCCATCTATAGGGACATTTATAAGGTTATTTTATAGCAGCTATAAACTAGACTTGCTTCACTCTCTCTCTCTCTCTCTCTCTCTCTCTCTCTCTCTCTCTCTCTCTCTCAAAGTGATTAGACACAACAACATGTTAGAAAATCTTTCTTAATGTGTCGGGGAAAAAATACGAACGGTGTTTAGTCTGATTGTTTCAAAGCATTGACACTGCAGACTTCGCCCATGAAACTTATCGTTCTTTACCATCTCATCCAGTCTATATTTCCATTGTACACTATAGTAAACTCCATAACTCTTCGCTTTCAAATATCTAATCTGCTGAATGTGTCCATGTAAATGATTGCACCGTTACTATAGAAACGATACAAGAACGAGCACAACAATATAAACTCATGGTACTGTCCCAGCTGTAGTTATAGAATATTAATCAATCCCTTCTGACCAATCAGAATCCAGAACTTGGAAATGGTGTGTATACATCACACATGGAAGTTTTTCACATGGAGATGCCGCTGGAGCAGGCTGCCACATATCATATGAGCAGCAATGAACTCTTCAGTCCTATTTCGAGCTGCAGCACCTTGACCACAATTTTTGAGGTCTATCGCTTTTTAAATAAAGCGATAATTTCACGTCTCTGATGTCTTAAAAACTGTCACCTAAAGATGGAGGATGAGGAAACGGTATGTGTATGAGATGCACACTGTAGTGCTGGAGTTATTTATACTCACCCTGTTGTTTTTCACTAGTGATGGGACACAATGCGGCCTTTCTCCTCTTAGCGAGCCAGGCGAAACACTAGTGCGGAGTGCTTGAGGCCTTTTGAAATCGGATGCTCTTGTTATTGTGCGTTTTCCTCTTGCAGCAGCAGCTGCAGGAACGACCTAATGTAGTGTACGCTGCTGGGGAGAGCACGGCATCCGGTATTCAGGGGCTGATTTATAGGGAAGCCCAGCTGAGGACCTGTTCGACACCATTTGGTGATTTCCCATGTCATGACCTGCATCCTATATAGATGCACAGAGAGAAAGAGAGAAAGATAAAGGAGAGAATAGTCTTAAAAGGTCTATTTATTTACCATTTACTTATTTATTAATTAATGACCAATCTCAAATTGGGTTAAGATCCATTTTTGATATAAAATATTGCTTTCAAATAATATTTTAAAAAGTGTTAAAGGTATACAGCAGTCACTGTGTGTCCCTGCCTGAGTTCCATCCTTCCCCCAAGGGTTTGGTCTCAGCTGGGAGATCTGTTATGCTAAATTAAAGGGAATACACTTCATTTAGCACATATGCTATTTCTACCGCTGAGCCAACACTGATACAGTCGAGGTTACTCGGTGTGTGTGTGTGTGTGTGTGTGTGTGTGTGTGTGTGTGTGTGTGTGTGCACGCGCGCGTGTGTGTGTGTGTGTGTGTGTGTGTGTGTGTGCGCGTGCGCTATGATCAATGTGTGATTCAATATAATTGAGATTAATAGAGGATAAAGAAAGGCTTTTAAGGGAATGACTGATTTTTATATCTGCTAAAAAACATTAAGTGGAGGGATGGCGGTGTTGTATTTAGCAAGTCCACTTTACAGCAAGAAGATCCTCTGTCCGATTCCCATGGCTCTAGCTTTTTTGTGTGCAGTTTGCATTTTCTCTCTGTGTTTGCATGGGTTTCCGCCAGGTACTCCAGTTCCATCCCACAGTCCAAAGACATTCTCATTAAGCTAATTGGCTTTTCCAAATTGTTTCTAGGCAACAGACTAAATGTGTGTGGGGGGTGGGGGTGGAGACGGTCTGCAATGGTCTACTGAGTTGTTCCCTGTGAGGATGTTCCCTGTCTTTGCCCAGTGTTGGCTGAGACAGGTTCCAGCCTCCCCACGACCTCCCCATGACAAATGAGTCAGTGAGTAAAAAGTGTGATGTGTTTACTTTGTTATTAGTAAATAATGCACTCTGGGATGTGTTGTTACAGGAAATAATATCAGGGTGGTATCAGTAATTTTGCTTCGTCACACCAGTGTGATGTGCTTCTATTCCCCGTTGTTAAAATTAGATAATACAAGATAGCATATAGAGAGAATGAAGGTTTAGGGCTGTTGGGTTTATAAATATTGCTGTTATAAAATAGGATTGCGGTTAATAAAAATTATGAATCAATGAATGGAAATTAGGTCAGTGGTGGCCTGGTGGTAAAAGGTGCTGGATCACTGATTCTAAGTTGGGGATTCAAGGCCCACTTTCAATGGGTTGTCACTTCAATCCATGTTGCTTCAATGCATCACAGTTTAAAAAAAAAAAAAAAAAAAAGGTGTGTGTGTGTGTGTGTGTGTATATATATATATATATAGGGGCAGTGGTGGTCTAGTTGTATAGGGCGCTGGATCGCTGATCCTAAGGTTGGGGGTTCGAGTCCCACTCTCCACAAGGTTGTCACTATCCCCCCCCAGTGTGGCTAACTGGGTTATCAAAGGCTGGCCATGTCTGTCACTGTCTATGGTGAGAGGCATGTAAAAGAACCATTGCTGACTTTCGTAAAGAGTAGCTGCAAAGCCATCAGCGTGTTTCTGTCCCTTGCTAAAAGGGTTGTGACAGGAAGGGCATCCGACATAAAAACCTCTGCCAAATCAAACGTGCGAATCAGATGATTCTCCGTGACGACTCCCGAGTAAAAGGGAAAAAGCCGAAAGGAAGACAGACATTATAAGCATTTATAGCATTGAATATGTATTTATTGATATTATGTACATATACGTCAGTCAGTGGGGGTTGGGGGGGTTTGATCCTCCTTCACAGAATTTGTTGGTTGCACGGGGAGTGTCTCAGTCCCAATTAACCGCGGAAAGTCAGGGATCCCTGTATTGTCTTTCTAACAGAGTCATCTGTGCAGTGATGACCAGATCACTTTAAATTGAAAATAAGTTTACTGTATTCTCTCATTAAAGGAATATTTTTGTTGTGATATTTATCCTAATCAAAAAAAAAAAAAAAATCCCCCAGAATGATTTGAGTGGCAAAACTTCTGTATCTCTTAAATGAAACCAGCTACAGCAATAATGTCACTTATTTTGGGCAGATTTGGCAGTTTATCAAATTCTGAGCATAAATCAGGACCCAGAGCGTGTGTGTAGTCATACAGAAAAATATTTTGGGTAGAAAAGCATTAAGAAATTCTTTCCGATGTAAACAAACGCGTACTCAGCGCTGAGCGTGCCCAAACATGTAAAACACTGTCTATGCACGCACTGGAACGCATGATAAATGTTCTGAGATACACATTTGTTCACATTCACGTTGTTTATCTTTTCCATAGAGTAGAATTTACAGTAGCGTATTTTTTTTCTTCTTCTCTCTATCAATGCTTTTTGTTAAGAAGCCTGTTGCTGGAATAAAGGACTTGCTTTGTCTCTAAGATTTATATTTTTAAAAAATTTAGGGAAGCACGTAAGCAGCAGTTTAGCGTGTTGCAGTAAACACGTGTGTAAATCATGACCCGTGTCACTGTATCGGTGTCGCAAACTGCGTCTCAGGACACCCAGGACTTTATCACAGTGAGACAATCAGCCATGGTTTCAGCTTTACTCTATTATATGTGATAAATAATGTAGTGGTTGTGCAGAGTCACAAAATAGAAAATAAAGGAATGAGTATAAACAAAAAATATTACTGTTATTACCAAGAGGTTGTTTTAAATGTCAATCAGTGATTGGTTGTTGACAGTAAATTTCAATTAGTGATTATTTGGTGATATTAACGCTGGGTGTACAGTGAGGCACAATGTCCACAATCTCCGTGATTCAAAAGTGTGGAGCTCTACACATTATTTATAATTGATTTATGGGGCATTGATTTAAACTCTTGTTTCTTCAAGGTCCCCTGTGATGGTGCATTAAGGTTTCTTAGGTTCTGTTAAGGTCTGTGATGACCTACTGTGTGCTGGACATTCTATTATTTTATTGGCATCAAGTCATAATAAATCATGATCACCACAAATCTCCCAAGTTCCCTATAGATCATTACGGTTCTGTCCCATGACAGCCACACGTTATCATGATTCGTTCAAAATTGCGGAGAATGTCGACATTCTGAGTAAGCCCAGGGTAAACGTTAAGTAGTGTTTGGCTGCTATGAATAAACATCAATCATCAATTTGTTGTTGTGTACAAACATAAACAAGTATTTTGCTGTTGAGAATAAATGTTAAAAGGTGATTGGTTGTCAAATGATTGGCTTTTAAGAAAAAACATCTGTCACTGATTTCCTGCTGGGAATTAAGGCTTATCAGTGATTGGTTGTTGAGAATAAGTGCTGATCAGCGATTGGTTGTTAGGACTAAATAATTAGCAGTGCTTGGCTGTTGAGAATACGTGGGGAGAAGCAAGAAACAGAGAAGAATGGAAGAAGCATGTCACGGCCTTATGCGGCTCTTGGCACAGAGTCCACTGAACTGAACTGGCTGTTGAGAATAAATGACAGTCAGTGATTGGTTGTTAAGAATAAATGTTGACTGACTATTGGTTGTTGGGAATAGATATTGATCAGTGATTTATTGTTGCAAATAAATGCTGCTCAGTGATTGGATGTTAGGAATAATAACAAGAACAACAGCAACAACAATAATAATAATAATAATAATAAAGTTTGATCAGTAATCGGTTGCTGGGAATAGATGTTGATTGGTTGTTGGAAATAAACATTGGCCAGTGATTGGCCGTTGAGCATAAATGTCAATAAGTGATTGGTTGTTGAAAATAAATCTTTATAAATTTTTGGTTAAAATTATTCTGTGTGTGAGACCATCCTGAGGTTAAAGGATGATACTGTTGCCTGTTTTCAAATGTAAAACAAAGGCTTTGATTATTGCATTTATATTGCCTGCACACACACACACACACACACACACACACACACGTTGAACAATTTCCTGTGAGAGTAGCAAAGACCACAGAAGAAAAAGGAGAGCAATCGTTCCATTTCCACTCACCAGGTGAGTTTGTGTTGTCAGAAATGTTGTGTTACTGATACCCTGCAGGTCTGCTGTGAGGACAACACAGACTCATTTTACACACGCGCGCGCACACACGCACACACAGACACACTCACACACTCACACACACACACACACACACACACACACACACACACACACACACAGGCATAACCACGTGGTCAAGCTCTATGGCTGCAGGATTAAAGAAGTCAGAACAATGCAGGGTAAACAAAAGAAGCTAAAGCTTTTACGTCATTTGGAAGTAGCTTGTTTTGGTTGCTGTTGCAAAGTAATGTTATCACCATCATCATCATCATAATAATAATAATACATTTATTCATTTAAAAATGTTAAATAAATACAAACCCCTGTTGGGATATCATGGCCGTTCTCCTGACCTCAAACTCTTCTTCCTGTTTCTTCTTCAATAGGATTTAAGCATCACACAGCACATGTTTATAGTGTGACTCCACACCTGATTGGTGGGAAGTCATCAAATAATTTTTGTTATTTTTCTATAAGCTGACTCATCCATCAGTGAGATCGGATAAGTTGAAAATATTTTGAAAGAGTAATAAAACAGTCAGGGGCAGTGGTAGCTTGGTGGTTAATGTCCTGGCGTACTGAGCTGAAGGCTTGGGGGAGGTTCAATCTGCACTATCACCAAGTTATCACTGCTGTCTCCCCGGCGCAGTTAACTGGGTTAGCAATGGCCAGCCATGTCTCTCACTGTCTGTGGTGAAAGGCATGCAAAAATATTAATAATGTTAGAAAAGAGTGTTGGTATCAGTGTGTTTCTACCCTGCGATGGTGCGGCAAAGCCATCCCAAGTGTACCCCATCTTCACCCAGAGTTGGCTGAGATGGGTGCAAGCCTCCCTGCTACCGTAATTAGAATCAAGCAGTTCAGAAAATGAATGAATGCCTGAATAATACAATTACAGAATTCAGCTTTTGCATGATTTTGAGAACTATTCAGAGCTTGGATAACAATAATTTTCCGTATCATACTTTGTCTCATTCAACAAGTGATTGATATACAGGGTAGATATTTCTAAAATTGAAGCAAATAATTATTTAAAATGAAAAAAACTATTAAGATCTTGTTACTTGTTTTTGCCCTGCAATGGCCTTGCAAGCTGTTCAGGGTGTACACCGTGCTCACTCAGAGTTGACTGGGAAAATTCTTCCCATGATCCTGATAGGATAAAGTGATTCAAAAAATGAGTGAATAAATGAGAGAGTGTTTTTTTTTTTTTTTTTTTGCATGCAGTACAGTATATACGAAAACATTCTATGATGTTACAGAGTGTGGATTTTTTTTACCTCCCTGTGCTGTACATATAACAATTACTCACTTCAGGCTCTGTGAATGTTGGTGAATTGAATACTCAACGTTTTGTTTTGGAGACTGTTCAGAGACATGTATTCATATATGTTGTATAACCATTTCAGGTCACATGATAAATGTTGACCAATTGTTAGAGTATTGGGTTTTGTGTAAAATGTAAAAAATATACACTAGTCATTAACGGTAGTGTAATAAAGCACTTTAAGACAGGTTAAAGGTGTAAGACAGGTTAAAGGTTACATCACCATGTTGTCATGACAGCTACTGCTCATTAACTGTAAGAATCTGTTGAGTTTGAATGATAAAGTATGACAGGGATCCCTCACTTTCCGCGGTTAATGGAGAACGAGGGGACCCCCCCCCCCGCATGCGACCGCCGATTTCCGCAAAGCAGTACTGTATCGACCCCCCCCGACTGCCATATACGTAGATTCTTCTTCTTCTTTTTCTTTCGGCTGTTCCCTTCAGGGGTCGCCACAGCAAATGATCTGCCTCCATCTCTCCCTAGCCTCTGCATCTTCTACTCTTACTCCAACGACCTTCATGTCCGCCTTCACCACATCCATAAATCTTCTCTTTGGTCTTCCACTGGGCCTTCTGCCTGGTAGTTCCAACCTCAGCATCCTACTACCAATATACTCACTATCCCTCCTCTGTACATGTCCAAACCATCTCAATCTAGCCTCTCTGACTTTGTCTCCAAAACATCTAACATGTGCTGTCCCTCTAATGTACTCGTTTCTGATCCTATCCATCCTCATTGCTCCCAAAGAGGACCTCAACATTTTCATCTCTGCTACCTCCAACTCTAACTCCTGTCTTTTCCCCAGGGCCACTGTCTCTAAACCATACAACATCGCTGGCCTCATCACCGTCTTGTACACGTTTCCCTTCATTCTTGCCGATACTCTCCTATCACACATCACACCGGACACTTTTCTCCATCCATTCCAACCTGCCTGCACGCACTTCTTCACCTCTTTTCCACACTCTCCATTGGTCTGGATTGTTGAGCCTAAGTACTTAAAATCCTCCACCTTTCTTATCTCTGCTCCCTGTAATCTCACCGTTCCTCTTTGGTCCTTGGCATTCATGCACATGTATTCTGTCTTACTGAGACTAACCTTCATTCCCCTCCTTTCCAGGGCATACCTCCACCTCTCTAGAATTTCCTCCACTTGTTCTCTGCTCTCATTACAGATCACGATGTCATCTGCAAACATCATAGTCCATGGAGATTCTTGTCTAACCTCATCTGTCAGCCTGTCCATCACCATAGCAAACAAGAAGGGGCTGAGAGCTGACCCTTGATGCAGTCCCACCTCCACCTTGAACTCTTCTGTCACACCGACAGCACACCTCACCACTGTCTTACATCTCTCATACATGTCCTGCACCACTCAAACATACTTCTCTGCCACTCCAGACTTCCTCATACAATACCACAGTTCTTCTCTCGGCACCCTGTCATATGCTTTCTCCAGATCCACAAAGGCACAATGCAGCTCCTTCTGACCTCTGTACTTCTCTATTATCATCCTCAAAGCAAACACTGCATATGTGGTGCTCTTTCTTGGCATGAAACCAAACTGTTGTTCACAAATGCTGACCTCTGCCCTTAGCCTAGCTTCCACTATTCTTTCCCATAACTTCATTGTATGGCTCATCAACTTTATCCCGCTGTAGTTGCCACAACTCTGTACATCTCCCTTGTTCTTAAAAATGGGCACAAGAACACTTCTCCTCCATTCCTCCGGCATCTGCTCACTTTCTAAGACCTTGTTGAATATTCTTGTCAGAAAATCTATTGCTAACTCCCCTAGACACTTCCATACCTCAACTGGTATGTCATCAGGGCCAACTGCCTTTCCACTCTTCATCCTCTTCAATGCCCTCCTCACTATTCCCTTACTAATCTTTGCTACTTCCTGGTCCTCAACGGTCACCCCTTCTACTCTTTTTTTCTCTATCATTTTCCTTATTCATCAGCTCTTCAAAGTACTCTTTCCATCTTCCCAGCACACTTCTGTCATCAGTCAATACATTTCCCTCTCTGTCCTTTATCACTCTAACTTGCTGCACGTCTTTCCCATCTCTATTTCTCTGCTGTGCTAACCTGTATAAATCATTTTCTCCCTCCTTACTGTCCAACCTATCATACAAGTCATCAAACGCCCTCTGTTTGGCCTTTGACACCGCTACCTTTGCCTTACGCTGTGTCTCCCTGTACTCCTGTTTACTCTCTTCGGTCTCTCAATGTCCCACTTCTTCTTAGCTAACCTCTTCTTTTGTACACACTCCTGCACTTCCTCATTCCACCACCAAGTTTCCTTATCTACTTTCCTTCCAGAGGACACACGAAGTACTCTCCTACCGGTCTCCCTGATCACATTGGCTGTGGTTGTCCAGTCATCTGGAAGCACTTCCTGACTACCCAAAGCCTGTTTCAACTCCTCCTTGAAGACAACACGACACTCTTCCTTTTTCAGCTTCCACCACCTTGTCTTCTGCTCTGCCTTTGCCTTTTTCACCTTTCTCACCATCAGCGTCATCCTGCACACCACCATCCTATACTGTTTGGCAACACTCTCACCCACTACTACTTTGCAGTCACTGTATTATATAATTCATAAGATGTAAATAAAATATACATACACACACATAGAGACGCGTGCACACACACACACACAGATGCACGCGCACACACTCAGATGCGCAGTTCACATAAAAATGTAAGAAGTTTTGTTGGGAGGTTTTGGGTTGTTTTTTTTGTTTGTTTGTTTGTTTTTGTTTGCTTTTGGGGTTTTTTTTGTTTGTTTGTTTGGTTTGTTTTTTGTTTTGCATAATTGGCCTTGTTTTACGGCATTTTCCTTAACTTTTCCACTATTTTTCCTTAATTTCCTTAATTTTTAATTTTTCGATGGCAATTTTTGAAAAACCCGCGATGCACTGAAGCCGCAGAAACTGTAGTGCCAAGTAGGGAGTGATCACTGTATTTTGTATCTAAAACTCTCACAAAGTGTCCATTTTAGTCCCGACTGACATACAACATTGGGAGTTTTACTGTTGCAGGAAAAATATTAAGCTTTCATCCAGTGTTAACACAGTGCTCAAAAATGGGGTACAGGAAGGATGGCAACATTTCAATTTTGGGTGTTTCTTTCCTTCTGTTCTATACATACACCTTTTATTCTGTATGGGCCATGATTTTAATGCTCCCTCTCTTTTGTTTTCATCATTCATTTCAGTTTATTTGTGACACTTTAACTGTAGGTATCTTCCTAACATCTCTCCATCCTCCCACAGTCGAAAGCCGGTTCACTATAATGTTCAGCGGACACGAGCAGCGACAGCAGGTACCAAACCGGTGCACCAGCGCTGCAACTCTCAGGACTCGCTGGATGAGTTGGCCATGGACGACTACTGGAAGGAGATGGAGATCATACAGCGCAGCGGAGATGCCGAACCTCAGGACGAGGTGCAGCTCAAAGTAGCAGATGGTGAGTGCACCTTCATGTATTACCCTTCAGAACTGCCTATGGTGCATGTGCATGTTTCCCGTGAAATTATAGTTACATGCACCCAACCACAAGGAAGCTGTAATTTACACACAGTTGTAACTCATAAAGGATTTAGAAAAACCTCCATTTTTTAATAAATGGGTGGAAGAATGACTTAGTGGTTAGCACATCTGTATCACACAAAGAAGCTCCTGAGTTCCAGTTCTAGGCTCGGCAAGGGCGTTTCAGTCTGCATTGTGCATGTTCTCCATGTGGTGCATAGGTTGCCTCTGGGTACACTTCATGGCTTCCCTTCAGCGGTCCAAAGACATACACGTTATACTACTTGGCTGTTCCAGATTACTCCTAGGTGAGATTGTGAACATGAAAAGGTTGTGCGGTATAGTGAACAGTGATGGTCTGGTCCCCTGTCAGGGATGGCTAAAATAGGCTGCAGGATCCCAGCAACCCCAAACGGATAAATCGGTTCAGCAAATGAGTGAATGAGTGCTCAATAAAGTTATGATAGTTGACAAACTGGTGGAATTAAAGGAATTTAACACTTGGTGATGTGCTGTTAGAACAGTTACAGTGGTATGAAAAAGTATCTGAACCTTTTAGAATTTCTCACATTTCTGCATAAAATCACCATCAAATGTGATCTGATCTTTGTCAAAATCACACAGATGAAAAAACAGTGTCCGCTTTAACTAAAACCACCCAAACATTTATAGGTTTTCATATTTTAATGAGGATAGCATGCAAACAATCACAGAAGGGGGAAGAATAAGTAACTGAACCCTCTGCCTAAGGAGACTTAAAGAGCAATTTTTACCAAACAATTTAAGTGAGGTGTGTGTCCAATCACTGATGAGTGGCTTAAAGCTGCCCTGCCCACTATAAAACACACACCTGGTAAGAATTGTCTTGATGAGAAGCATTGTCTGATGTGCACCATGGCTCGCTCAAAAGAGCTGTCGGAAGAGCTGCAATCAAGAATTGTTGATTTGTATAAAGCTGGGAAAGGATACAAAACCATCTCTTAAAGTCTGGATGTTCATCAATCAACAGTAAGAGAAGTTGTCTACAAATGGGGAGAGTTTGGCACTGTTGCTTCTCTCCCAAGGAGTGGCCGTCCACCAAAGATGAAACCAAGAGTTCAGTGCAGAATACTCAGAGAGGTAAAAAAAACCCTAGAGTGTCTGCTAAAGACTTACAGAAATCACTGGCACAGTCCAATATCTCTGTGCACACATCAACTATATGTAAAACAATGGCCAAGAATGGTGTTCATGGGAGGACTCCAAGGAGGAAGCCACTGCTGTCTAAAAAAAACATTGTTGCTCGTTTAATGTTCGCAAAAAGGCACTTGGACATTCCACAGAAGTTTTGGCAAAATATTTTGTGGCCTGATGAAACCAAAGTTGAATTGTTTGGGAGGAACACACAACGTCATGTGTGGAGGAAAAATGGAACAGCTCACCAACATCAACACCTCATCCCCACCGTGAAGCACAAAATATTAAATGTGATGGTTCAGTTACTTATTCCTCCCCCTTCTGTCATTGTTTGCATGCTATCCTCATTAAAATATGAAAACCTATAAATGTTTGGGTGGTTTTAGTTAAAGCAGACAATGTTTTTTCATCTGTGTGATTTTGACAAAGATCAGATCACCATCAAATGTGCTATTGCGTGTATTTTTTAACAAAAGTTTCAGCATAACTCACTGAAGACAGCAATTTTACAAGTGGTTTATCATAACGTGTAAAGTCACAAGCGTACTTTGTGCGTGCGTGTGTGTAAAAGAATTACTTTAAAAAGAATGACTTACCTGCCCATTGTTGGAATTTTTTTTTTTTTTTTACAGGACTAGCAATAACAATCATAAAGAAAAGGAAATGGTCATAAACAAGACTCACAGGAAGGAAAATACCAAATAAGCACATGCATCTTGACAGGAAGTGGAAACTTTGACTTCCCGCCAGGAAAAAAAAAACCCAGAGATGAATCTGTTATTCTCTATTTTAATAGTATAATTACCGCAATTTAATTATTAAGCATAAAATGTAATTGATTGCTAACATCGTACTGACTTTGCTTTTAAGAATCCCAACCGTATGTAAAGTTATAAAAATCTAATTCAAGTACAGTATAATCTTGCAGTAGTTGAAGGTAAGTGAGCTAAGCTGAGATTAGTGCCCTATTAGTGACATACATAAAGCGCAATAACAATGGAAAGGTTTTTGTTTACTTGATTTCAGTTTCATATGTGCTTGTAAACATAGCATGTGCTCAACAATACAAAGCCACACCGAGAGAATATGTACTGGACGGTGTGTTTGGTTAAAAATATGGTGTTAGCATTAAGGCATTCAGTTACTTCATAATTGTTCACTCTATAAATACCTTCCTGTCATGCATGATACACTGATGATTTGACCCAGACAGTAGTTTTCAAAAATATAAAAATGTACAATAATTTTTTTTAAGTGTAACTGCTCATTTCAACATAATGTTTAAAAATGTAAATACAGGGATCCCTCGCTACTTTGCACTTCAGTTCATGCAGCTTCAGTGCATCGCGGTTTTTAAAAAAATAAATACAGTCGGCCCTCAACTTACGAAATTAATCTGTTCCAGAGCCTTTTTCGGAACCTGGAGTTTTCGTAAGTAGAGGTGCATTTTACATGTAAAACGCATGATTCGTTCCAAGGCTCCCAAGATTACCCCACAAACCCTTTAAAAATAATAAAAGTACACGGATTTTGTATGAAATATGTGTTAAACATAAAAGAAAATTATTTATTAAACCATTTAAACATTTTATTAACATATTAAACCATTTTACTAACAAATTTATTAATTAAATCATTATTAAACATTTTTTATTAACACACATACACACACCCACACACACACACACACACACACACACACACACACAAAACATTGTCTCTCTCTGTCTCTCTCTCTCTCTCTCACACACACACACACACACAACACTGTCTTTCTCGCTCTCTCTTTCTCATTGAGTGGCGCGCTCTGCCGAATGCGGGCTCCGCCCACACGCAACGCACAGCCGACGGAGCTTTTGAGACGTGGTGTTGTATTTAAAGCGGAATTATCTGTTTGAAAGATCTGTGGTCCAGATTCAATATTAACTTGCTTCCTTGCCAGATCTGGGAGCATTCTGTGCATGGAACATGTGTGGCACCGCCCACTTCGGTGCACAAAATGCTTTGTGGCCGAATGCGGAGCTTTTGAAACGGGGCGCGGCTCATTCGGACCTCCTCAAATAAGCTGCAATGAGTACTGTACTCTCAAAACTCACAAACCGAGAATACATCTCTCCTTTACGTGTGTGACAAACAAGCTTATGGATATAGTACTATGGAGATTCAGCTCCCTTCCGGGCCAATGGGAGGCCAGCGGGAGGCCAGCGGGGTGGGATGTTGAGAGAGAGCCAATGAGAGAGCAACTCGCACGTTGTTTGAATTTTTGAATTGCATGTTTGAATTTTTGAATGGCGCGTAATTTTCATAAGAAGAGGTTGTTTCATATACAGAGGGAGAACATTTCGGAAATGTTTTTCGTAACCTGGATTTTTCGTATTCAGAGGTTCTCGTAAGTAGAGGGCTGACTGTAAATAAATATTCATCACATTAAAAAATAAGGAAATTAAGGAAGCATAGGGGGAAAAGTTTAGGAAAATGACACAAAAACAAGGCCAATTATGCAAAACAAAAAAACCGAATCCAACACAAAACAAAAAACAATCCATAACCTCCCATCAAAACTACTTCCATTGTTGCATCTGTGTGTGCACGCGCATCTACGCTCGTGTCTGCGCGCGTATGTATGTGTGTCGCCTTCTTCTCATGCAATACCATCTGTATGTGTGTGCATTTATGTTTTATTTACATGTTGCTATTTTTTAATGTTTAATTGTTATTATAAGCATTTATAGCACTGAATATGTATTTATTGATATTATGTACACATATATGTCAGTCGGGTGGGGGGGTGATCCTACTTTGCGGATATTGATGGTCGCGTGGGGATTTCAGTCCCAATTAACCGCAGAAAGTGAGGGATCAATATTTCAGTCGTAGGGTTTTTTCAAGTTCATTGATAAATTGAACTTCTGCTTTAAAATGTGCAAAGAAATGCTCTGTATAGTGCTTTATTTACAAGATGCTGGGAGCTGAATGTGGGCAGTGGTGGCCTGGTGGTGGTGCTGGATCACTCATCCAGCTGGATCACTGGCTGGGGGTTCAAGCGTGTTTCTACCGATGGCCTGGCGAGCTGTCCAGGGTGTACTCTGCGCTTGCCCGGAGATAGTTGTATAAAGTTTAAGTGATTATAGAAAATGAATGAATGAGAGCTGAATCTCATGTTTATGTGCAACAAGAAACATGAATAAGTCCAGTTTGTCCTAAAGTAAAAGCATGTTATATAAAAATCATGTTTTTGTAAATGAGAAGGTTAACCTGTGGCTTAATTCCGTTTGATACCCTGCTCTGTTTTCTGTGCATGATAGTTAACATTGTTTCTTGTGTTGGTATTTGCTAGAAGGTGAACAGGAAGAGGCGTGGCTGACAGAAGCTGGTCTGGCGACGCTGTTTGACAAATCGGCATCGGACGATGATGACGGCAAGGTTCTACTGTCTACACTGACGCGTACACAAGCTGCTGCGGTACACAAGCGCCTGGAGACACTGCGCAAACGCAATAAACCCCACAGTGTCCCTGATGTCAGGGATATCTTCAAACCCCAGGACAGCAAGGTCAGAGTATAACAGATCAAAAGTCATCATCCTGTAGCATTCAAATTTTTAGTTGAATGATAAAAGTCAAATATACGATGCTTCAGAGACAAAACAAAGAAATAACTTGATAAAGAGTAATTACATGGGAAAAGTTTTATATTGCATTATTAGTTCTGTTTCTGATGTCCTTGTAGACACTGCTGTTTCAGAAACAATGAATAAAATATTTCAAACCATTTTTTCCTTTCATATTGTCTTTTTTATTTAGGATGAAGAGTCCAGGGGAGGAAGTGAAACTATGAAAAAGGAAGATGACGCGTCATCTGGTATGCTCGCAAGTCTCAATAGTTAAAAGTGACCTTTCTAACATGCCACACACACGCAAACACACACACACACACACACACGCGCGAGCACACAGATACACGCAGAGTGAGGCAGGGAAAACAGAGGTGTACAAGATAATCAAGCTCAGTTATAACAATATAAATGTAAATCTGTACATTAAATACAGACGTACAACAAAAATCAACATCATATACACAAATTCAGACAATAAAATTCACAACAAGAATAAAATTCTCACTGCATTGTATTCATTTGCCATCATATTAATTAACTAGGGCAGTACGGTGGTGGAGTGGATAGCACTTCCGCCTCACATCAAGAAGGTTTTTGGATTGAGCCCGATGCCTGGCAGGTCTGTGCACTTTGCATGTTCTCCATCTGCTTGCATGGGTTTTCTCCAGGTCGTCTGGTTTCATCCCACAATTCAAAAGACATGACTATTAGGCTTACTGGATATTCTTGACTGTCCGTAGGTGTAATTGTGAAAAAAAAAAAATTCTGTGTGTGTCTAGTGCAGTGTTCTGTGTGTACTGTGTACAGAGTATAATGTGCCTTCTGTCATAGTCAGCGGGGATGCCCACAACCATAGTAAATAAAGCAGTTTAGAATATGAAATAAAATTAAACTAATTATTGAAGTAGCAAGCAAAATGACATGAAAAAAGTTTTCAGAACGAATATTAAAAAGTGAAATATTTGAAATATTAGCAAACTAGCAAACTAGCTGACTAGCAAACTAGCTGACTGTCTAGTAGCACCATTGAAAGGAAACATTATCCTTGTAATATTAGCATGCTAATTAGCTGGCCAGCTCAGGAGCTATATAAAGTAACAATGATGTATAAACACATATGTTGATATTGGTGGATAATATATTGGTGGATGTTATCTGCATATGAGGAGTTCAGATGCAAAATCCAGGAAGTCCACTTGACCTGTTTATTATGAAGGTTTATTTTATATAATTGGGGATTACACTCAGCACCAGTAAATTTCATTGTCTTATTACACAAAACGACTTACTGGAATTTGCATCTGAGCTCCTCATGTACAGGGATCTCTCGCTACTTCCCGCTTCAATTCATGCGGCTTCAGTGCATTGTGTTTTTTCAAAAACTATTAATCGAATTAAATAATAAGGAAATTAAGGAAGAATAGGGGAAAAAAGTTAAGGACAATGCCGCAACACGAGGCCAATTATGCAAAAAAAACAAAAACAAAACAAACAAAAACCAAAAAAAAAAAAAAACCCCAAACAAACAAAAACAAAAAACAACCCAATACCCCCGATCAAAACTACTTACATTTTTATGTGAGGTGCGCATCTGAGTGCACGCACGCGTCTGTATGTGTGTGTATTTATATTTTATTTACATCTTATGCATTATTTTTGAATGTTTAATTGTTATTATAAGCATTTATAGCGTTGAATATGTATTCACTGATATTATATACTAGTACACATATACATGTACGTATATGTCAGTCAGGGGGGGTTGATCCTACTTCGCGGCATTCGGTGGTTGCGGGGGATCTCGGTCCCAATTAATCGCGGAAAGTAAGGGATCCCTGTATATGTTATATATTTGAACTATTAGTATTCTAATTAGCTAAATTTAGCAAAAATCCATTAAAACACATTTGCAAATTTCATGCTTTCAATCTATTGGTGAGCTAATTCACTAACCAGCGTACAAGGTACATGATAAAGTTAAAAATGTAACGCATTATAACCTAATAAGATAACTATGTGGTACTAACAAAGAAAGTTATCAAAATGTATTTTATTTTATATAATGATAATGTAGGGGCAGTGGTGGTCTAGTGGTATAAGGCGCTGGATCGCTGATCCAAAGGTTGGGGGTTCGAGTCCCACTCTCCACAAGGTTGTCACTGTCCCCCCCAGTGCAGCTAACTGGGTTATCAAAGGCGGGCCATGTCTCTCACTGTCTATGGTGTGAAGAATGTAAAAGAACCATTGCTGACTTTCGACATGAGTAGGCTGCAAAGCCGTCGGCGTGTTTCCGCCCTGCGATGGCCTGGCGAGCTGTCCAGGGTGTACTCTGCCATCGACCTGAGTTGGCTGGGATGGGCACCAGCCTCCCCACGACCCTAATTAGGATGAAGCAGTTACAGAAAATGAACTGAACTGATAATGATAATGTAATAAGACATAGGGAACCCATAATAAAGTAAATATTGAATTTTTGGATAGCACTCTGCTGTAGCACCTGCTGTATTAATTAACTTGTTAGATAACAAAATAAAGTAACAAAGATTAATCTAGCTAGCTTATCGTTTGAATCATGGGTTATGATTTTGATTTGTCTGTTTTGTTGGGGGGGGGGGTTCTTTTCTTTTTTTGTTGTTTTCTTTTCTTTTCTGGTGGTGTGTTTTTATAGGTTTGGTCGTGGCTGTAGGAAACGGCAAGGACGTGGCCGACACAGAGACGGACATCAACCAAGAGGTGTCCTTCTCTGAGCAGGCACTGACCTTCAAGGATGGGTCAAAGGTCACACCACGTGTTGAAGAGGCTGATGACAAGCTACCTGTGAGTGAGGCGTGTCAAACATTAACAACTGATTTATCTTGTGTGTGTGTGTGTGTGTGTGTGTGTGTGTGTGTGTGTGTGTGTGTGTGTGTGTGTACAGGAGCAAAGTTTACAAAGTGTATGGCCTGTTCTGATTGGTTGTAACATGATAATGGAATGTAGGTGTTTTGCTATAAAGATCTTTGCCCTTCCAGAATGACTACATTAAATAAGCACTTTTATGAGTGTGTTGGTTAACCACAGGAGCTGCAGCAGTATTTCAGTGTGTGGAATTCACATAATAGATTTAAAAAAAACAAAGTTTCATGGCGACGAGGATCAGGAACATTTCAGAGAAAACTGTGTTTAAATTTTACTTACATTGTTAATGTAATAATTTCTGCTGGCACCTGCTGGCCACCCTGCACAACTACACATATAAATCCATTAAACCTCTGACCTCAGAACATGCATTTATTTCCTAAAGTGTTTAAGCCAACGAGAGTCACAGGGAGGCCAAAGCCTATCTCAGCCAATTCTGGGAAAAATTTTTGAACAGCTTTCCAGTCTGTCTCAAAACCAAAATAAACACTCACGAAAACACACACACACACATATGCGCACACGCACGCACACACACACGCACACATGCACACACAAAGCCATTCAAACTAACACCACATGGAGAAAACCCACATATGCATAAGGAGAATATGTAAACCCCCCCCCCCCCGTGTGTGTGTCTGTGTGTGTGTGTGTGTGTGTGTGTGTGTGTGTGTGTGTGTGTGTGCGTCCATGTATTTGTAATGTTGTAATAATTTGAATTTTATCTTTATAAACTTTCCTGCTTCATTCATTCTGCACTGTGTGAAATAATATTTACATACTGTATTTTCCTTCTTGATCCTTCTCTCTTTCCATTTCAAATTTTCATCCTCAATTCCTTTTCCTGTTCCTCTTCTTTTTCACTTTATTTCTCCGTGTTGTGTCTTTCTGTATCACTCTTCCTCCCTTGTTCTCCCATATCCTTCTCACACAACTTCTTTTACTTATTCTTTCAAACTCACTTTTTTCTTCCCTTTTCACTCGTTCACTCTTTCTTCACCACCTTTCTCTCTTCCCTTTTTCTTTTGCCATTTTTCTCATGCTCACCTTTTCTTACATTCTTAACTTATTTCTCTCCCCATTTCTTCTTGGCCCTTCTCTCTCTCTCTCTCTCTCTCTCTCTCTCTCTCTCTCTCTCTCTCTCTCGCTCTCTCTCTCTCTCTCTGTCTCTCTATAGGATTTTACGGTAGCACGAGATAAAACAGGAATGACCAAAGTTGGGAATCTTTCCCCAGCAGACATGAAGAAAGTTCGACGCCTTGTCCTGATCGAAGTTAGCGCTCTGTTCGATACAGCTGGCGTTGACCTGAAAACCCACAAACCTCTCAAGATAAAGGCCAAAGGTCAGTCCTGGGAAGAAAACTTTACGTTTATAGTACAGGGGTTTATAGATGATTTTGGTTTTATTAAGCTTAATAAACATTTCGTTCCAGTGTAATTTCTGTGGCGGTGCTTTTACAGAGTCAGGATTGTTCGGGGTTCCTCTGACAACGCTGCTAGAGCAGGACCAGAAGATCATGCCCAGTACCCGTGTGCCAATCATACTGCAGCGGGTATGTCCATTAAAAAGTCCTGGTCCCATTTTGCGTTCTGATTTTGTCTAAAGACAGACACATTAAATTAACTGGCTGTTCCAAATTGACGCTAGATATCGCGTGTATGTGAGGTGCTAACGACAAATTGATAAGTGAGTTTCTAATGCACCCTGAATCAATATTTTCACCTGCATGTTACATAATGTACTTTAAAAGACAGTTGATTTATTGACAGGAAACAGAATACACAACAAATAAAGACATTTTACAATAACAAGATCAAAAAATGAATGGTGATTTTTTTTTTTTAATAATATACTACAATGTAAAACCAGTTATTAGAATAAGCGAGATCCAAAGGTCAGGGGTTCAACTCACATGATCACCAAGTTGTCACTGCTGTCCCCCCCCATTACGGCTAACTGTCTAATCAAAAGCAAGCCATGTCTCTCACTGTCTACGGCGAGAGGCATGTAAAAGATCCACTGCTGTCGTGCATAAAGAGTAGGCCATTGGGTTCCTGTCAGCACGTTACTCCCTATGAAGGCCTGGCCAACTGTACAGGGTGTACGCTGCCCTCGCCCCGAGTTGGCTGAGATGGGCACCAGCCTCCCCGAGACCCGAATTAGGATTAAGTGGTATAGAAAATGATTGAATGAATGGAATAAGGGAAAGGGGGGTTGATTTATTCCTGCTTTCTTTTTGTTTGTAAATCAGATAATTTTGTCTTGTTTATTCTGGTTATAGCTAATTTCCCACATAGAAGAGGAGGGGTTGGACACTGAGGGGATTCTGCGGATTCCTGGAGCAGCCACCAGAGTAAAGGTGTGGGAGAAATGCCATCTAATACCTTCTTATTATATATAGAGAGAGAGACAGAGAGAGAGAGAAAGGGACCTCAAATAGTAGAAATGAATTTGGATTATTTTGAGTGTGAATTCTTAAAAGAAACAAATTGAACTGAAGAAAGGATTTAACTGAATATGGATTCATTTTTGATGTGAACAGTAAAATGTAAAGGACTGTTGACCATTCTGAGCATCAATAGCTGCGTAAGTGAACTTGGATTTTTTTTTAACGTGAACAGTACATGGTATAAATGAATGTGGATTTTTTTTAATGTGAACAGTAAAAGACATAAGTCAATGTGAATTATTTTTATAATTATTTAAATTAATATTTAGGGGCAGTGGTGGTCTAGTGATTAGGGCGCAGGATCCCTGATCCTAAGGTTGGGGGTTCGAGTCCCCACAAGGTTGTCACTGTCCTCCCCAGTGCAGCTGACTGGGTTGTCAAAGGCGGGCCATGTCTGTCACTGTCTATGGTGAGAGGCATGTAAAAGAACCATTGCTGACTTTCGTAAAGAGTAGCTGCAAAGCCGCCAGCGTGTTTCTATGACCCGGAGAGGGATGGGCTCCGCCAGGCCAAATCAGCCCATGTCTTGCCATGAAGGCACCCCAACGACATCCTCGGATGTTAAGGGATAAGTGAAGTGAAATTAATATGGAAAATATAAATAAATATACAATCCAGAAACAGAAAGGAATGTAAGTGCCAGTAATTTTAAAAGTGTATTAGTTCATTTGTATTAGTGTTAGTGTGAACAGTGAATGTACATTAAAAAATGTAATTAATGAGTGTGAGCCAAGTAGAACATCAGCAGCACGATGATTTATCCGTGCACATAATGATATGTATTTAATAATTGTTTAACTTTAAAATCAAAACCGTGGGTGGCAGGGTGGTGTAGTGATTCTGTGTAGTGTAGTGAATGTGCTTCACAGCAAGACGGTTCTGGGTTCGAATCCTGAGCTTGGACGTTTCTGTGCGCCGTTTTAATCATGCTTGCATGGGTTTTTTTTCCGGGTACTCCAGTCCAGTCCTAAAACATGCACATTAGGTTAATTGGTTATTCCAAATTGCCCATGGATGTGTGTATGCTTTTGTGTGTTTCCCTGCAATGGTCTGGCGAGCTGTTCATGGTGCCTTCGACAGTGTTGGCTGGGGTGGGCTCCACTCTCCCTGCAACCCTTATAGCAGAGGTTCAGGAAATGGGTGAATGAGAGTGAGTAAAATTCTGTATTTGAGGTACAGTACTGTATGTGGATGATTGTACTCATTTTAAAAAGCGAAAGGTTCACAGCCACAGCGTGTTGCTAAAGTGTTCTGGATTTTGTGTTTTTGGAAACAAAGTTAATCCTAGAAAGGCAAATGAAGTGCAGAGAAACCTGGGTGTGGATCATTTGTTTATTACACATGCTAATGTGAAGTGTGTGTGTGTGTGTGTGTGTGTGTGTGTGTGTGTGTGTGTGTGTGTGTGTGTGCGTGCGTGCGCGCGCGCGTGCGTGCACGCATATGTGTGTGCGTATGTGCGTGCGTGTGTGCGTGCGTGTGTGTGCGTGCGTGTGTGTGCGTGCGTGTGTGTGCGTGTGCGTGCGTGTGTGTGCGTGTGTGTGCGTGCGTGTGTGTGCGTGCGTGTGTGTGTGTGCGTGTGTGTGTGTGCGTGTGTGCGTGTGTATGCGCGTGTGTGTATGCGCGTGTGTGTATGCAGCGTGTGTGTGTCTTGGCGTGTGTGCACGTGTGTGTGTGTGCGCGTGTGTATGTGTGTGTGCGTGCGTGCGTGTGTGTGTGTGCGCGCGTGCGTGTGCGCGTGTGTGCGTGTGTGTGTGTGTGCATGTGTGTGTGCGTGTGTGTGTGCGTGTGTGTGTGTGTGCGGCGTGTGTGTGTGTGTGCGTGCGCCGCGTGTGTGCGTGTGTGTGTGTGTGTGTGCAGCGTGTGTGTGTGTGTGTGTGTGCGTGCGTGTGTGCGTGTGTGTGTGTGTGTGTGCAGCGTGTGTGTGTGTGTATGTGCGCGTGTGTGCGTGTGTGTGTGCGTGTGTGTGTGTGTGTGCGCGTGTGTGTGTGTGTGTGTGTGTGTGTGTGTGTGTGTGTGTGTGTGTGTGTGTGTGTGTGTGTGTGCGCGCGCGCACGTATTGCAGGCTGTGTGTCAGGAGCTGGAACTGAAGTTCTATGACGGCTTGTTTCACTGGGAGTCTCTCAAACAGCACGATGCGGCGAGTGTACTCAAGCTCTTCATCAGAGAGCTTCCTCATCCTCTCCTGACCGTAGAGTACTTCAGTGCTTTCTTCTCTGTGCTCAGTACGTTCCCTTTCTCGAGCACACATGTTTCTGTATGCACAGTTAGCATTTGTCATGACTAAAGAGTTCAAACTGGCAAATCCCAATAAAAGAAAGCTCAAATAAATTAAAAACTCTAACTGGCTAGTGATTTCAGAATATTAATTTTAGCTCTTTGATGCTAACAAAGTCATACAGCGCACCAGAGACAGAATCCGAATCTGGAATGAGATGCTGCCAAAGTTCATTTCAGGTTAATCTGTTATCCAATGGGAGCAGCCAAAAGTAAACATGTAGCTGTAATATAGTGATATCATACAAACCAAGAATAAAAGTACAGATTTTGATAACGAAGCTAAAAATGAACATCTGTGCATGCCCGCTCCTAAAAGAACAGGGATTGCTTTAGATGCCCTCATATGCTAGATGCATCATTACCGCCACTGCTTTCAGCTAATAAGAAGACTGACTTGTACTTGGCTGTATAAGTGATTTTATTTATATAAAACATATCTGTAGAATTTCCAACAAAGAAGCAACAGCTGCAGGCTCTAAACCTGCTCGTGCTCCTTCTGCCAGCATCCAGCAGAGACACCCTCAAGGTATTTTGCTTCACATGTGCTGCTTCCCGTTCACATTCACAAAAAATAAATAAATTTACATTGACTCTTTTACACATCTCGCTGTTCACATACGGCACGAAATGACGTTCTGTACCCTATCTGTGTCAGGCGCTGTTGGAGTTCCTCCAACGGGTCATCAGCCACAAGGAGGGCAACAAAATGAATTTAAATAATGTCGCTATGGTGATGGCACCCAATATCTTCATGTTTAAAGGCTTCCGGAGCAAAATCACCGAACAGCAGGAGTTCTCCATGGCAGCGGGCATTGCTAACATCGTCAGGCTGCTGATACGATACCAGGACCTTCTCTGGACCGTATGTACTTCTATCTAATTATCCAAAATCAATATCTGGGCTTGATTTCATTCAGCATGTAGTCAAAATTTTTGATTTCTGCTCCAGATTCCGAAGTTTGTGATGACGCAGGTGCGCAAACAAAACATGGAGCGAAAACTAACCAGAGAGGGGGCGATGAAAAAACTGCTAAAGAAAATGGCGTACGATCGTGAGAGGTTCAGTGAGAAGGTGGAGAAGAACACAAGCACTGAGGTGAGACAGTACACAGATTATTAAGGATTGATGGAATGAGTCTCTAATGTCGGTGCTTTATAACAACTGTCAAGCTTGTTTGTGAGGATCATCCACAACATTATAATTAGGGCTGCAACTAACAATTATTTTAATAATCGATTAATCGGTCGATTATTTTTTCGATGAATCGGAAATGAGCACATTTTTAATCTCCATTTTTATATTCAAAAATAGGCCATTTGTTTTCAAATTGCCTGTCCATATGTGAGTAGCTGAGTGTATATCTAGTCATTTGTTAATTCTGCGATAGGTAATTAATCATAGGTAATTGATCAACATATTCATATGAATAATCTACTATATATATATATATATATATATATATATATATGGTAGGCCTCCGTCAGTCCCGAAGGACTATGGCTGCGCTCTGGCTGGTACCCCAGTTGGTGATACTCCCCAGTGCGCAGAGCCTGGGTAGGGAGTAATGAGGGACAGGCTGTTACCCAAGCAGCAAGTCCCCCCCCCCCCTGTCTCGGCGCCACCGGAAGGATCCAATGGAAGGGCAAATGCCGATTCGACTGGGTTCCAGTGCCGCTGCAGGAGAGAATCTACGGTCAATTTAGAATGGCCAATTAACCTACAGTGCACGTCTTTGGACTGCGGGAGGAAACCAGAGCACCCGGAGGAAACCCGCACAAGCACGGGGAGAACATGCAAACTCCACACAGAAACGCCCAGGCCGGGAATCGAACCCAGGCCTTCTTGTTGTGAGGCGGACGTGCTAACCACTACGCCACCGTGCCGCCATATATATATATATTCAAAAATTCAAACAATGCGCGAGTTGCTCTCTCATTGGCTGTCTCCCAACATCCCGCCCCGCTGGCCTCCCATTGGCTTTCTATTGGCCAGGAGGGAGCTGAATCTCCATAGTACTGTGCCTGTAATGCTTGTTTGTCACACGTGTAAAAAAGAAATGTACTGTTGGTTCATGAGCTTTTTTGAAAGTGCTCATTGCAGCTTATTTTTCGTTTTTTAAGTTGTTTAATTCAGTAAATGTTGCAGCATCGCGACCGACACCGGAGCGCCCGAGACGGGGCGTGTCTCATCCGAACCTCTGATCCCTCAAGCAAACGAGTGAATGTTGAGTACTAAACAACTGTTCAAAGCGCACTTGCCTGCTTGACAGATTGGAGGTCTGGACAAGCCGCATTCCGCCCCAAAAGCTCCGGTGTCTGCCGCGACGCCGCCCGCACTTGGCAGAGCGCGTCATAGATGTTTAATAATGTTTAATATTGTTTGGTTTGGTTAATAAAAAAATTGGTTAATAAAAAATGTTTAATAATGGTTTAATTAATAAATATGTTAATGAAATGGTTTAATATGTTAATAAAATGTTTAAATGGTTTAATAAATAATTTTCTTTTACTTTTAACACATATTCATACATATTTTATACAAAATTGGTGTACTTTTATCATTTTTAAAGTGTTTATGGGGTAGTATTGGGAGCCTTGGAACGAGTCACGCGTTTTAAATGTAAAATGCGCCTCTACTTACGAAAACTCCAGGCTACGAAAAAGGCGCTGGAACGGATTCATTTCGTAAGAAGTATGTGTAATTATAAATGAAAAAGAAAACATGATATTCCTTTTTCTTACAAATAAAGGACTTTTATTAGAGAGGGAGGAATAAAATACTTGGAGATTTTGAATGGTTTTATTGAAAAACTTGAAAGTGTTATCTTTATTTGAACTGCCTATGTTTGTTTTTCCCTGAACGTCTTCAAAATATTTCACCCTCAGCGTCCCTGTGACCTCTAGTGGATTTTAGCGGTATTGCATGAAATTTTACTATTCACTTCTATTTTGCTGGCCCGAGGGATAGTTGAAAATCAAATACCAAAATATGAAATATTTTCTTAAAAAGTGTATAAGAGCCTTTTGGAACTCCAATAACATTTAAAAGTTACTGGGCCTGTACGTGACAGTATGTTGGAGCTCATTTATGATCTTAAGGCCGTGCTGTGGGAAAATAACAACTGTTTATGTGTGAAAATCTGCAATTTACTCTTTTTATACCACTTTTAAGATTCTTACAATGTCTACCTCAATAAATAAACACATAAAATGTGTGTGTGTGTGTGTGTGTGTGTGTGTGTGTGTGTGTGTGTGTGTGTGTGTGTGTGTGTGTGTGTGTGTGTGTGTGCGCGTAAGGTGGATGATGGCTATATCAAGGTCCAGGCTCCTCAATTCTCGAAGGGTTCAATGATTGTGGAGCTGACTGAAGAGCTCCGAGCATCGGACGTCCTGACACGCTTCCTTAGCCAGGAAAGGTGAAACATGCACTTTACAGATAAAGCTGGGGTGGTGGGGGTATGTGATTGGTAAGGTGTGTGCGTGTGTGTGTGTGTGTGTGCGTGTGTGTGTGTGCGTGTGTGTGTCTGCGTGTGTGTGTTGTGTGTGTGTGTGTGTGTGTGTGTGTGTGTGTGTGTGCATGTGTGTGTGTGTGTGTGTGCATGTGTGTGTGTGTGTGTGTGTGTGTGTGTGTGTGTGTGTGCCCGTGTGTGTGTGTCTGTGTGTGTGTAAGAGACCATGATAACTTGAAAACTAATCGACAGATTCCCTTGAAACTTTCACTAAGTCTATTTCCCGAGCCAATAAAAGAACTGATTAAACGTAAACTTTGGTTAAATTAAGGTTGTTGAAATATTTGTGTAAGAGGTTAATTGGCTTTTCCAAATCACCCCTAGGTATGAATGTGAGTATAAATGGTTGTGTAATTATTGGCCCTGCGATGGCCTGGAGAGCTGACCAGGGTGTTACCCCTCCCTCGCCTAGAGTCGACTGAGATGGTGATCTTACTTTCAACAATTTATATGCCCGCTACGTTTTAATGTGAATAAAATATGTGATTTTGCAAATGATTGAATTTTTATTACCATTTTATAAAGCGCCCAAACGCATCTTGGATTTGAGGTTGTAATAATGATTCCAGTTTTCTGTACTTCAGTATTCATAGTACTGTACATCTTTACTTAATATAATGGTGCATCCTGGTGGTTCCATGTGTGTGTGTGTGTGTGTGTGTGTGTGTGTGTGTGTGTGATATTTCAGATCCGTGCCGGTGAAGAGAGAGGATCTGTATCTATATGAGATTGGAGGGAACATTAGTGAGTAACATACAGACACTTTATCTGTTTGCCACGTTCACACACATTTATATTGTTTTATTCATTTGCTTGTCCACTGTTCATCAGCTAAAATCCCGACACATCAGTCACTTATTCCCCGTAAACCATTAATGGTTTTCTTCAAAGACTGACATTTTTACAGCAGAGCACAAATTAACCAAACCAGACCCTGTTTGGTGTATCATGCATTATGTGTGTGTTTATATAGAGGAGCGCCGCCTGGATGAGGAGACGTACATGAAGGCCCTCTTGGAGCTCAACCCCACAGCCGAGTGGGTCATAAAGTCTGTCCAGCACTAACATTCACCTCCTGACCTGCCTATCACGCAACTGACCAATTACAGGACGAGAATGAAATTAAAGGGAAGGTTCCACTCTCCTTCAACTTTTGGTTTTTCTAATCTTCTTCTCTGGCCTTTATGAAACTGAGTCTTCTCTGCCATGTGAAGCTCTGTTAGCGTTGAGCGCTAACTCCGGAATGTGATTTTCTCTCTCTCTCTCTCTCTTTCTCTCTTGATCTTTTTTAAATAAGAAACTTGTGCTTTAATATAAGTATGACATATGTATAAATGTAAAAAAAAATATCATGGGACTGACAGCTTTCCCTTCAGCAATACTGTAATACAGGAGGAAAATACAGCCAAGATGTCATACGATAATATCTTTAAAATAGGGAGAGATAACAGAATGCAAAATTTTATAAAAAGACACAATTCTGAAAAAGACAAACCACTATTGTGGGTTTCACTTTCAAGTCTTTTCATCTGCAATATTACTTCCGAAAGGTGTACTAATTCAGACCAGGGCCGTCATGATATCGATGTGTCTTAAATTCAATTATTACAAACCATCACCATTAAAAAAAAAAAAAAAAAAATCATCAGATTCATTATTGGGGAAAAAAAAACCCAACCGCCACATTTTCAATAAGAGAGATTACCCTCAGTGATATTGAAAGTGCTTCATCCATTCGTGCTGAGTTGATTAGTATGATATATCAGTGATATCAGTGTGGTGAGGAAATCATTAAAGTGTTCGCATTAGTTGGTTTGGAAATGAGAGAATGTGATGTCTCTATGTTGTGATAAACTACTGAATGTGTTAAGATTCAATAACATTAGCACAGCGTGATAATGTTATAATGTGCTGGTTATCATACCTTCTGGTTTCCATGGGCATGCACCACATGAATCTTTTTTCTTGAGCTCCATTCTTTATTTATTTATCATTCATGGAGAGAGTCCCCAGTGTCAGTGATTCGTAAGTGTAGGTAAAGGAGATTACACGTATTTGATGTTTCTTGGTAACATGACAGGCTGCATTTACAGAAAGGTGAAAAAAGCAAATACTGGTGAGGGAACCATGTTGAAAGCTGCTGTAACAAATATGAGAATTTGTTTTGCAGATATTACATGTAACTTTAAAAGGATAAAAATGCGAAAGATATTCTCAAAGAAAAACACTGTGGAGTGACAGGAATAAAATGCTCTTATAGGGCAACATTGAACTTTTCAGAGATGACAATCCTGTTCATTGCGGACGTGCCGGGAGATGAAATACTTGAGAGCAGAAGCACAGCGTGGTTTGGGAGCCGCTGCATTAAATAAAAACGCTGCAACATGTAGAGCTAGTGAAGCTAATCTGTGTTGTGCTATTGCATTATTTCCTGGGACATCTGATGCAATAGCACAACACAGATTAGCGTAGACACTCCAACCAGTTCATAATAAGTACTTCATGCTTATAGCCGACTTCTTATAATATTTAATATTTATTATTAAGAAAAGCGTCACAAACCAACAGCAGTTTTGTAAATTTTGTCATTTTTCATTTTAGTTAATTTTCAGTTGTATTTTTTAGTGTCCCATCATTTCAAGAAACTAGGATTTAAAACGTTTTATTTTACATAATTATTGGTCCAATAAATCTCCCTGCTGTGATTTAAACAAAGAAAGAAAAAAATGTAAAAAGAAGAAAAAATGTGTTGTTAAAAAAAGAAAACGTGAAAAAGAGGAACTGAAACATGGACAATAAGAACAGTGTAGTTTGGGATTTTTTTCTTCTTCTTTTTTCTTTTCTTCTTTTTTTTTTTAACGTTTGAGGAGGTAGAAATAAGGTGAACATGATGTATTCTGCCATGAAGCTCTGCTGAGCAGTCATCCAAATGTGTTCACCTATTAATTACAAAACGGAATGGAGATCTTTGACAATTAAGAAGTGACGGGTTTTTGGCTGCAGACAAAGCATTTGGAATTTCCCAAAACATGGTGTAATCTTCAGCCAAGTGAATTATGTTGTATATTTAATAATATTGCATGTTAAAAATCAGCATGGCGATATTAAGTCACTAAAGTACTACGTCTTTTAGACCAAACTTATATTCTTGCGTATCACAGAAATAATCTTTGATTTTTCTAAAAATATAATCAGATTCACTTGCATATCCAAAGAAATAGTACTAATATCAAAAATGCATCTGTTTACTATTAACAAAGAATGAAGACAATGTTATATCCATGTTTTAAACTACAGCTGACTTAAGAGCCAGATTTATTAAAATTTTTATGGTATGCACAAACCCCAATTTGGCATTAAAATTACTGTCAGGATTTACTACACGTGCTCACAGTTACACTTTCTGTTGAAGTTAGTGCATATGTATTTGTACAATTTTTGATTGCATAATTTGGAGGAAATTAAAGAAATCAAACAGTTATTTATTAAGGTTTAGTCGATTTACTATAAACTAGCATTAAGGGTCGGTCACACAGCGTTTTACGGCTTAATCACGGCCAAAACCCGGCCAAAAATGGTTTCCCGTGAAGCAGACTGTGTTATTCGTGTGGATGTCGAGTTTAAGACGTGCCACAGTCGATTTTTAGACTTGGCAGGACGTGGGGAAAAATTTGAACGGCGCTGGACGTGGAAAAAAGTTTTGAACTGCTCAAAATTTTAGATCGCGGACAACCACGTGGTAAAGACGTGCTAAAGACGTGCAACACACGTGAAACACATGTAATAACCTGTGTTCTGGCAGTGATAAAAACTTGGGGAGACGCGATAATACGCAAAAGTTTATCGGTAGCTTTTATGCGTGGCAATCCACCCTTCTGACGACGCCGAGCCGCAGTTATTAGTGATTAGGCAGTGGAGTGCCCATTTTATGTCCGCTCTCAAGACATGGTCGGCAGTGATACAGACGTGATGAGACCGTGATTAGCCGCGGTAACTTGCAGTTTTTTCCCACGTTCAAACACGTGTTTTGCCGAAGTTGCCTTACACGTTTCTGGACGTGATTAGCCGTGCTTAGGCAGTGTTTCAACAGTGGAACCATGTACAAAGCACGGCTAAGCCAAAATTGACCAAAAGTTATCATTTACGACCACGTCCACCAGATTTTCAGATCTTTTTGTACGTGATTTAGACGTGGAATGCTGTGTGACCGGGGCTTTATTCAAACACCAAAAATAATCTTAATATATTGTCACATTTTGAAATATTCATACTTCAGATTAATTTACCCTACTTTGGCAATCTGGCCTAAAATATTTCTTGTCAATTGACATGACAGAAAGAAGCAAGCCTCTTTCATCTCATTTATGTAAGTGAAGGGAACCAAGTAGAAAAGGGGTGATGGTTCTTGAACCTTGAAAATCCCAACTTCTGGTGAATGGAACTGCTCAGTCAGCCCGGAATTCCCAGTACGAATTGCAATGCGAAATTTACCAAGTTCAAATTTTAAAACATAAGCTGACTTAACATCACAGTAACACAAAACAGATGTAATTCCATAGGTGTGAAGCCCATTGTTATGAGCATGATGGAAAATCTGTGAGAAATGTTATGACAGATAGAAATCAGACACACCTTATTTACCAGTTTTGCAAATTTAGACGCTAGCCATTCATACTTCATCTTTCTCTGAGCTGCAGCATTATTTGCTTATGCATGTTTATGCACAAATTAAATTGGCTTTAAGCACTTAATATAGTTCATGAAAAATAAATCTAGCAGTAAAAATAATTATAATTCAATAGAAAAAAGCAAAGAAATAAGAGCTAAAATAAACATAAATGGAATGAATATTACAGTGAACGATGCAATCTAAATTTCAATGAAATAGACTTACAGGTTCATTTCTATTTTATTTTTTGTTTTCATCTTTCATTTCATTTCAATTTGCAGTGTCTCGGTCCAGAAGGTGGCAGTAGTTTAGTAAAACAAATAAGTTTGGCACTAAAATAAAAATTTTAAATCTACTATAAAAATAAAAGTATGTACTTCAAAAAAAAAAAAAAAAATGAATAATATAAACTAGTAAAAGTTTCAAAAGTGCAGTAATTCTGTTACTCTATAGCAGGGATCACCAACATGGTGCCCGTGGCCCCCAGATAGCCCGCAAGTAAGTTGTTTACTGCTATTTTTAGGACAGGCCCACAGCGCCATAGCGCCACTCTCCATTATGCTGCATCTAATTTTTTGAATATATTTTTAAATAAAATCAATATCTTCACATAGATGAATATCATTAATTATTAATAATAACATATAATTAAAGGTAAATTGAGCAAATTTGTAATTTTAGAGGTGTGTATCGACCTTGTATCCCTTCGCATTAATTGGTACCCAAGAACTAGCTCCTAGTACAAAGGTTGGTGACCCCCTGAACTATAAACATATTTGTTGGCGTCTGTTATTCACATGCACTGCAGCTACGACTAACTGAGATTCGAACTTTATTTTACGTTTAATAAGCTTATGGATTGATTCTGAATTTGATTACGATTTATTAGTTGTTTTTTTTTTTTTTTTAAATGTGCAGAAGTCATGTAAATGAACCCCTAGAATTTGTCCCTTGTAGCATTCATACAGTATACGGACTGAGGTCTGTAATAAACACTGCATGTGATATCTAAACGTGATAGCTAATGAACCCATCTGTAATATACATTTAGTCATTTGTCTGTTGCTCTTACCTTCTACCACGGTCTGAGATAGATTCCGATCCTTTTCATGAAAGGCTTTCTGGAACGTTCTAGTGCCTCCCAGCGTAACAAATTGTTTTTACACCAGTGGTGGGCCGTGCATCTGGTACCTGGGCCTTCAGTGGGACTTAACGGGCTTAATCCACCTCTTAATAACTCCAATCAATTACGTAAACCATCACTAATATAGGCGGCACGGTGGCGTAGTGGTTAGCACGTCCGCCTCACAGCAAGAAGGCCCGGGTTTGATTCCCGGCCTGGGCGTTTCTGTGTGGAGTTTGCATGTTCTCCCCGTGCTTGTGCGGGTTTCCTCCGGGTGCTCCGGTTTCTTCCCGCAATCCAAAGACGTGCACTGTAGGTTAATTGGCCGTTCTAAATTGACCGTAGATTCTCTCCTGCAGCGGCACTGGAACCCAGTCGTATCGGCATTTGCCTTTCCATTGGATCCTTCCGGTGGCGCCGAGACGGGGGGGGGGGACTTGCTGCTTGGGTAACAGCCTGTCCCTCATTACTCCCTACCCAGGCTCTGCGCACTGGGGGGTATCACCAGCCAGAGCGCGGCCATAGTCCTTCGGGACTGACGGAGGCCTACCACTAATATACAAAAACACAATATAACAAGGTGTGGCATTCGATAGACAGACAGACAGACAGACAGACAAAGATTTCTGCTAGTAACTCTTAGCACTGCATAACCTACACCGGCGTTTACCGGTGGAAGCTGCCAATAAATTACCGTTCACCTAAAGGCAGAAAAGGATAAACCACTTCCTTGACCTCTCATTATGATGTCTAGCTTTTCTGGAAAAGTTCGCCTTGAAAATGGATTTTAAAGAATGTCTGACACCACTTCAACTTCTCCTCCTTCGTCAGCAATTGTGTGCACAAAAATTTCAGACTTAAATGCATCATGTGCAGGTTGCTACAGACCATTCACCTACTTTTGCCCTGACCAACCAGAGGATGGAAAAATACTGACGTACTTGTAAGCTCACTAGCTGGCCCTGTGAGGCGAATCTGAAATCTGATTGGTTAAAGAAACAGCCCCCGTTGCTAATATAGTATGACATCAGCCAGCACTGCTGATTCTGAAGGCTCTGGGCGAATTAGACTGACATGGCAACACATAGAAGCTGAAATCTGATTGGACAAAAACACATACACGAAAGCAGTGCATCCAAAAACACTCTACGAAACGAAGAGAAAAGACTGTTGGGAATAAACTAATACAATTTCATGGAACAAATACTAGAATTGAAGTTGTAAATGTAGGTCAGTGCTTCTGATAAGGTCCAGGCCAGCAGTGAAAGCTTTACTGATCCTGATGGCCCACTACTGGGTTACACACTGCTGTTTTGGAACTGAACCACTGTTTGAGACTGAAAACATTGAAGAACTATTTAAAATAAAGTCAGTTATGTATCAGTGTACATTTCTTTAATGTTAATTTCCACGTGTAGATGCTTTGCACACATAGAAAATCTTGGAATTTGTCTGTGTAACTTTGATCTTTTGCAGTTTTTATAGTTAAAAAATGATGTAAAGTTGACATTGCAAATGATTCAGGTGATTTTTTTTTTTTTTACTGTTCTTATGGCTGTTTTATACTGTAAATATGATTTTGAAAAGTGTCTGCTGTTGTTCATAAATAAATAAATAAATATTTTGTAAATAAATGCAATTGTAATTGCGCATTTCACAATGTGGATTGTTTACTTGTTTGGTACGGTTTGGAAAATAAGTATCTGATGCATCATTGATTTTTTTAAGTTTTTTCTCTTACAAAGAGTGGGCTGTAATTTCATGGTAGGTATCGTAAAACTGGGAGAGAGAATAAAAAAAAAAATCAGAAAATCATAATGTATGATTTTAAATGATTTGATTTGCATTTTATTGCATGAAATAAGTATAATTTTATTACAGAAAGTACAGGAAGTGGGATCCACTCATTCATTCAATTGCCAGAACAATCTCATTAGGGACACATGGA
>CM045731.1:26710000-26737500 GCA_024760905.1 Plotosus lineatus
CCCCACTTACCACAGGTTGTCACTGTTCCTCCCAGTGCAGCTAACTGGTTTATCAAAGGCCGGCCATGCCTCTCACTGTCTATAGTGTGAGGCATGTAAAAGAAAAATTGCTGACTTTTAACAAGAGTAGCTGCAAAGTCGTCAGCGTGTTTTCGCCCTGCGATGGCCTGGAGAGCTGTCCAAGGTGCCCTCGCCCGGAGTTGGCTGGGATGGGCGCCAGCCTCCCCGTGACCCTAATTAGGATTAAGCAGTTACAGAAAATGAGCTGATGAACTGAACTGCTGGTTGTGAAATGTCCACTCTCTGAATAACTGGACCTGCTACACCATTGTGTCAACTCTTGATCCAATTGTCCTGATCATTCTGATGTTGCATATGTAAAATCTAAATCTGTAGTCCAGTTGGCATTGCATTGTGAAACAAGCTATATAACATTTATTCACAGAGGTTACATGATCTCGATGCTGGGATGCATTTTTAGGAATGTTCAGCAGACTGAGATTTAGCAGATAATGCCATTTATGAAGAAATATTGATATCTGCAGAAACATCAGTATCGTAGTCCTTCTCAAAAAATTAGCATATTATGATAAAGTTCATTATTTTCTGTAATGAAGTGATAAAAATTAAACCTTCATATATTTTAGATTCATTGCACACCAACTGAAATATTTCAGGTCTTTTTGTTTTAATACTGATGATTTTGGCATACAGCTCATGAAAACCTAAAATTCCTATCTCAAAAAATTAGCATATCATGTTCAGGTAGTCTAAACGAGCTATTAACCTAATCATCTCAATCAACCAATTAACTCTAAACACCTGCAAAAGATTCCTGAGGCTTTTAAAAACTCCCAGCCTGGTTCATTACTCAAAACCGCAATCATGACTGCCGACCTGACTGCTGTCCAGAAGGCCATCATTGACACCCTCAAGCAAGAGGGTAAGACACAGAAAGAAATCTCTGAGCGAATAGGCTGTTCCCAGAGTGCTGTATCAAGGCTCCTCAGTGGGACGTCTGTGGGAAGGAAAAAGTGTGGCAGAAAATGCTGCACAACCAGAAGAGGTGACCGGACCCTGAGGAAGATTGTGGAGAAGGGCCGATTCCAGACCTTGGGGGACCTGTGCAAGCAGTGGACTGGGTTACAGGTGCCGCATTCCCCAGTTCAAGCCACTTTTGAACCAGAAATAACGGCAGAAGTGCCCGACCTGGGCCACAGAGAAGCAGCACTGAACTGTTGCTCAGTGGTCCTAAGTATTTTTTTTTTCGGATTAAAGCAAATTTTGCATGTCATTCGGAAATCAAGGTGCCAGAGTCTGGAGGAAGACTGCGGAGAAGGAAATGCCAAAATGCCCGAAGTCCAGTGTGAAGTACTCACAGTCAGTGATGGTCTGGGGTGCCATGTCAGCTGCTGGTGTTGGTCTATTGTGTTTTATCAAGAGCAGGGTCAATGCAGCTAGCTAAACCACTGCTAAATGGTTTATGACCATGGTATTACTGTGCTCAATTGGCCTGCCAACTCTCCTGACCTGAAGCCCATAGAGAATCTGTGGGATATTGTGAAGAGAAAGTTGAGAGACACCAGACCCCCAACACTGTGGATGAGCTTAAGGCCGCTATCGAAGCATCCTGAGCCTCCATAACACCTCAGCAGTGCCACAGGCTGATTGCCTCCATGCCACGCCGCATTGAAGCAGTCATTTCTGCAAAAGGATTCCTGACCAAGTATTGAGTGCATAACTGAACATAATTATTTGAAGGTTGACTTTTTTGTATAAAAAACACTTTTTTATTGGTCGGATGAAATATGCTAATTTTTTGAGATAGGGATTTTTGTTTTTTCTTTACTTTTTTGCCAAAATTATCAATATTAAAACAATAAAAGGCTTGAACTACTTCAGTTGTGTGTAATGAATCTAAACTATATGAAAGTCTAATGTTTATCAGTACATTACAGAAAATAATGAACTTTATCACAATATGCTAATTTTTTTGAAAAGGACGAGCATGAGAGGTGAGCCAGGCGTTGAGTTGATGGTCATCTGCATAGTAAGCTGCCTGCAACCTTCCCGTCCACAAAGCCAAAAGTTGGCCAGAGCTCACATACTTTCAGGCATTTGCAAATTGTTCAAATGTATCTGACATCTCTTAGGAACAACAACAACAGAAATAAGTATTCTTCTCTGTGCTGCCACCAAAGTG
The DNA here is from genome assembly GCA_024760905.1 of Plotosus lineatus. NCBI lineage: Eukaryota > Metazoa > Chordata > Actinopteri > Siluriformes > Plotosidae > Plotosus > Plotosus lineatus. The sequence continues at coordinate 26,712,204 of CM045731.1, forward strand.
GTCGAATGAACTTCCCCCTAGCTGTGTGCACAGCTGAGTCATCAGTTGTCTTTTAACAGAGAATAAAAGTCTTTCTTGTAATCAAGTACTGTATCTTAAAAATAGCCTTGCATGATTATTTCCTTGTCATGCTGTACAAAGGTCTTTCAACAGTGTTTCAATTACAGTATTAATCCTCGAGCCCATCTACTAACATCAGGGTGTGATTTTGATCAAGACCACAAAATAATAGTTTTACATTGGCAGGGACTGGGAAACTGGTCAGAATTTAGGGAATGTTAGATGATGCTAAATACAGGCAAATGCATCATCATTATCATTTTCTGTAACCGCTTAATCCTAATTAGGGTCGCTGGGAGTCTGGCCCCCAGAGTACACCCTGGACAGCTCGCCAGGCCATCGCAGGGCGGAAACACACTGACGGCTTTGCATCTACTCTTGTCGAAAATCAGCAATGGTTCTTTTACATGAACCTCTCACCATAGACAGTGAGAGACATGGCCGGTCTTTGATAACCCAGTTCGCAACACTGGGAGGACAGCAGTGACAACCTGTGGTGAGTGGGGCTTGAATCTCCAAGCTTAGGATCAGTGATCCAGCAGCTATACCACTAGGCCACCACTGCCTTATACATGCAAATTATTAAGAAATATAAATTCTTAAAGGGCCAACACAGACACACAACCATTCACATTCACACCTAGGGGCAATTGGGAAACTGAGACTCAGCAAGCAGTGTTCATCAGTCATCAACTGTCCTGCCAGAGTTTCAGCCTGATGTTCTTCAATAACATTCAATAACAGACATATCCTTCATCCGTTGTGGACTCAAGAGCCACAGATTCTACAGTCAATGTCACTTATCATCATCTGTAACCGCTTCATCCTAATTAGGGTCGTGGGGAGGCTGGTGCCCATCCCAGCCAACTCAGGGCGAGGGCAGAGTACACCCTGGACAACTCGCCAGGCCATCGCAGGGCGGAAACACGCTGACGGCTTTGCAGCCTACTCTTGTCGAAAGTCAGCAATGGTTCTTTTACATGCCTCACACCATAGACAGTGAGAGACATGGCCGGCCTTTGATAACCCAGTTAGCTGCACTGGGGGGAAAAGTGACAACCTTGTGGAGAGTGGGACTCGAACCCCCAACCTTTGGATCAGCGATCCGGCGCCTTATACCACTAGACCACCACTGTCCTCAATGTCACTTATATTTGATGTAATAACAAAAAACAACTGAATATTTTGACATACATGGATCCTTCGCTACTTCACACTTCAATTCATGTGGCTTCAGTGCATCTCTTTTTTTTTTTTTTTTTTTTTTTTTTCATCAGTATTGAAACAGTGGAGGACCTGGGGTGTTTCAGTTGGTGTGCAATGAGTCTGAAGTATATGAAAGTTTAATTTTAATCACTACGTTACAGAAAATAATGAACTTTATCACAATATGCTAATTTTTTTAGAAGGACTAGTAAATACACACACACACACACACCCATACATATACTGCAGCCGGGGATTTACGGGAGTCAATTTGTTTGTTCTTTGAAACTTTTGGCAGGAGTTCAGAAATGTATAATTCTGCTAGTATTAAGTGTACTTCAGGATAATGTTTAATCATATTTCATACTTATATTTATGATATATTTTCTATCCCAGTGCGGCTAACTGGATTATCAAAGGCGGGCCATGTATCTCACTGTCTATGGTCAGAGGCATGTAAAAGAACCATTGCTGACTTTCGTAAAGAGTAGGCTGCAAAGTCGTCAGCGTGTTTCTGTCCCTTGCTAAAAGGGTTGTGACAGGAAGGGCATCCGACGTAAAAACCTCTGCCAAAATCAAAACGTGCGAATCAGATGATTCGCTGTGGCGACTCCTGAGTAAAAGGGAAAAAGCCGAAAGGAAGACAGACATCAAATTAAAAAAAATTAGGAAATTAAGGGAAAAATAGGGGAAAAAGTTAAGGAAAATGCCGCAAAACAAGGTCAATTATGCAAAAACAAACAAACAAACAAACAAACAAACAAAAACAACAAACAACCCAAACCCCCCCATCAAAACTACTTACATTTTTATGTGAGGTGCGCATCTGTGTGTGCGTGCGCATCTGTATGTGTGAGTATTTATATTTTATTTACATCTTATTCGTTATTTTTGAATGTTTAATTGTTATTATAAGCATTTATAGCATTGAATGTGTATTTATTGATCTTATATACACATATACATGTACGTATACGTTAGTGGGAGGGGTGATCCTTCTTCGTGGAATTCGGCGGTCAAGGGGGTCTCGGTCCCGTTGAACCGCGGAAAGTGAGGGATCCCTGTATATATTGGTGTTGTGACGCTGGCACATAATTGGCTGATTTGATAATCTATGACCTGGATTACAGACAGTCCTATTTTGGTATCCCAGTTCACAGTTGTTGTAATTAATTTAAATATGCTTATTGTCTTTAACTCTAAACCACATGTTTTTAGACTTTAGCATCTGGACGTCATTCTTCCCAACATACCAAACCTGAAGTTTACACATCCAGCTTCACTGTCAATCAGCATCTCTCATTTGATGAAGTGAGAAATACTCTCTCATATCTAAAAAGGCAATTTGAGGTTTTGTGTAAAGGGGAGCTCAGCAAAATCCTTCCAGGAGGTAAGAGGATCTTTTACTTGTCTGGCACCAGTCAGGTCTTTCTGCTCATCAATAAATAAACTTGATAAATTCATTTGTATTACAGTATTTGTATTTGCAGGCAACAGAAGGGGTGAGGAAGTGAGGGGAAAGTTTGGTATTCAGGACAGGAACACAGAAGGACAGATGTTGGTAGATTTTTCAAAAAAGGATGGAAATGGCTGTGGTGGATACTTTCTCCAAGAAGAAACAGGAGCATAGGGTGACTTATGAAAGCGGCGGTAGGAGCACACAGGTTGATTACATCTTGTGTAGGCGATGTAATTTGAAGGAAGTCAGTCAGTGCCTGCAAGCTCGTAGTGGGTGAGAGGGTTGCCAAACAGCAGAGGATGGTGGTGTGCAGGATGACGCTGATGAGGAAGGTGAAGAAGGCAAAGGCAGCACAGAAGACAAAGTGGTGGAAGTTGAAAAAGGAAGAGGGTCGTGTTGTCTTCAAGGAGGAGTTGAAACAGGCTTTGGGTGGTCATGAAGTGCTTCCAAATGACTGGACAACCACAGCCAATGTGATCAGGGAGACAAGTAGGAGAGTACTTGGTGTGTCCTCTGGAAGGAAAGTAGATACGGAGACTTGGTGGTGGAATGAGGAAGTGCAGGAGTGTGTACAAAGGAAGAGGTTAGCTAAGAAGAAGTGGGACATAGAGAAGACTGAAGAGAGTAAACAGGAGTACAGGGAGACACAGCGTAAGGTGAAAGTAGCAGTGTCAAAGGCCAAACAGAGGGCGTATGATAACTTGTATGTTCGGTTGGACAGTAAGGAGGGAGTATATGATTTATACAGGTTGGCACAGCAGAGAAATAGAGATGGGAAAGACATGCAGCAAGTTAGGGTGATAAAGGACAGAGAGGGGAATATATTGACTGATGACAGAAGTGTGCTGGGAAGATGGAAAGAGTACTCTGAAGAGCCGATGAATGAGGAAAATGAGAGAGAAAAAAGAGTAGAAGAGATGACCGTTGAGTACCAGGAAGTAGCAAAGATTAGTAAGGGTGAAGTTAGGAGAGCATTGAAGAGGATGAAGAGTGGAAAGGCAGTTGGTCCTGATGACCTACCGGTGGAGGTATGGAAGTGTCTAAGGGGGGGGGTAGCAGTAGATTTCCTGACAAGAATATTCAACAAGGTCTTAGAAAGTGCAGATGCCGAAGGAATGGAGAAGTGTGCTGGTGCCCATTTTAAGAACAAGGGAGACGTGCAGAGTTGTGGCAACTACAGTGGTATAAAGTTGATGAGCCATACGATGAAGTTATGGGAAAGAATAGTGGAAGCTAGACTAAGGGCAGAGGTCACCATTTGTGAACAACAGTTTGGTTTCATGCCATGAAAGAGCACCACAGATACAGTGTTTGCTTTGAGGATGTTAAGAGAGAATTACAGAGAAGGTCAGAGGGAGCTGCATTGTGCCTTTGTGGATCTGGAGAAAGCATATTACAGGGTGCTGAGAGAAGAACTACGGTATTGTATGAGGAAGTCTGGAGTGGCAGCGAAGTATGTTAGAGTGGTGCAGGACATGTATGAGAGATGAAAGACAGTGGTGAGGTGTGCTATTGGTGTGACAGAAGAGTTCAAGGTGGAGGTGGGACTGCATCAAGGGTCAGCTCTCAGCCCCTTCTTGTTTGCTATGGTGATGGACAGGCTGACAGACAATGTTAGACAAGAATCTCCATGGACTATGATGTTTGCAGATGACATTGTGATCTGTAGTGAGAGCAGAGAACAAGTGCAGGAAAATCTAGAGAGGTGGAGGTATGCCCTGGAAAGGAGAGGAATGAAGGTTAGCCTCAGTAAAACAGAATACATGTGTGTGAACGACAAGGACCCAAGAGGAACGGTAAGGTTACAGGGGGCAGAGATAAAGAAGGTGGAGGATTTTAAGTACTTAGGCTCAACAATCCAGAGCAATGGAGAATGTGGAAAAGAAGTGAAGAAACATGTGCAGGCAGGTTGGAATGGATGGAGAAAAGTGTCCGGTGTGATGAGAGTATCAGCAAGAATGAAGGGAAAAGTGTACAAGACGGTGATGAGGCCAGCGATGTTGTATGGTTTACAAACAGTGGCCCTGGGGAAAAGACAGGCAGAGCTGGAGGTAGCAGAGATGAAAATGTTGAGGTTCTCTTTGGGAGTAACGAGGATGGATAGGATCAGGAATGAGTACATCAGAGGGACAGCACATGTGAGATGTTTTGGAGACAAAGTCATAGAGGCTAGATTGAGATGGTTTGGACATGTACATCGGAGGGATAGTGAATATATTGGTAGTAGGATGCTGATGTTGGAACTACCAGGCAGAAGGCCAAGAGGAAGACCAAAGAGAAGATTTATGGATGTGGTGAAGGATGACATGAAGGTAGTTGGAGTACGAGTAGAAGATGCAGAGGATAGGGTGAGATGGAGGCAGACAATTTGCTGTGGCGACCCCTGAAGGGAACAGCCGAAAGGAAAAGAAGAAGAAATTAATTTGTATTACATTAGGATACTTACTAGCTCACTGTTCACTCATTACTATTTTTTTTTTTTTTTTGCTCACCTGCTCAATTAAAAAGGCTGATTTATCACTTTTAAACATTTCCAACCTTCAGCCAACTTCATGATCCTTTTGTCTATGTTTCCATTTGTCTCCATAGATAAAGTTCAGCCTAGAATTTCACCACTACAGCCAGAAAAGAGAGGAGATTTTCTGAAATGTACGTCTGACAACATTCACATACAAACAAACACACACACACACACACACACACACACACACACACACACACACACACACACAGTGGAAGACAGTAACTGATGTTCCTCACCTTTTAAAATATCTATACCAATATAAACGGGATAACACAGGAGTAAACTCAACATGTTCACACTGATCAGTTTGTTTTTCTCTTTTATTTTAGATTTCTGTGATCTGACTCTGGATCCACAAACGGCACACCGTAACCTCAAACTTTCAGAAAAGAACAGACTGGTGACATTCAGTAAGAAAGAGCAGAAGTACTCAGATAATCCAGAGAGATTCGATTGTGTGACTCAGGTTTTGTGCAAGAACAGTGTGAATGGACGCTCTTACTGGGAGGTGCAGTGGAGTGGTGAAGGTGGTGTGTTCATATCAGTCTCATATAAAGGGATTGCAAGAAAAGGATGGGGTAATGAATGTCTGTTGGGACGTAATGAACAGTCTTGGAGTCTGTATTGTTCTCCTTCTTCTCTGTCCTTCTATCACAACAACATTAAGACGATACTTCGAGTTCCATCAACCTCCAGAACAGGAGTATACGTGGATCATAGTGCAGGAATTCTGTCATTCTACAGTGTCTCTGACACAATGAGGCTCTTTCACAGAGTCAACACCACATTTAGCCAGCCTCTATACCCTGGATTCTGGGTTGGGACTCCATCATCTGTGAAGTTGTGTGAGCTAAAATAGTCTTTCGAGGTCATTCAGTTCCATAAGGGATTCGAAAGTGTTCCAGTTATGTACATAATTATGGTGTACTAGTATATGTTTTGTCCTTCGCTGCATCTATCTATAATATAGTGCCCCCACCAAGTGTAGTGTAAATTTGTGCATGGGTGTGATCAAGATTAGTTCACGGATAAAAACAAACAAACAAACAAACAAACAAAAAAACATCTGACTTTATGGTCAGCATAGTGGCTTAGTGGTTAGTACGTCTGGAAGCAGGTGGGAGGTGGGGCGGGCAAAAATGTGAGATTGTCACATGTTCATGAGCAGCGGAGCAACGAGCGCTTGCACACTAAGCAGGTCCGGGGGCATGCCACACGGAAAATCTTTAGGAAAATCGTGTAAAGTTTAAGGTATGACTTTTTTCCTACTGGGATCGTAAGAATCCTCGACATTTTGATTTAAACGTTTGAGGTCATTTCTGATGTCCATAATTGTTGTGTTTTGGAGCCAAGGCCACAAACATTTGGCTTCCCTTGGCTATTCACAGATACACTGTACGCAGTTACTTGGGACTGTTGGGAATCACCGAACAAGGGTGTGTTTTCTGTGCTACGATCTGACACCTTTGCACGCTTGGTCATATTGTTACTGAATACCGTGATATTGAAACTGTCCAGAAATATGTGACAGTCTTTAAATTATTTTAAAGCCTTAAAGAGACATGTATTCAGATGGATTGGATGCATGTTCACGGTGATGTGTGGGGGCATAATGGTATGTTTGCCCCCCGTCCCCATTATCAACACCTATGAGCACGTCCACCTTACCAACCTGTGGGTTTCTGTGCTGAGATTGTATGTTCTCCCCATGATTGTGTGGGTTTCCTCTAGGTACTCTGGTTTCCTCACACATTCCAAAAACATGCACAGTAGGCTGATTGACTGTTCCTAATCAATCCTGTGTGTGTGTATGGTTATGTGAGCATTGGCTCTATGATGGCCTGGAACACTGTCTAGGGGGTAGCCTGCCCTGACCCAGAGTCAGCTAAGACGAGCACCAGCCTCCCTGCAACCATAAATAGGATTAAGCGGGTTCAGAACATTAAATGAAACGACGTCCACCTCACAGTAAAAAGGCCATGGGTTCGAGTTCTGATTAGGGCGTTTCTGTGTAGAGTTTGCATGTTCTCCTAGTGCTTGCATGGGTTCCCCTCAGGTACACCGGTTCCTCCCACAGCCCAAAGGCATGCACATTAGACTAATTTTCTGTTTCAAATTGCTCCTAGGTGTGGATTTAAGTGCAAACTGTTGAGTATGTATTGGCCCTGTGATGGTCCATGAAGCTGTTCAGGGTATACCCCATCTTTGCCCAATGTTAGCCGAGATGCTCCAGCTTCCAGCAACTCTCATAGAATTAAGTGATTTCAGTGAATGAGTGAGAGAAACTGAGTGATCTGTGTTGCAAGCTACAATTTTAACACAACAAAAAATGTGTCTATAATATTATTATGATCCTGGAGACTTTTTCACTTTTTATTTACTAAACTTACATATTAGAGATAAATATACAGCATTTTACCAAGGCTTGTTTTTATGTGTGACATTAAAGTTATTTTTAATCTGTTTATTATTTTTTGATGATGTCAAGTTTCTATTCCATGATTTTAGATGAAGGAATACTGATGTCACTGTAAAAGCAGTAACACGGTTGTACGTAGATGTTGTTTATTACCATGTAGGTTGTCAGGGCTGCTGTTGTAGAAAATAAAGATTGTGAACAAGTCATTCTCACAACAATACTGTATTGTCTCTTCAACGAGCAAATGAACCTTTAGCAAATAATGTATTTAAAAAAGACTTTCATGGAGCTTCTTTGTTTAAAATATAGGGCAGTGGTGGCTTTGTGAATTATGCAATGAATTGCTAATCCAAAGGTCAGCGGTTCAATCCCCACTATCACCACTGTTGGGCCCTTGAGCAAGGCCCATAACCCTCAATTGTTCAGTTGTATAAAACAATGATAATTGCAAGTTGCTCTGGAGAAGAGCGTCTGCCAAATGCTGTAAATGTAATAACTTGTTAAGCCTGGAGTGTATGCGTCGGACCCAGAGATGCAGGAGACCATAAGAAGATTCAACGATTTTATTTTACACGTGGAGCTGTAGATCATGGGATAATAAATCAATGGAACTGGTCGAGCACGAAGCAAGATACCAGGGGTCAGAGAGAAAGCAGAGGAATGGAATCACTGGGAAGACAATCTTCTGACATCGGAGGGAAGCGCGCTGCTCCCATTTATAGCTGGCTGTTTGCTAATTGCAGAGTGGGACCAGGTGCGCTCTTTTGGAACTCGCCTACAGGCAACAGCCATGCCCCTCGCCAGCGCCTGCAATGACTAAGGAAAGAGTTAATGCCGCCAGCCAGCACAGACCATAACAGTACCCCCCTTAAGGGGCGCCACCTGGCGCCCGACCAGGCTTGTCCGGGAACTGACGCTAAAATTCGTCTAATAAGTCCGGGTCCAGGATTAGGGAGCGGGAAAACCATGAGCGTTCTTAGGGTCCCAAAGAACCCCTCCCAGTCCACTAGGTACTGAAAACCTCAACCCCGCCTGCATACATCGAGGATACGGTTGACTGTGTATGCAGGATGTCCATCAATCAGCCGGGGAGGAGGGGGTCGAGGGTCGTTGGGGGGTGGGGTGAGGGAACTTTCTACCACGGACTTAATCAGTGAAACATGAAATACCTAGGTGTACCTTGAGTGAGGATGGGCGTCTCAGTCGGACAGTGCTGGGGTTTAAAATTTTCTCTATTACATAGGGCCCAATGTATCTGGGAGACAGTTTTTTTGGAGTCGACTTGCAGGGGCAGGTCCCGGGAGGAGAGCCACACTTGTTGCCCTACCATGTAGGGAGGTGCCGGGGTTCGGTGACGATCGTCAATACTCCGGTTTCGGGCTACTGTTCGTTCCGGGGAAGCACGTGCTTCTTTCCAGACCCAGCGTGCCTTCAACTTCGCCGGATCGGGTCTTATCTGCCCCTTCTCCACAATGAACCCGAGGAAGGAGACTGAGGGGATATGAAAGTCATATTTTTCTGCTTTAATGAACAATCTGTTCTCCAGGAGCCTCTTTAGTACCATTCTCATGTGGCGGAGATGCTCGTCTTGGTCTCTAGAGAAGATCAGGATGTCATCAAGGTACACGAATACAAAGCGGTTCAGCATGTCCCTAAGCACATCGTTGACCAGAGCTTGGAAAACCGCAGAGGCATTGGTTTGTCCGAATGGCATGACCAAATATTCAAAGTGCCCCAGGGGCGTGTTGAAGGCCGTCTTCCACTCGTCCCCCTCCCGAATTCGGACTAAGTGGTAGGCCTTTCTCAGGTTCAGCTGGGAAAAAACGGTACCATCGTGAAGAGGGGTGAAGGCTGAAACGATTAGAGGGAGCGGGTACTTGTTTTTTATGGTGATATAGTTCAGGCCCGTGTAATCGATGCAAGGTCTTAGGGTCTTGTTTTTCTTTTCGACGAAGAAGAATCCAGTGCCTACCGGGAAAGATGAGAGCCAAATGAGAACTGCAGCCAGCGACTCGTTAAAGTATGCCTCCATGGCGTCTTTCTCCGGCTTCGAGAGGTTGTATAGTTGCTGGGAAGGGAGCGTGGTACCTGGGAGTAGGTCAATGGTGCAGTCGTATGGTCGATGAGGAGGTAATGAGCGAGCCCGGTCCTTGCTGAAGACCTCTTGCAGGTCATAATATTCTTTGGGCATGCCAGCTAAGTCCAGATCCTCCAGGTCAACCAGGGTTCATGAAGCTTGGGAGGGTATGGCCGCCATTAAGCAGTGTTGCAGACAGTATTCACTCCTGCTGCATATGGTGAGGGTGTGCCAGTCGATGTGGGGATTGTGGATCTGCAACCATGGCCACACCCAACTCGGGCCACCCCGAGGTTACCGGACAAACTGAGCTTAACTGGCTTGGTCTTGTGCGTGATGCTAGCTATGAGTCGGCTATCAATGGCCACTACCTCCTTGGGGGTCTCGAGTTCATACACGAGCAGGTCGTGGAGCTCAACCATCCCAAATCGATAAAGTTAGTGTCAGTGCCTGAGTCAATGAATACGTCTACAGGATAAGAGTGTTGCGCAGAGTGTAGCGTACCTTGAACTTGCAGGCACTTCCTGGATGTTGTGGAGGATCCTTTCATAGCTGTCGGACCCTGCTGCGCGGGGCACTGGGCGAGGTAATGGCCCTTCTCCCCGCAGTAGATGCAGAGACCGTTGGCCAGCCGCTGGTAATTCTCCTCAGCCGTCAGTCTGGTGCGGTTCACCTGTATGGGTTCTTGACCTTCATTCTTCATCAGAGGGGGAAATGGTGTGTGAGTTTGAGGTGGGGCCTCCATGGGCCTCGCGGAGTGGCTCGAGTATGGGTAGATAAAACTGGTCCCCTCCTACCGGGACCAATCCCTCTCTCTCAGCTGGTTGTCCAGCCTAGTAGACAAGGCGATTAACTCCTCAAGAGTCATTGTCTCATATGGGACCGTGAGCTCGTCTTTTAGCCTTTCATTAAGCCCCCCGGAGCGCGGGGTCATTTCAGCCACATTCGATGGCGAGAATCCGGAATTGGAGGCGTTCTCCGTCACCGACTGTGAGCCCTGCCGAATTTGTGGGAGCTGGGAGCTCGCCTCCTCCCCTTTCGTCAGATGATCGAAAACTTTCTTCATTTCTCGCATGAACTGGTCTAACTGGGAGCATAATTCCGGGGTATGGGTGGCGACTGCTAACGCCCAGGACGAGGCTTGCTCCATGAGTAAGCTCATGATGAAGGCGGTTTTTGCTTGATCGGTGGAGTATGTGAGCGACTGCTGATTGAAGATGAGCGAACCTTGATGAAGGAATCGTGCGCAGGAGCTGATCGTTCCCGAATACCTGGCTGGCGTAGGAATGAGTGGTTCTCAGTGGGAGGGAAGTATAGCTGGCGTTGCTGCCGAAGCGGAAAGTGAAGGGTGAGGAGGCGGGGGCGCAGTAGCAAGGTGAGTAGCGACGGCATCCATCCTTCTGCCGAGCTGCGCCAAGCTGGTGGTTATGTGCTATAGATTGTCCATCATCTGGCCCCTCGCCAGCGCCTGCAATGACTAAAGAATTAATGCCTCCAGCCAGCACAGACCATAACAGTCAGTAACTATGGCACCAAAGAATACAAGAACAAGCAAGAAACCTGCACATAAACTAGAAAGTTGGAATGTTCGCACCGTGATGACTGGTCTCTCAGGCCCCCTGGATATAGAGGACACATGCAAAACTGCCATCATCAACATAGAACTTGTATATTGACATTGCAGCCCTACAGGAAACATGCCATGCTGAGTCTGGAACTCCGAAATAAAATGATTATACCTTCTTCTAGCAAGGAAAGGAAAAAGAGGACACTAGACAGCATGGAGTAGGTTTCACCATCAGAAACACTCTCCTGAACACAGTGGAAATTGGTGACACCAGGACAGAGCATATTCTCTCCATACATCTTAACACATCACCATGGCCTGTAAATATACTGTGCGTTTATGCCCCTACTCTCACTTCTTCCAGTGAAACAAAGGATGAATTCTACAGTCAGCTGGATGAGGCAATCAAATGCCTTCCCAAGGATGAGGCATTGTTTCTCTTCGGCAACTTCAATGCCAGAGTAGGTTCAGATCATGATGCATGGCCCGTCTGCCTTGGTAGATTTGGTGTAGGAAAGACAAATGAAAACGGACAATGCCTCCTGGAATTATGCTCATACCATGAACTCTGTATCGCCAATACTTTCTTCTCAGTGAATCCCCATTACAGAGTTTCTTAGATTCACCCACGATCCAAACATTGGCACCAGTTGGACCTTTTCATTGGCAAGCGTCACCACATAAACACTGTACTCACTACCAGAACATACCATAATGCTGACTGTGATAGTGACCACTCTCTTGTCTGCACTAAAGTCCGTCTAAAACCCAAGAAATGGCACAGATGTAAGCCTCCAGCCAAGTGTTGCCTTTCACTGTCATGACTGCTGTACCAGAAAATATGGCTCATTTCAATCAGCTTGCAGCAAACTTGAGCAATGATGCCAACACTGGACAGGCTAATGACCACTGGCAACATCTTAAAGGAATCACCCATTAATCCGCTGTGCAGGCATTTGGGAAGAGGAAAACAAAGAGCAACAACTGCTTTGATGCGAACCTTGCAACTCTTCATCCTCTTATCGAAGCCAAGTGCTCTGCACTTCTGAAGCACAAGAAGTCCCCAGCACCTAGGATTCTGGATGCCCTAAGAACAGCAAAGAACCAGGTGAAAAAAGAAGCCAAGGCCTGCACCGACCAGTTCTGGACAGACCTTTGCGAAAGAATACAGGCTAATGCAGACTGAGGAAACATCAGAAGTATGTACCAAGGCATCAAGATTGTAGTTGGACCAACACAGAGCACGAGCACACCATTGAAATCAGTATCCGATGAGGTAATTAAAGACAAATCCAAGTAAATGGAGATGGGTGGAACACTACTCAGATCTGTACGCAAAAGAAAACATGGTATTACAGTCAGCTTTGGATGCCGTAGAGAGACTGCCAGAAATCAAATCATTTCGCGGCGGAATGTTGGGCACTGTTCAGTACGAAGGCAGCACATCAGAAGCATTCGGCATCAAAAGCAGGGGTGCAGACTGTCTCCTACCCTCTTTGGCATCTTCTTTGCTCTGCTCCTAAAACATGCTTTCAAGACAGCAGTAGAGGGTGTCTACTTGCACATTAAATCTGATGGCAAGTTGTTTAACCTGGCTCACCTGCGAACTAAAACCAAAGTCAGGGAAGTCCTCATCAGGGACATGCTTTTTGCAGATGACACTGCCATTACTGCTCCTTCTGTGTCAAACCTGCAGAGTCTAATCGACCATTTCTCTGCAGCCTGTGATAACTACAGCTTCACCATCAGCTTAAAGAAAACAACGATCATGGCTCAAGGGACACGTTACCCCCAACATCACGATCAAGGATTACAGTCTGAAGGTGCTTCACAGCTTTACTTTTTTAGGGTCCACCACTTCAGACAATCTCTCCCTTGACACCGAGCTGGGAATAAGAATTGGTAAAGCTGCTATAAGTCTCTAAAGACTAATAAGCAGAGTTTGGGAAAACAGGAAGCTAACAACCAAGACCAAGATCGGAGTTTACAGGGCCTGCATCATCAGTGCCTTGCTTTATGGAAGAGAGACCTCGACACCATACTCCAGCCAGGAGCGAAGACTTCAGGTCTTTTACATGAGGTGCCTTCGTTGCATCCTCCACATCTCCTGGAGAGACAAGGTCAATGAGGTACTGTCCCAAGCAACAATACACAATATCCTATGTAAACACTCGTCCAGCAGCACAGAGTCTGCTGGTTAGGGCACGTACATAGAATGTAAGACGGCCGTATACCAAAGGACATTTTGTATGGTGAACTGGCAAAAGGTAAACGACCAGTAGGACTTCCCAAACTTTCTTTTAATGATGTCTGCAAAATAGACATGAAGGCCATAGGAATAAATACAAACACTTGGGACACACTGGCTAGTGACAGGACTGTTGGAAGGAAGAGACTCATAATGCTCGCTCCAGAAGTGAAACATCACTTGCTACTATTGCTGAGGCCAAAAGGACCAGAAGGAAAGCGAGTGTCGTACAGGCTCCAGGAGATTCACAGTTCATAGACCAGAACTGTCGGCATGTATGTAAATCATGGATTGGACTAGTCAGCCATGCCAAGTGCTGCACTTCTACTACGAACTGACTCCAAGGTACTAACTCATGGACACTGTATGACAAGTGCCTACTATTCAATGCTAGAGTAATTTCATTTAAAAAACACACACTAACTGACAGAGTGTACAAAAACTCACCTGATAAATCATTTAAAAGCATTTTTGAGATGGAGAGTGTTTATTCAATGTGTCACAATCTCCTCTGTGTGCAGATTCTTGTTCCAAAAAAAAAAAAAGTATAAAAATCAAAATCATGGTTTAGAACATACCAGGGGAAAGATCACTTTAAGCTTTCCAAAACAGAAACACAAGTATTTCACCAATTTGTTTGAACACAATAATTGTTAAATTTTATAATTTTAAAAATAATAATTTCATTTAACTTTCATTTTCTGGTTAGATTTTTCATTCATTTTCTAATCCACTTATTCAATGTGGCCGTGAGGGGTGTGGGGGCACAAACCAGTGTCTCTCCCTCACCCTGGTCCCAAGCCTGGTTAAATGCAGAGGGTTGCGTCAGGAAGGGCATCCAGCGTAAAACAAATGCCACATAAAATATGCGAATCATAAGAAAGAATGTCATACCGGATCGGTCGAGGTCTGGGTTAACCACGACCGCCATCAGTGCTTTTAACCAACAGGGTGCTGGTGGAAATTGGATGACTGTTGGTCAAAGACGTCAAAGAAGGAGAGGTGGGAGGCATGTCCGTAGGCAGAGAGAGAGAAGAGGAAAGGCATGAGTCTAGGACTGAAAGTAGGGACTTTGAATGTATGGCAGGAAAATGTAGAGAGCTGGCTGACATGATGCAGAGGAGGAAGGTGAACATACTGTGTGTTCAGGAGACCAGGTGGAAAGGTAACAAGGCTAGAAGCTTAGGAGCAGGGTTTAAGCTGTTTTTTCATGGTGTGGATGGGACGAGAAATAGAGTAGGAGTCATCTTGAACGAGGAGTTTGTCAGGAATGTTCTAGAAGTGAAAAGAGTTTCAGACAGAGTGATGAGTCTCAAGTTAGAAATTGAAGGCGTGATGCTCAATGTTGTTAGTCCTTATGCCCCACAGACAGGATGTGAGCTAAAAGAGAAGGAGAGATTCTGGAGTGACTTAGATGAAGTGATGCAGAATACCCCAGAGGTGAAAGAGTGGTCATTGGTTGTTGGTGCAGGAAACAGAGGGGACTAGGAAGTGATGGGCAGGTTTGGTATCCAGGTCAGGAACGCAGAAGGACAGATGTTGGTAGATTTTGCAAAAAGGATGCAAATAGCTGCGGTGAATACTTTCTCCCAGAAGAGACAGGAGCATAGGGTAACATATAAAAGTGGAGAGAGAAGCACACAAGTAGACTACATCTTGTGCAGGCAATGTAATTTGAAGGAAGTCAGTGACTGCAAAGTCGTAGTGGGTGAGAGTGTTGCCAAACAGCATAGGATGTTGGTGTGCATGATGACACTGATGGTGAGGAAGGTGAAGAAGGCAAAGGCAGAGCAGAAGACAAAGTGGTGGAAGCTGAAAAAGGAAAAGCGTCGGGTTGTCTTCAAGGAGGAGTTGAAACAGGCTTTGGGTGGTCAGGAAGTGCTTCCAGATGACTGGACAACTACAGTCAATGTGATCAGGGAGATGGGTAAGAGAATACTTGGTGTGTCATCGGGAAGGAGAGTAGATAAGGAGACTTAGTGGTGGAATGAGGAAGTGCAGGAGTGTGTACAAAGGAAAAGGTTATCTAAGAAGAAGTGGGACATTGAGAGGACCGAAGAGAGTAAACAGGAGTACAGGGAGCGTAAAGTGAAGGGAGCAGTGTCAAAGGCCAAACAGAGGGCGTATGATGACTTGTATGCTCGATTTGAAAAGTAAAGAGGGAGAAAATGATTTATACAGGTTGGCGCAGCAGAGAAATAGAGATGGGAAGAACATGCAGCAAGTTAGAGTGATTAAGGACAGAGAGGGAAATGTATTGACTGATGACAGAAGTGTGCTGGGAATATGGAAAGAGTACCTTGAAGAGCAGATGAATGAGGAAAAAAAGTAGAAGAGTTGACCGTCGAGGACCAGGAAGTCGCAAAGATTAGTAAGGGAGAAGTGAGGAGGGCATTGAAGAGGATGAGGAGTGGAAAGGCAGTTGGCCCTGATGACATACCAGTTGAGGTATGGAAGTGTCTAGGGGAGGTAGCAGTAGATTTTCTGACAAGAATATTCAACAAGGTCTTAGAAAGTGAGCAGATGCCAGAGGAATGGAGGAGAAGTGTGCTTGTGCCCATTTTTAAGAAAAAGGGAGATGTACAGAGTTGTGGCAACTACAGAGGGATAAAGTTGATGAGCCATACAATGAAGTTATGGGAAAGAATAGTGGAAGCTAGACTAAGGGCAGAGGTCAGCATTTGTGAGCAACAGTTCGGTTTCATGCCATGAAAGAGCACCACAGATGCAGTGTTTGCTTTGAGGATGTTAATAGAGAAGTACAGAGAAGGTCAGAGGGATCTGCATTGTGCCTTTGTGGATCTGGAGAAAGCATATGACAGGGTGCTGAGAGAAGAACTACGGTATTGAATGAGGAAGTCTGGAGTGGCAGAGAAGTATGTTAGTGGTGCAGGACATGTATGAGAGATGTAAGACAGTGGTGAGGTGTGCTGTCGGTGGGACAGAAGAGTCAAGGTGGAGGTGGGACTGCATCAAAGGTCAGCTCTCAGCCCCTTCTTGTTTGCTATGGTGATGGACAGGCTGACAGACAAGGTTAGACAAGAATCTCCATGGACTATTATGTTTGCAGATGACATCGTGATCTGTAGTGAGAGCAGAGAACAAGTGGAGGAAAATCTAGAGGTGGAGGTATGCCCTGGAAAGGAGGGGAATGAAGGTTAGTCTCAGTAAGACAGAATACATGTGTGTGAACGACAAGGACCCAAGAGGAACGATGAGGTTACAGAGGGCAGAGATAAAGAAGGTGGAGGATTTTAAGCACTTAGGCTCAACAATCCAGAGCAATGGAGAGTGTGGAAAAGAGGTGAAGAAGCGCGTGCAGGCAGGTTGGAATGGATGGAGAAAAGTGTCCGGTGTGATGTGTGATAGGAGAGTATCGGCAAGAATGAAGGGAAAAGTGTACAAGACAGTGATGAGGCCAGCGATGTTATATGGTTTAGAGACAGTGGCCCTGGGGAAAAGACAGGAGTCAGAGTTGGAGGTAGCAGAGATGAAAATGTTGAGGTTCTCTTTGGGAGCAACGAGGATGGATAGGATCAGAAATGAGTACATCAGAGGGACAGCACATGTTAGATGTTTTGGAGATAAAGTCAGTGAGGCTAGATTGAGATGGTTTGGACATGTACAGAGGAGGGATAGTAAGTATATTGGTAGTAGGATGCTGAGGTTGGAACTACCAGGCAGAAGGCCCAGAGGAAGACCAAAGAGAAGATTTATGGATGTGGTGAAGGCGGACATGAAGGTCGTTGGAGTAAGAGTAGAAGATGCAGAGGATAGGGAGAGATGGAGGCGGATCATTTGCTGTGGCGACCCCCTGAAGGGAACAGCCGAAAGGAAAAGAAGAAGAAGAAGAAGAAGACAATAAACAATGTTAAACTATACAGCACTGTTGGAATAAAAATGTTTGCATGTTTGCCAATATCATGATTTGATGTGGGATAATTATATTGTTTCTAATGAATAAATACCATGTATTTATTCTGTACTATGGATTCCATAACAATAAAAATAAACTCAGTGATAAACTCAT
Organism: Plotosus lineatus; assembly: GCA_024760905.1. Taxonomy (NCBI): domain Eukaryota; kingdom Metazoa; phylum Chordata; class Actinopteri; order Siluriformes; family Plotosidae; genus Plotosus; species Plotosus lineatus. The sequence continues at coordinate 26,729,794 of CM045731.1, forward strand.
ATCACGCTATGTGCCAAATATACCCACAGATTGCTTTCTATTGGCATTAAAACATTTTGTTTATACTCACGTCTCCCGCAAAAAAAAAAAAAAAAAAAAAAAACCCACAAGAAACACTCTCCAAGATGGCGTCATGTTGGCAGCTTTGATCGAGGCATGCCCAGTGTAAAGTATTGGATGTCTATGGTAATTGCATTTCGTCGGTAGCCCAGAGGATTTTAATTTTTTGGTGGGGATTGCCGGAAGCCAATTGATATTTGAGGGAATATAGTATAATTAAAATACAAATTTTTTCTGAAAAATAATATTGTGATATTTTTATTTATTTTGCCGCTGTATGGAGAAATCGGGTTTTTTTCTTTGTAATATTAATCTGCGTTTCCTGCTATTCTAAACTAATCCACACAGTGGCACTGTGAGTGATTCGTTTTACTGATTCGACTCATTCAATGAATCACTTAATTTCTGACTCGTTAAATGGAAGAAATGTGTTGTCTATTATACTGTATATGCAAAACGCTTGTAATACTGTTGAAAACATTTATATGGAAAGTTAACAATGATCAGGTCGAGCGGCGGAGTTATAATTTTCCAATATTTACAAAATGTTAAAATGACTAATTTAAATTTAGAACTAATAATGAGATTGTAGTTAATCTCAGGAGAAATTTAATTAGAAAAGGAACAAAAATTGTTCATATTTATTGATGGTTTTTAAAACTTATATATAAATAAGTTCAGAACTTGATCGCAGCCGTAGCTAAATAGTTAAAGAACCGACTTTGGGACCGAAAGGCTGCTGGATCTGCGAACCAGCAGGGATAATGTGTGGTGCTGTGGGGAGGTGAGGTGGTGGTGGTGGGGCTGCACTTTCTTTTCCTTCACCTTCATGGCTGAAGTGCCCTTGAGCAAGGCGCCAAACCCCAACTGCTCTCCGGGCACCCCAATGTGTGGCAGCCCACTGCTCAGAGAGAGAGAGAGAGAAAGAGATAGAGAGAGAGAGAGAGAGAGAGAGAGAGAGAGAGTGTGTGTGTGTGTGTGTGTGCTCACTTTGGATGGGCTCCATACAGGCAATAATTTTTCCTGTGGGATTAATACAGAATTGATATTTTTTTTAAATCTCTTGTTTTACTTCTCTTTCTAGTGCCACTCAAAATTTTGGACAGTTTCTAGTTTATACTTATTACCAGAACACACATAGTAAACTCAATAAACACCAAAAAGTCCAAATTTATTCATCTTCTGAGCCGCTTAATCCTAATTAGGGTTGCAGGACTTATTTTCATTTATGAACACAGTAAAAAGTATTTTTATGAATATTTATTATTTTAACTCAACACTTGTAGCAAAAAAGTAAAGAAAAACCAAAAATTCCTATCTCAAAAAATTAGCATATTTCATCCGACCAATAAAAAAAAAAGTGTTTTTAATACAAAAAAAGTCAACCTTCAAATAATTATGTTCAGTTATGCACTCAATACTTGGTCGGGAATCCTTCTGCAGAAATGACTGCTTCAATGCGGCATGGCATGAAGGCAATCAGCCTGTGGCACTGCTGAGGTGTTACGGAGGCCCAGGATGCTTCGATAGCGGCCTTAAGCTCATCCACAGTGTTGGGTCTGGTGTCTCTCAACTTTCTCTTCACAATATCCCACAGATTCTCTATGGGGTTCAGGTCAGGAGAGTTGGCAGGCCAATTGAGCACAGTAATACCATGGTCAGTAAACCATTTATCAGTGGTTTTGGCACTGTGAGCAGGTGCCAGGTCGTGCTGAAAAATGAGAGTCTTCATCTCCATAAAGCTTTTCAGCAGATGGAAGCATGAAGTGCTCCAAAATCTCCTGATAGCTAGCTGCATTGACCCTGCCCTTGATAAAACACAGTGGACCAACACCAGCAGCTGACATGGCACCCCAGACCATCACTGACTGTGGGTACTTGACACTGGACTTCAGGCATTTTGGCATTTCCTTCTCCCCAGTCTTCCTCCAGACTCTGGCACCTTGATTTCTGAATGACATGCAAAATTTGCTTTCATCCAAAAAAAGTACTTTGGACCACTGAGCAACAGTCCAGTGCTGCTTCTCTGTGGCCCAGGTCAGGCGCTTCTGCCGCTGTTTCTGGTTCAAAAGTGGTTTGAACTGGGGAATGCGGCACCTGTAGCCCAGTCCACTGCTTGCACAGGTCCGCCAAGGTCTGGAATCGGCCCTTCTCCACAATCTTCCTCAGGGTCCGGTCACCTCTTCTGGTTGTGCAGCGTTTTCTGCCACACTTTTTCCTTCCCACAGACGTCCCACTGAGGTGGCTTGATACAGCACTCTGGGAACAGCCTATTCGCTCAGAGATTTCTTTCTGTCTTACCCTCTTGCTTGAGGGTGTCAATGATGGCCTTCTGGACAGCAGTCAGGTCAGCAGTCTTACCCATCATTGCGGTTTTGAGTAATGAACCAGGCTGGGAGTTTTTAAAAGCCTCAGGAATCTTTTGCAGGTGTTTAGAGTTAATTGGTTGATTCAGATGATTAGCTTAATAGCTCGTTTAGACTACCTGAACATGATATGCTAATGTTTTGAGATAGGAATTTTGGGTTTTCATGAGCTGTATGCCAAAATCATCAGTATTAAAACAAAAAGACCTGAAATATTTCAGTTGGTGTGTAATGAATCTAAAATATATGAAAGTTTAATTTTTATCAGTACATTACAGAAAATAATGAACTTTATCACAATATGCTAATTTTTTGAGAAGGACTAGTATATTGCTGTATGAGGATAAAGTGTAATTTTACATCCACTACAGCAGGTGGCAGTGGCTTCCTCACTGTCAGTGTGTGCCCAGAGGTAAAATAAGAAGTGAAGTTAATAACCCCACCATGGAAATTTTTAACAGGGACCACTGACGTAGAGAAAAATGAGACTGCGCACAGGCCCCTTTCGCGTGGTAATTCGGCTTCAACTTCCGGTTAGGGCAAAACATTGCTTTGGGTACTCTTTCACTTGATAGTTGACATCCTTTGGCATCCTTACAATTGTACTTTATGAAACATAATAACATCGAATTTAATTGGAATACGTTAGGTTTGGCTTGTTTTGTGTAAATATAGTTAATTCATGTTGCGCTGTTGGCTGTCAAAATCGTGCAGGCGGTCGCAACGAAGTAACTTTTCACCGGTAAGTGTGTTTCAGTTTAACCTTCATTAGGCCGTAGGCTTGAAACATAAGTAATGGGTCAGTCACACAGCGTTTTACGGCTTAATCACAGCCAAAACTCGTCCAAAAATGGTTTCCCGTGAAGCAGACAGTGTTGATCGTGTTGATGTTGAGTTTAAGACGTGATACAGTTGATTTTTAGACGTGGCAGGATGTGGGGAGAAATTTGAACGGTGCTGGACGGGGAAAAAAGTTTTGAACTGCTCAAAATTTTAGACCGTGGACAACCACGTGGTAAAGCCATGCTAAAGATGTGCGACACACGTGAAACACACGTAATAATCCGTGTTCTGGCAGTGATAAAAACTTGGGGAGACGTGATAAGATGCAAAAGTTTAGGGGTCTTTCACGGCCTGTCACGGTCAGAGCACGGCCATTGGGTGGGTGTTACATATTGGTATCACGAGAAATACCGGCTTATCACTGACAAATGGATTTTTCTATGTATGTAGCACGGACATGTCACTACCGAAACTTGATCACGTCTAAATACGAGTGATCACTGCCTAATCACTTCTATGGGAAGTGGTGGTCTAGTGGTATAGGGCGCTGGATCACTGATCCAAAGGTTGGGGGTTCGAGTCTCCACAAGGTTGTCACTGTCCCCCCCCCCCCCAATGCAGCTAACTGGGTTATCAAAGGCGGGCCATGTCTCTCACTGTCTATGGTGAGAGGTTCAGGTAAAAGAACCATTGCTGACTTTCGTAAAGAGTAGCCGCAAAGTCGTCAGCGTGTTTCTGTCCCTTGCTAAAAAGGGTTGTGACAGGAAGGGCATCCGACGTAAAAACCTCTGCCAAATCAAATGTGCGCTGTGGCGACTCCCGAGTAAAAGGGAAAAAGCCGAAAGGAAGACAGACAGACAGACTAATCACTTCTGATTCACAGCATATAAAATTCCGTTATCTTCTGAGACCTCGGCACTTGCAGTCTAGATGTCAAGGATGTCAAGGACATGAACCCACGATGCCGTGATGTCCTCATCTTCATGCTCCAACACCAACAGAACCAACTGATACAGGCCCAACATATAAGAGAAGAAGAAGGGGGGAGGGGGGGGGGTGATATGGAATATCTGGGTGCGTGACTAATTTGGGAGGAGACCTAAGCTGGGACTTTATGACCGTCTCATGAATTAAAACAACTTAAAAAACTAAACTCAAGCGTTATTCCTTCTCACACTCGGTCATGCGCGCTGCGGGCCACACCCACAAGACATGAATTCAAAGTGCATTCCCTGCATGAAATATGAAATATGTGTTAAAAGTAAAATAAAATTATTTATTAAACCATTTAAACATTTTATTAACATATTAAACCATTTTATGAACATATTTATTAATTAAACCATTATTAAACATTTTTATTAACACACACACACACACACACACCTCTCTCTCTCTCTCTCCTTGCGCACTGCGGGCCACGCCCACAAGACGTGTATTCAAAGTCCGTTCCCTGCTTCACAAACTCAACTTTAATTTGATTCATTGAGGGATCGGAATTCCAGATGAGCTCAAATTCACTCACATTTATTAAACATTTACTGAATTAAAACAACTTAAAAAACTAAACTAAAAACTAAAGGGTTATTTCATCTCTCTCTCTCTCTCTCTCTCTCTCTCTCTCTCTGTCCCGGGCCACGCCCACAAGACATGAATTCAAAGCGCATTCCCTGCTGTACCATTTACTGAATTAAAACAACTTAAAAAAAATAAACTAAAAACTAAAGCGTTATTCTCTCTCTCACTGCGGGCCACGCCCACATGACGTGAGTTCAAAGCGCATTCCCTGCTTGACAAACTCAACTTTAATTTGATTCCTTGAGGGATCAGAATTCCAGATGAGCTCAAATGCGCCCACATTTATTAAACATTAATTAAACAACTTAAAAAACTAAACTAACAACTAAAGCTGAAGCTTCATTCTGTCTCTATCTGGGAGGCCAGAGGGGCGGGATGTTGAGAGACAGCCAATGAGAGAGCAACTCGCGCGATTGGCACGTTTGAATTTATTTTCGTATTTCGGGGATGGAATTTCGTACAAAGGGGTCTTCGTAAATTGGGGCCGACTGTATATGTGTGTGTGTATATATATATATATATATATATATATATATATATATATATATATATATATATATATATACACACATATACACAGTACCATAATTAGTGAAATATTGATACTGATATCCAAGAAAAAACACTGTGTTATAATTTATAAAGGTATAAATTAAATGCATTGAGAAATAAAAGCTCAAACTGTATTTTTATCATTATTTTTTAATAGGTAAAATACAACTCTCCTAAAATGATGCTTAAATATAGGCAAAAAGCTGCAGCTATAGCTACATACAAGCCTTATCCAAAAGAGAAGGGACAGAGAGAGAGAGAGAGAGAGAGAGAGAGAGAGTACTCCTAATAATAAACAAGGAAAACCAGACTGAATGTTCCACGAATATTAATTTATAAGTCAGGTGTGAATTTAAAAATCATTGCGACATGGAGGAGAAAGGTGGTATCACAATAAAGAGGGATGCAGCTGTGGTAATGGAGAATAATTATTTTTGTTTGCTTGCTTTGGCTGCTGAGATTTAAAGAAGAAGAGATGGAACGAGAGGAAGATCACTAGCGACACACACAGCTGATTAGTTTTGGTTTTATTTTCTTTTACTGAATAAAAAACATTCATTTTGGTGTTGCTTCAAAGCTGAATCACTCAGATGAGTATGAGGTGTGTGTGTGTGTGTGCGCGTGTGTGAGTGTGTGTGAGTGTGTGTTGTCTACATAGCAGGACAGGTAAGAGGTTGAACCCCTTTGATCTCCAGTGCCTTGTTGAGTTGAACCTCCAGAACTTTTCCTGCTTTAATGAGCTTAATGTTCCTCATGCAGCCTTTAAATGGAGTGTTGATGGTCAATCCAAACTGCTTCAGGCCCTCTGTAACACACACACACACACACACACACACACACACACACACACACACACACACACATACACACACACACACACACACACACACAGGAGAGAAGTAATCTTTACTTTCGTCTCCTTTTTATCATGAAAAAAAATCTTTTATCCAAGTTTTACGGATAAGTAATTTGGGGATGTTTCTATCTCGCAAAATAGATTCCAACACACACAATTCACACTCCTAGGTGTGATTTGGAACAACTAATTAATCATGTCTTTAGACTGTGGGAGGAAACAGGAGTACCCAGAAGAAACCCACACAGGTACAGGGCAAACATGCAAACTTCACATAGAAAAGTCATCACTGAACCCAGAACTCAAGCAGCTGGGTTTCTGAGCTGCTTCATTCCAGTTTTGAGAAAAGGATTACAGACACTCCTCAACTTACGTTTTAGTTTGGTTCCGGACGGCCGAACGTAAGGTGAAAAAAAACACAAGTTGTTACTGTATGTTCCAGTGACGTATGACGTTCATACTGTACTATACATCCATAAATACCATTACCGTATCTCATAAAACACCCCTAAATAAATTATTATAAACATAACATTGTAAAATAATATCAAATAAATCAAATAACATCAACATTAATTTCAAATAAATTAAATTCAAGCAAAATAATTTCAAATAGATCAATTTTAATCAAATTCACTCATCAAATATCAAATACAGTATCAAATATAACCTTTAACATTCGCTGTGATGCGATCTTTCTGCTTGTAAATGGTTCCGATGGTCGATAGAGCCATTTGGAAGAAACGTGTAACATTCGCATGTTTTTCACCAGCATCGATTTTCTTGATAATAGCCATCTTCGTTTCTAACGAGATGTCTTGCCGCTTTTTCTGATTACCACTATCACTAGTAGGCTTACGCTTCTGACCAACCATATTTGCTTATGGTTACAAAAGTCCGCAAAACAGTGTAAACACAAAGATCACAGAGACAACATCTTACACAAGGGGAACATGTAGTGAACTGGGAAGAAGGAGGGGCACGTTCAGTCTGCCGTTTGTAAACAATGGACCCAGCGTCATTGCTTCATTACGTCAGCGTACTATGTAGGTACGTCTCGCACTACAGAGAGCACGCTAAACTCAAAATTTGACATAATTTAAAAAACAAACAAACAACCCCCCCCCCCAATAAAATAAAAAAATAAGTAAAACGATTGAATGTAAGTCGTGGAGCGTCTGTATATCTAAATCATTTTTCTACTGTGATGTTCTCACCCCCTAATTTAGTCACAATGTACAAAAATAGAAGCTTCTCCACACTCAGTCTTCACTTCACTTCACTTATCCCTTAACATCCGAGGATGTCGTTGGGGCACCTTCATGGCGAGACTTGGGCTGATTTGGCCTGGCGGAGCCCATCCCTCTCCAGGTCATAGAAACACGCTGACAGCTTTGCAGCCTACTCTTTACGAAGGTAAGCAATGGTTCTTTTACATGCCTCTCACCAAAGACAGTGAGAGACATGGCCTGCTTTTGATAACCCAGTTAGCTGCACTGGGACATTCAGTCT
>CM045731.1:26742500-26760000 GCA_024760905.1 Plotosus lineatus
GGAGCAGGAAGTAGCAAAGATTAGTAAGGGTGAGGTGAGGAGGGCACTGAAGAGGATTAAGAATGGAAAGGCAGTTGGTCCTGATGATATACCTGTGGAGGTATGGAAGTGTCTAGGAGAGGTAGCAGTAGATTTTCTGACAAGAACATTCAACAAGATCTTAGAGAGTGAGCAGATGCCGGAGGAATGGAGAAAAAGTGTGCTGGTGCCCATTTTTAAGAACAAGGGAGACGTGCAGAGTTGCGGCAACTACAGAGGGATAAAGTTGATGAGCCATACGATGAAGTTATGGGAAAGAATAGCGGAAGGTAGACTAAGGGCAGAGGTCAACATTTGTGAGCAACAGTTTGGTTTCATACCAAGAAAGAGCACCACAGATGCAATGTTTGCTTTGAGGATGTTAATAGAGAAGTACAGAGAAGGTCAGAGGGAGCTGCATTGTGCCTTTGTGGATCTGGAAAAAGCATATGACAGGGTGCCAAGAGAAGAACTGTGGTATTGCATGAGGAAGTCTGGAGTGGCAGAGAAGTATGTTAGAGTGGTGCAGAATATGTATGAGAGATGTAAGACAGTGGTGAGGTGTGCTGTTGGTGGGACAGAAGAGTTCAAGGTGGAGGTGGGACTGCATCAAGGGTCAGCTCTGAGCCCCTTCTTGTTTGCTATGGTGATGGACAGGCTGACAGACGAGGTTAGACAAGATCCCCCATGGACTATGATGTTTGCAGATGACATTGTGGTCTGTGGTGAGAGCAGAGAACAAGTGCAGGAAAATCTAGAGAGGTGGAGGTATGCCCTGGAAAGGAGAGGAATGAAGGTTAGCCTCAGTAAGACAGAATACATGTGTCTGAACAACAAGGACCCAAGAGGAATGGTGAGGTTACAGGGAGCAGAGATAAAGAAGGTGGCGGATTTTAAGTACTTAGGCTCAACAATCCAGAGCAATGGAGAGTGTGGAAAAGAGGTGAAGAAGCATGTGCAGGCACGTTGGACTGGTTGGAGAAAAGTGTCCGGTGTGAAGTGTGACCAGAAGATATCGGCAAGAATGAAGGGAAAAGTGTACAAGACGGTGATGAGGCCAGCGATGTTGTATGGTTTAGAGACAGTGGCCCTGAGGAAAACACAGGAGGCAGAGCTGGAGGCAGCAGAGATGAAAATGTTGACGTTCTTTTTGGGAGTAATGAAGATGGATAGGATCAGGAATGAGTACAGCAGAGGGACAGCACATGTAAGATGTTTTGGAGACAAAGTCAAAGAGGCTAGATTGAGATGGTTTGGACATGTACAGAGGAGGGATAGTGAGTATATTGGTAGTGGGATGCTGAGGTTGGAACTACCAGGCAGATGGCTTCGAGGAAGACCAAAGAGAAGATTTATGGATGTGGTGAAGGAGGACATGAAGGTAGTTGGTGTAAGAGAAGAAGATGCAGAGGATAGGGTGAGATGGAGGCAGATGATTCGATGTGGCGACCCCTGAAGAGAACAGCCGAAAGGAAAAAAAGAAGAAGTTGTTGAATATTCCGATAAAAATTCTTGCTTTCTTTTCATCACCACTTTGGGTTTCCAGCAACCGTTCAATGATTGGCTCTGGCTTCCACAAAGATAGCTGCCGATTCATGGAAATCGACCTTCTTTGCTGCCAATTAACGAATCACATGGATCATATAACAGTAACATCCTGTGAGATTATCGTGAGACTTGGCTTTGCCAGGAAGGTAAACATGTAAACACAGATCAAATTTGATGCAATTCATCAGAATTATTGATAAAGATTTCGGGATATCAAAAGTCAAAGGTGAAGGTCAAAACAAGGTCAGACGTAGAGCGTTTATAACTTAAAAACACATGTGAATAAGCATGCTGTTACTTTGGAACACTGATAGGAAACGATGTGTGGACTTTCTAAAGAGACATTTGACCCTGAGTAACCTTCAAAGGTCAAAATCCAGCCATCTCTTAAATCCTTTAAACAACAGAATTTTTGGGATAATTTGATCACACACACACACATACACACACACACACATATATCTATATATATATATATATATATATATATATATACTATTGTGTTATCATAATAAGAGCACAAGGGTAATTAAAAACAGAAACCGCACATGACCTAGTTTGTACATTAGTCATGCTGTGGCTTTACATCCCATGAGAGCTCCTCTAATTATTTTAATATTAAGGACATTGTTCTCATAAGTCAATTTTGAGTCATTATTATGTGATGACTAAAAGGCTGTATAATTTCTCATTTATTTCATAGCTATTGATAAAAGACTGATTTAAAACATGATTTTATTTTTTTTTAATTATTGATGTGCTCTAACTATCTGTTCGACTTAGCAACAGTGTTCTCAAGTGCACTGCGTGATAATTTTTCTATATCCTAATGCTGATTTAAATAACAAATACTATGTAATGTTTGACCAAACAGCCGTACAAATTATATTTTCAAGAATATGAAAGCAACAGTGAATATATAGAAGTATTTATGAGATTTTATTATATAATCTATGTACTCTATTTACATATACAGTCAGCCCCTAACTTACGAAGACCCCTGTGTACGAAATCCTCAGGTTACGAAAACCATTTCCCTAAGTTTCCGTCCCCGAGATACGAAACAACCCCCTCTTACGAAAAGAAATTAAAAATTCAATCAAAATTTCACACGACGCGCAAGTTGCTCTCTCACTGGCTGTCTCTCAACATCCCGCTCCGCTGGCCTCCCAGATAGAGACAGAAGGAAGCTTCATTCTTTAGTTTTTAGTTTAGTCTTTTAAGTTGTTTTAATTCAGTAAATGTTTAATAAATGTGGCTGCATTTGAGCTCATCTGGAATCCTGATCCCTCAAGGAATCAAATTGAAGTTGAGTTTGTCAAGCAGGGAATGTGCTTTGAAGTCACGGCTTGTGGGCATAGCCCACAGCGCGCGCGAGAGAGAGAGAGATAGAAAGAGCGCGAGAGAGAGAGAGAGAGAGAGAGGTGTGTGTGTGTTAATAAAAATGTTTACTAATGGTTTAATTAATAAATATGTTGATAAAATGGTTTAATATGTTAATAAAATGTTTAAATTGTTTAATAAATAATTTTCTTTTACTTTTAACACATATTTCATACAAAATTGGTGTACTTTTACCGTTTTTAAAGGGTTTATGGGGTTTAACCAGTCCAAAGACTGGAGCCTTGGAACGAATTAGGCGCTTAACATGTAAGATGCCACCCATACTTACGAAATCCCTGCTATACAAAAAGGGCTCTGGAACGGATTCATTTCGTAAGTTGGGGGCCGACTGTACTAATTATATGAATATGCACAACCCTGATGATAAAATAGTTGATGTAAGGTTAACAATCAAAAAATAAGGATTGGTATGAATAGAGCTAGAACACAACCTTGTGCCAGTGTCCATCATTAATGAAGCGAGGAACACTGACAGACGTGTTTCCGCTGCCGAGGTCGAAACTCAGGTGAGCCATTCCTTCCTTCACCTGCACCGTGGCAAAGTCGGCGTGGTTTATTCTGGCCATGTAAAACACTAATCCCGAATCGGCCTCTGTCCTCAGCTCAAACTCGATGATCAGGCTTAAACACAAACAAGCAAATACAGCTTTTGACATACTAAACTTGTTAGTTCATTAAAATTATAATTTTAAAGTTAAACAATCTTAACAAACCCTGATTTGAGGAATATGGAAATTACAAGTCATTTGCATCCAGAAAAATTATTTGATCATATAATTTAAACATGTTAATTATAATTGAGCAGCACGGTGGAGTAGCAGTTACGGTTCAGTCTAGGCGTTTCTGTGTGGACTCTGCATGTCCTCCCCTTGCTTGAAACGATTTTATCTGGGTACTCCAGTTTCCTCCAACAGTCCAAATATAATTAATTCAACCACAAAATGAATACAATAAATTTATTCACAAGGTTCTCAGTTTCCCACAAACATTCTGATTGAGATTCTGTGCGAAACGGAAAACCCTTTGTTGTAGAGTTCGAATGAAGGTTCCCTCTGAGGTACACTTCAAAGTATTTTTCATCTTGATGATGATAATGATTTGTGTTTACCTGTTCTTCACCTTCTTATCATCAAACTCAAACGCCATGTGGCTGTTCCTTGACAGACCAAACTGCTTTGCTTCATCCAGCACTTCAGGCTCCGCCTCCACCACACAAGACGCCTGCATGATTAGTTGAACAGAACATCAGTCATATTATAAACGGTATACGATTTATATTATTGTCTAATTATGTGTGGAGTTCTGAACACTTTTGTACATTTATTATAGGTGCCCTGCTGTAGCTTGCCTGTAGGTGGGGTAAGAGTACACAACATGAATATTGACGTCAGCGTTCTCGCTGCTGTTTCACTGTACAGTGTTGGATTCTTGATGGAAGTTTATTAGTGGATTAACCAGGCCATGATTCATATCAATGAAAATATTCTGGCTAATATGGCATCAATATTCAGAGTATTTAACCAATTCAATGAAAGTATTTGATTAGTAATGATGTGAAGACACACTTCTGTGTGCAAATACAATAACAGTACCAATGTTTGATGGGCATCAATGGGAACAGCAGGAATGGTGATTACGTCAGCAGGAGGCGAAGCCTAGAAGCAGCAGGGTGAAATGGGAAAATGCACCATCATGCATTGATTTAACTTAAGCTATTTGATCAGTTTCAAATTTCTTGCATTATCTGCCTTCATGCCTTCAGGCAATATAAAAGACGCCTGCTCCTAAATATAGCAATTTTCTGCTAAAGTAATTTTCAGTAGGAAAGTGGAAAATCTTGAAGCAGCAATTTTGACTTGTATAAAGGTGACCGTTCCTGGCAAGACTTGCCTGATATAGTACGGTGACATTCCATACCAATTTATGTGACTCTTATACTTTCCTTGCAATCCTTTACCATGTTGTAAAGCTTTTCATGAATAGTGGGCTAGATTACACCATACACTATTTAACATTAGTTTATAAAGCTAGCTAATTGCTAATAACCGCAATCATGAAATTATCCCATTAGCTAGTGGACTCCTAAGCTAATGTTGACTCTCGATCAGTGTGATATTTGATATTAAAATCTATTAATTTAAGCAGTAATGTGAAATTTTTGATAGCAAGCTTCATAAGTAACCCTAACACCAACCCGAAGCTTTTACTGATGTATAAAATAATTAAGAACAAAACAGAGTCTATCATTTCAAAATGCTGTTAGTAAATTTATACTGTAATAAACATTAATTGAAGATCAAATTGCTTTTAATACTTGATGAAATTAAAAGTAGCCTATCACGATAAACTCAGACCTGTGGACATGACTGTGTTGAAAAAAATAAAGCAAAATACACTATGATGCTAATATAAGAAGCTAACTCTGCCATAAAATGCTTACCACAAAAACTAATAATTTTTTTCAAATTAAATTGGTGTTTTCACAGTAATTTTCTAGCTAGCTTTTCTAGCTAATAATACAGCATCGTAACAATTAATACCGCAGTTTGACTAGCTAAAACTTGCAAAGAAAATAAGATAGGTAATGACTTTAATTAAGTCTAAAACAAAGGTGTCCAATCTTATCCACAAAGGGCCAGTGTGGAAGCCTGATTTCATTCCAAATACGTAGGAAACACAACATTGACCTGTTTGAAAGTGAAGATCCGTTGATATTTAAAAAGGTGTAAGACGTGGTTCCTGTATGGTGGGAATGAAAACCTGCTCCCACACTGGCCTTCTGACAATAAAATTGGACACCCCTGGTCTATGACTTGAATCTAACACAAATTAATACTTGGGAACAAAGCCCTACCTATTTAACAACTGTTTTGTTGATATAACAAACTCACTACCTATATAACAATATACTATATTTATATTATATATTATATACAATATACTATACTATATAACAAACCTACCACTTGTTAGATTATTTAGGTAACAATTTTTAATTTTAGGCAAAGTTCTGATATAAATTCGTAGCCACATAAAAATATATCTAATTACCTTTTAATGTCAGACCTGCAGTCTAAAATAAACTAATGTACCAAAAGCAATTTTGCTAGCTGAAACTGCTAATTAATTATTCATCAAATTACACTTAATAATATCCAAATCAGGGTAAATAAATAAGATTGATCATCTGGCAGATAATTTTTGCTCACTGGGCAGTAATACTGTACAGGTTATAAAATGGGGGGAAACATGGTGGTCAAATTAATATGAATATGTAAAACACCTATAATTAATGGGCGTGGCTTTCATGAACAGGAAGTTACTTGTGGAATACGCTCTTTAACATAATAAACCTGCTAAATGAAGCAGCAAAAGAAGAATAATCAGCATTAGCGTTAGTGCTGTTAGCACCAAGTTGAGAGGAGGAAACAGTTAAGAGGTAGGGTAGCTCCTACTCTCTTTCTCTCTCTCCATCCATCTCACTTCACTTCTGTCTTTGTCTCCGTCTCGATATATAACGTCTGTCGTCACCCTATCTTTGAGGCTAATGGCCTGGAAAAGTGCTCCATTTTATAGCAGTTCACACACACACACACACACACACACACACACACACACACACACACACACCCACACTCTCTCAACAGCTGTTCTCCAACCATCACTTTTTTTGTATCCACAATGCCCAACAGAACTTACAGTGGATGATGGAGGCAGTGGTCTCACTGTATCAATGGGTAATTTGGGTGGCGTAACGTCCTCTTCCTCTTCTTCTTCTTGTGGAGCCGGAGGAGGGTGTGGAGCTACATCAGAACACCGCCCAATTTCTGCATTCTCGAAGGACACTGGTTGGGAGAAGTCCATGGGGCTGTATTTGATTGACAGATTTGCAGAATTAGACAAAAACAAAAATAAACAAATACTATTTTCTTTATTTCTACAAATAGAAAAATCTCAGGTGATTTAGAAGATGCATAAACAAATAGAAAACACCTCTCCTTTCCCTTGCCATTTGAATTTGCTAGCCCATTCGCTCACTGCTAATAATAATAAACTAGCTGGCATATATCAATAATGCATAGTCTGAATTGGTTTCATTTTCCAGTTTATTTACAATTTCATTTATCATTATCATTTCAGTATCAATTAAAGCAAACAACCAGAACAGTCCCATGACCCATGATCTGAACATGGCTAACGTTAGCCAATAAAGCTAACTAGCTATCTGACAAAAACTACCAATCTGATAACTGATATATAATATAGTATGTAAGAATTGTCGTAATGCAAGTGTTCATTTTAGAAATTTAAGTAGATTCGCATTCAAGTAAGATCAGATAAAGTTAGCATGCCTGCATGTTTTCTGCCAACCAAATAGCTAATAGTTGACTAGCTTGAAAGAAAGGATGGGGGGGGGGGGCAATTTTTTTTCTTATTACAGTAGCTAGCTAATTATTTATTCAAACTGCTAATTATCCATAATAGCTAGCAACTTAATAGCTTGTTTCTTCTTAACATAACCCTGTTATCAAGAAGTAGAAAGTTAATGAATTAGCAGATAATATTTTTTGAAAGTTGATTGAACTGAGAAGGTTTTCATGTGGTTAAATGTCTATTATACCATATCATATCATACATCTTATATCATATCAGGGCGAGAGTCAGGGGTGAATTTCATTACAAAGTGAACACACACACACACACACAGAGACACAGACACAAACACACACACATACACACACACACACACACACACACACTCACACACACCAGAGTGACTAGTGAATAATGGCCATGGTTATGAGCAAGGACACACTCGTTTAACGCTCTGCCACTGAGGTCAAGGGCTTTCTGACAGAGATTCATACTCGTCATTAGCGAAAGAAAAACCCAACGATTCATTTATATGACTGCACCTCAAAACAGCGCCATGGGCCAAACGAGTGTCTCATTTTATACCATAAAAATATACGCACACACACACACACACACACACACACACAGAGCATTACACTTTCTTTTGTGTGTACAACAGTAATGGCTAACGTGGCTCATCGGATTTACAGCATGTTATTATTGACCCTGATACACAGCCCGATTAGTTTATTACAGCAGTAAAAATGTTTTCAGGGCTTTTATCTATCAGCTGATGTAATGCAAACTGTCCAGTAGGGGGAGCACAAGGTCTGATTCACAAAAAAATTAACTCTAAACATCCTACCTAATATTAACCAAAAATTAATTTCTTGACATTTGTTTCTTTATTTATATTCTGGACTGGAGTTATACTTGTAATTTACAGCCAAGTTATGAAAGCATATGGACACTAGTTTGAATTTGTGTGGAGTTGTTTGGTATTAAATAGACCTTCTGATATGGTTTATCATGTTGTTTACTCCAGTACTAACTATAAATATGGTGAGGTGAAAAACAGCCTTTAAAAATCAAACAGCTAAGTGATAATTAAATGTTTCTTATGAAAAAGTTTAACTCTGGATACTTAGTGTGTATGTGTGTGTATTGTGTGTGTGTGTGTGTGTGTGTGATGTACATTGTGTTAATTAGAAGGTTCCAGATGCAGCCCTCGAATGGCAGGCCAGGTCGCTGCATTCCACCTTTTATGTCATCTGGTACTCCACCCACAAAAAGTCTCTGAATTATAATTGGATGATCATTGGGTAATGCCTGGTCCAACCGTTCCTCTTCATCCACCTGCACTGAGAATGAGCTGATACACACACACACACACACACACACTATCAATAGCCAATCTTTACTAGTTAAAAGCAAGAAGAATGAAGATAAAAAAAAAAGTGAGACAATAGAAAGTAAAAGCTGAGTAAGAGAATGAAAATCAAAATAATGAAAGAAAAAGTAAGAAAAAAGGAATGTGAACTAACATGAGAGATAAAGCAACCAAGAAGTTATATTAGTTATATAGGATGCAGAAAGAAAAAGAGATAGACAACCACCAGTTGAACGTATGACTCTCTCACCCTCCTGAGTGGCGGCGGATGCGTAGTGAGTGCTCAAGTCCATCATGTAGAATCCCTCCGAGTTTTCTGGTGGCGCGCCGTGGGTTCTTACTACCACTGAACACCTGCACTTCCAGAGTTCCCTTATTCAACTGCACTGACACATGTGGCTACATATAGACAAACAGGGAAAAAAGATCCAATTGTTTACCCTCAAGCTTCTTAAAAATATAGCACGAGTTGGACAGCAGGAAGATAAACAGAAAATTAATCCGACAGACAGAAGGACAGACAGCCACACAAGCAGTTATATAGATATATAAACAGACAGTTTTAAAAAAGAGAAAATCAGCCAGAAAAACAAAAAACAGCCAGACAGATAGCTAGACAGTCACATAGACAACCAGAGAGAGAGAGCCAGACAGGCAGTCAGCCAATTTCAGATGTCTAGTCAGACAGAAAGACAGACAGACAGATTGTCACACAGACAGCTCTCTAGACAGAAAAACAACCAGTTTGAGAGTCAACTTAAGAATTAGAAAACTGGCCAGGCAGTGGGTCAGCCAAAGTGTAAAATAGACAACAAGCCAGACAGAGGGTTATCCAAAGCACGAGACAGACAGCCAGACAGAGGGTCAGCCAAAGAATCAAAAAGGCAAATAACTAGACAGAAAGACAGACAAGGGGAAAGCCAAAGAGTCAAATAGAAACTCAAAAAGAAAATCAGCCACACAGAAGGTCAGTCTGAGAATCAGTAGGTAAGCTGCAGGGCAGAAAACCAACCAACCAGAGAGTAAGCCAATGAGTCACACAAACAACCAGCCAAATAAAAAGACGAGACATAGAGACAGTCTGAGTCAAATAGACAACCAATTCGAATTAGGTATCTGCCCAGTCAGGTACAGTCAGGAAGTGTCCAGCGAAGTGCATCTGACAGAGCTAGACAGACATGTAGAGAGACACACTCTACCCAGACAGGGTTGATAACTAGACGTCCAGCCAGTACTGCGCCTACATCACTCAGTGTTGTAGAGAGGAATCCGGTAGACTCAAGGACTAAGTCTTCATGAGGCTCAGGAAAATCCAAGGTCTGGTGTGACATAGCAGGAAGCCTGTTTCACTTCTGCTCAAAGGGGTAGAACTGGGTCTAGTACATTTAGAGTTAGAGGAGCTTTACAGCAAATGCTTCACCCTTGCTTCTGGCTGAAAAGGATCCAATACCACATCCCCATGCCAACTTTTGTTCTGCCACAGAAGCCTTTCTAATGACAAAAATGTCAGGCCTTAGAGACATCCGCAGGTCCACCACCATTGTGATGAAACTACAGCTAAACAGGAACCTCCTGAGGCTCAATGAGATATCAGAATTTGACATCTACCTCTATTCTCCAGACGGAGAGACTCCTAATATTACCAGTGAACAAAATGCTACGGGCCACCTTGCTAGCGTTCTATCCAATACAGCTTTCTCTGGGAGTAATGGGCTTCGCATTATAGGCTCAAAGGGTTCCTGTAGCTTTCCAACACTTACTTGGACAACCTCCAGCTGTGGTAACTAAAAGAAGGATAAGCAATAATGGCTGATGTGGCCTCCCCTTTTTTGACATGGGGAAAGAGGAAAGACGACAAATGCGACTCCCTAAGAAAAGACATGACAGCAGCTGAAACGCACAAACACGCCATCTTTATGACCTGCTCTTCACTGGACAACATCGTTCCACCATCCGCTTTCTTTTCGCAGTGTTTTCACTTAATACACCTAATAAAGCACTGATGTAAAGTTTAATGTGATTGCATGCCCTGCCTGTCTTAGCATCACATTGTGTAACTATTGTGCTTTTTATGAACTTCGAAAGCCAAGTAATATAAACTAATTTAATCCGAGGTGACCTTAAGAAGACCACACATTCCATAGTGGACTGACCTGGATGACCATAAAATCTCTTCTAAGAGTAGAATGTGTGACTTTGAACAAGATCTTCACACACACACACACACACACACACACACACACACACACACACACACCATCCTTGAGTAGACACAGAATTAAAGCGGGGCATGCGTAAGCATGGTTTCATTCTCAAAAGCCCTCATGGCAGGAGCAAGCAAGGAACGAAAAAATAGAAGAAAATGAAAAAGGGAAGCAGAATACAACCCCCGGCCTCGTCCACTTCATTTAGGGTCTGTAATGATTTTCAAAAAGGGGACGCTCTTGGACGCTGTCCCGTGAGGAGCTGGTGCAAATTGGACCCCATCCATCAATGAGACGGAGAATAAATCTATTTTTTATGAGCAAGGGACACACAGAGGCAGCGAAGGAGTGTGTTAGGGAGGGAGAAAGAGCAGGTTAAAGCTACGACCTGCACCACGTAATTGATGTGATGCCCTCGAGATAGAGCGAGAGAAACAGGGTACAAGAAAGTGTGTGTGAGAGAGAGAGCGAGAGAGAGAGAGAGGGAGAGAAAGAAAGAGAGGCATTAGAGAAAGAGATGTAGGATGTCATATTTTAATTAAACTGATCCTTGTGTCACTTGGTCCTTGGAGGGTGTGCGCTTTGTTTTATAGCAATCACACACACACACACACACACACACACACACACACACACACACACACACACACACACACACACACAGGTGAGTCATCAATCTCCTTTATGGTATGTGAGACACACCGCTATCCCGCCGGCATCATCACTGTTACGGTGAAATGAGCACTGCAGACACTCATCTTCCTCCCCCCCTTTCTCTCCATCAATCTTTCTCTTAATTTCCCTCAATCCGTGTCTGATTCTGTATTTTTTTAACAAGATATTTTTTTTCACTCATATTCTCCATTGCTCTGCCAATCATCATCATCATCATCATCATCATCATCATCATCATCATCATCATCATCATCTCCCATCTCACTGATTCTCTTTTTCTGGCTTTGGGGTTCTTTGGATGTTTGGTGGTGTAGTGGTTAGCATGTTTGGCTCACAGCAAGAAGGTTCTGGGTTTGAGTTCTGGAGTCTGTAAGGGCATTTCTGTGTGGACTTGACATGTTCTCGCTCTCTGTGCTTGCACAGGTTTCCTCGAGGTGCTTTGGTTTCTTCCACAGTTTAAAGACAGGCACATTAGGCTAATTGGCTGTTCTCAATTGCCCCTTGGTGTGAGTGTAAGTGTGAATGGTTGTGTGTGTGTTGCGATTGACTTATGAGCTGTGCAGGGTGTAACCAACTTTCTCCCAGTGTCGGCTGAGATAGGCTCAGGTTTTTCTGTCTTGATTGGTTTGTCTGTGGGAACTGACTTACCTCTCCAGTCTGCCTGCGTTTGCGGCCTGGGTTCTGGAAACGTTTCTGGTTCTGAATGTTCTGTGTGCTCTGAACATGATGGGTCAAGGTGGTCACTCCGCCTCGGCCATACAGGATAATGCCGTTCTCATTTTTTGTGCTGAAGGACAGCGTAATCTCTGAGCTGGAATCAAAGACCATGGGACTCAACTCCACAAAGCCAGGTCTGGAGAAACTGACAGTGTGGACGTTCTGAAGCAGATGTCAGACAAGGCTATGGGTTAGAGTGAGGGGAAAAAAGAAACACAGACAGTTTTAAAATAAAAAGAACGAGAGCCAGACCTCTATACTGCAGCCTTTGGTTAGTCCGGTGTAGTCTGAGCTGCTTAGGATGTTGTATGGCGTTCGGGAAACTTCAATGTCCTTCATACATCCAGCGTATCTCTTCAGGGTCACCTCAGGTCTGATACATCACACACACCAAGATACAGGACTGTCAGAGTAATTCAGAACCTGTTCTTTCATAGAAGCATTCTCCTGTTCATTACTTCTTGTTCCCTTTTGAACCCCCCACCCCCCCCCCCCCCCATCAGCCATGTCTCGTAAGCCCAGTTGTTTTGTCCATTTGGTTCTAGGACTTTCAAAGAAGTTCTTATATCTTAACTTTAGCATCAAAAATAAAATAATAATATCACTCGTAACTATAATTAGGGTCACAGGGAGGCTGGCGCCCATCTCATCCACAGTAAATATAGACTACACACGAAAAAAATCATAGAGCCTACTGTTGTGTTCTGGTTTAATAACATTTTCAGTTCATGGCCCATCTCTGCTATACATCGCCTGCCTGCTCCATGTGCTTCCTCTGCACTTTCCACTCTCTGTTAATTAACTTGATTAGATACCGTGTTTAGATACCATTCCCTATCAAAAGGATGCTGAGCCCCCAGAACTCTCTGAGAGGGAGTGTCCTTACATCACCTAGGCAACCAGCCATTCAATTAAAAGAATGCATTGAGTGTTCTCTCTTCCACGTGTTTGTTTGCAGGAGTGGTGGTGCTGCTCACATGACAGAGACAGAGAGATTTCAGAACATGTAAAACCCCACAATTTATTACTTGGGGATTTCTGTTTTTTTTTTTGTTTTTTTTTTGCAAAAATGACTCCCCTGTTCGCTGCAAAACAAACAAAAAACAAGAAAAAAAAAAAAAAAAAAAAAAAACCCCACAGTACAAGTGGACATTGGATTAACGTTACACTACAATGAGTGACTGCCTACTGCAAGTTGCAACTACAGACATGCCCCGATTTACGTTTATCCGTTTTACGTTTTTTTTTTTTTTCGATTTTACGGGTTTTTTTTTCCAAAAGTCACATTTTGAGTTTAGATATACCTACGTAGTACGCTGATGTAATGACGCAATGACGCTGCATCCATTGTTTACAAACTACAGACTGAACGTGTCCCTCCTTCCCAGTTCAGTTATATGTATATATGTATATCTCAGTTATATAGTGTGTTAACCTCGTGTTAAGACGTTGTCTCTGTGATCTTTGTGTTTACACTGTTTTGCGGACTTTTGTAACCCTAAGTAAATATGGTTAGTTAGAAGTGTAAGCCTACTAGCATGGGTGCAAGTCTCATACACAGATGAATTAATTATCTGCTCAGATCGGCACCATGCATACTCTACCATGCATACTCAGTTAAGCAAAGAGAGTTGTAAAATGAAAACCAGAATCCACAAATTACAGAACAATTACAGATATTTATTATCTTTTAGCAGAATCCTAAGAGTGTATACTTACTTTTATATTAATATTCATTAGGATTTGTACTTGTTCTTTGTATGCATCTCTTGAATAAAGTTTACTTACTTACTTACACAAAAGAAAGAACTCTCCGCTTTGCTGGGATTTACATCAGTGCAGGCTGTGTTCTAAACGAGTTCAACGGCACCCTTGTGCACTTGAAAGACCAGAAGT
Organism: Plotosus lineatus; assembly: GCA_024760905.1. Taxonomy (NCBI): domain Eukaryota; kingdom Metazoa; phylum Chordata; class Actinopteri; order Siluriformes; family Plotosidae; genus Plotosus; species Plotosus lineatus. The sequence continues at coordinate 26,756,709 of CM045731.1, forward strand.
CTGTATAGCCCACAGCAAGTACACTACTTTTGCAAGTACACTACTTTTGCAAGTACACTACTTTTGCAAGTACACGACTTTCGGTCTTGAGCACTTCACATATTGTAAGCGTTGATTGGCTGTTTTAAGCTTCATGTAAAGTGCCTCGGTATAAATAAGTGACTTATTTGAAATTAATGTTGATATTATTCATCTCCACCATCCGGGGAGAGCTCGGAGTAGATCCGCTGCTCCTCCGCATTGAGAGGGGCCAGTTAAGGTGGCTCGGGCATTTGGTCAGAATGCCCCCCGGACGCCTCCCTGGTGTGGTGTTTCGGGCATGTCCAACCGGGAAGAGACCCCGGGGCTGACCTAGAACACACTGGAGGGATTATGTCTCTCGGCTTGTCTGGGACCGCCTCGGTGTCCCCCCGGGAGAGTTGGAGGAAGTGGCTCGGGAGAGGGACATCTGGACCTCTTTGCTTAGGTTGCTGCCCCCGCGACCCGACCGTGGACGAAGCGGAAGATGATGATGATGATGATGATGATGATATTATTTTACAATGTTATGTTTATAATAATTGATTTAGGGGTGTTTTATGAGATACAGTAATGGTATTTATGGATGTATAGTACAGTATGAGCGTCATACGTCACACGTCATAAGTCATACGTCACTGTAACAACTTATGTTCACTTTCAACTTACGTTCGGCCTTCCGGAACCAATTAAAAACGTAAGTCGGGGAGCGTCTGTAATCACGGTAAGCGATTACCGTAACCTACAACTTACAGTTTTCGTCCAGCCACTAAAACCCAGTTTATCAAGTCACAGAAGCATATTCTGGAGATGATTTTTATGTATTCATTAATTTTATATTTATTTTGGGAAAATTCGCTTGAAAAAAGAAAGGTCTCGGATTGTACGCATGGGAGAAAGTTGCTCTTCCAAGGCATTCTGGTAGAAGAGGTCTGTATATTTCTTACTGGAAAGGCATTCCGATGCATTCTGGTTTACTCTCACCTCTGCTCACCAGGCCATCACAGGGCAGAAACACACTGATGGCTATGCAGCCTACTCTTGATGAAAGTCTGCAATGGTTCTTTTACGTGCCTCTCACAACAGATAGTGAGAGACATATTCGGCCTCTTATAACCCAGTTAGCTGTACTGGGGGACTACAGTGACAACCTGTTATTAGCTTGAACCCTTGACCTTCGGATTAGTGCGTGACAATGATGTCTATGTAATACAGGGACCCCTCGCTACTTCACATTTCAATTCCTGCGGCTTCATTGCATCGCAGTTTTTTTTTAATATTCATCAAATTAAATCCTACTTTGCAGATTTTGGTGGTCGCATGGGGATCTTGGTCCCAATTAACTGCGGAAAGTGAGGGATCCCTGTACTTTCCTATATTGCCCTTTTCAGAGCCATGCCAACTTCATCGGAAATTTATTTGTGTCCATAAAAAAGACATATTTTGAAATTAAGGACACATGTGTGTCCTTAGAATTCAGATTTTGATGAGTTATCTTATCTGATGTAATTTATTGAACAATTCAGACCACCTGTTGGTGTATTTGACACTGCATTTCCCCCTAAAATACGGAACATTTTCTAGTCATTGAATGAAATTCATATTATTTTTCATTCAATTCATTTAAAAGTTTTTTTCAATTTGATCATTCATTTGATCAGTAGAGGCAGCACAGTAGTGCAATGGTTAGCATTTCTACCTACAGCTTCAAGGTTCTGGGCCAGAGTCCTAAGCTTGCATGGTTCTGTTCAGCGTGTGTTCTCCCTGTGCTTGTGTGGGTTTACTCCAGTTCCCACCCACAGTTCCAAGACATGCGTGCTAGGCTAATTGACGATTGTAAATTGCCCATAGTTGTGGATGTGATGTGCGCGCGTGTGTGTGTGTGCGTGCGCGTGTGTGTGTGTGTGTGTGTGTGTGTGTGTGTTGCCTTGTAATGGTCTGGCTAGCTGTTCAAGGTGTACCCCACCTTCACCCAGCAGCAGCAGCTGAGCTAGGCTTCAGCTTCCACATGACCCTAATAGCAGTATTAAGCAGTTTGGCAAATTAATGATAAATGAGTGATTTGTTCACATGGCTTTGTTGGTGAAGCCATGTCCACTTCTGTCCAGTTCTACAGGCTTCCACAGTCATTTGCATGTGCTGGATTGACATGCCAGTGAGCAATTAATCTTCAATTTTTAGCTTACAGACGCTCCTCGCTTTACGTTTATTCGCCTTATGTCTTTAAAATTTTACGTGTTTTTGTAAAAAAAAAAAAAAAAAAAAAAAAAAGTAAGTAATTTTGAGTTCAGCACACTCTCCGTAGTATGAGATATTCTTATGTAGTACGTGGACGTAGTATGCTACTTATGCATGACACTGCGTCCATTGTTTACATGGCGCTGCGTCGTTCATTGTTTACAAACGACAGACTGAATGTGCCCTGCTTCTTACCCTTGTGTTAAGACGTCGTCTCTGTGATCTTTGTGTTTACACTGTTTTGCATATTTGTAACCCTAAGCAAATATGATTGGTCAGAAGCGTAAGCCTACTAGTGATAGTGTTAATCAGAATCAGTGGTAATAAGTGAATTTGATTAAAATTTAATTATTTGTAATTATTTTGCTTGAATTTTATTTATTCTAAATTAATGTTGATATTATTGTACTATGTTAGGGGGCAGTAGTGGTCTAGTGGTATAGGGCGCTGGATCTCTGATCCCAAGGTTGGGGGTTCGAGTCCCACTCTCCACAAGCTTGTCACTGTCCCCCCCAGTGCAGCTAACTGGGTTATCAAAGGCGGGCCATGTCTCTCACTGTCTATGGTGTGAGGCATGTAAAAGAACCATTGCTGACTTTCGTAAAGAGTAGCTGCAAAGTCGTCAGCGTGTTTCTGTCGCTTGCTAAAAAGGGTTGTGACAGGAAGGGCATCCGACGTAAAAACCTCTGCCAAATCAAACATGTGAATCAGATGATTCGCTGTGGCGACTCCTGAGTAAAAGGGAAAAAGCCGAAGGGAAGACAGACTTTATTGTACTATGATATGTTTATAATACAGTAAAACCTCCGCTGACGAACGCTTAAGCTCACGAACTTTTCGCCTCAAGAACATTAAATTTGCGAGCATATAGTCTCTGCTGACGAACTAGTTTTCGGCGGACGAATCAAACCACGCGGTCGAACAGCGCCACGGTGGCGACCACGAGAAGCTGACGCACGCTCATGGCGTCACAGTTCATCACCCCCTTTCTTTGAATGCGGAAGTGGTTTGTGTTTGCTAGACATTTTGGACCACA
>CM045731.1:26765000-26782500 GCA_024760905.1 Plotosus lineatus
TTTGTAAATATAGTCGTGAAAAAATCCCAAATTAATTTATCCATTTTTTAAAACAACTATTAAAAATAAAAGTAATGGAAACTAGTCCAGATAAAAAATAGGTAGAGAATAATTTAAAAAACGGCAATACACCAATATAATTTTCTTTTTAGAATTGTCAGTTATGATAAATTTACTTTTTGCAGTGTTGTTTTTGTTTTTTTAATTAATACAGTGTAATTAAATTATAAGTATAATATTGCATGTTACAAATGGCCCCTAGGTGGTTGTGTGTTGGCGAGCTGTTCTTAGTGTACATCTCCTTCATCCAAACTAGGTTAAGATAGGGTACCCTAATAGTGACTGATTGAATTAATTAATGGTTCTCTGCAACATGTATAGCGATGTTACCACAAATTAGCTACATAGCTGGACATAGTTGCCTTTCACCCCTTGTGGTTTGTACTGGAACTGCAGCCAGTGAATTCTTTTCATTTACTGTAATGGCTCACTAAGAAAATCAGTTTTATAATCTAAATTTAAACTAATCTAAAATATCAACAACATGAAATATTTCTAATTGCGAATTGTTCCAATTAAAAACAACATTAAATGTTTTCTTAATGTATTTTTTTAATTATTCATGAATAGAAAAAGAAGTGTTGTTATAGGTCTGCGATATGACAGTGAATTGATTACAAAGAGGCATGAACATTGATAGTTCAAAATAAATGTGTGCGTGTGTGTGTGTGTGTGTGTGTGTGTGTGTGTGTGTGCTTAGAACTTACAGAGTTGGCTTGTTTGCGGGCCTGATTAATGAGCTCTTTAATATGAGAGATGTTTTTTCGCAGGTTGTCCTGAAGCGCCTGAATCGGCTTCAGCTTCTCCAACAGCCGCTCAGCTTCGTCCTCCAGATCCTTCACTTTAGCACCGGCTGCGTGGACTTCACACACACACACACACACACACAAACACACACACACACACATACACACACACACACACACACACACACACACACACACACACACACACACACACACACACACACACACACATACACACACACACACACACACACACAAAGGTATGTAGAGACAACCAGCAAGAAGTTACTGAATATTTAACACAATAAGAATGATTTTTTTTAAAGAGCACAGAATAAAGCGAGGGCGGACTGAATGAAAAGAAATAACTGATACAGCATGTTTAAAATTGTTTACTTAAGCACAGGAGCTGTTATGAAAAAGAAGAAGAGGATAGAAATATGTATGACTGACCATGCATTCAAATATTTATCCAAACACATTGACGACTTTGAGCAACTCACGTCTATTTTACAATTAAATTACACCAGACTCCACCATCGAAGGACAAACCCCAATTCATGTTTAATATGAGGGGTACCAAATCCCCTTCCTTGTGAAAGTCCTTCCTGAAGATTTTAACTCCAACCTTAATGGGGTGGATCTGTCAAATCCAAGCATCTCTTGAAGTCTTTTTTCCAAATTGTAAGTCTTGATTAGATTATTGGTTGGTCAGGGGGGCATAAGATGTTCACTCCAACCCAAATTATGCCCACCTGATCAACCAATAATATTTCTTTCAATTCAGATTCTGGTGTGGATTTAATTCGTGCTCTCAGGTAGAATATTGCACAGTTTTCTAATGAACTGAGCTGTAAGAGTTTTTAAGCATCATGTACAGCCAGTTATTTTTTTTCTGAAGGTCTGGACTGTTGTACTTGCTTTTTGGAAGGGTGGTGCATGGCTACTTCAGATTTTGAAGATAATCTTGATGAAATTCTTGACCCAGAATTTTTTAAGAAGGATTCTTTAACATTGCGAGGGAACTTTTTTGGAAGTGTAGTATTACCACAGTTCCATCAGGGGGTGTTTTTTAATTATTTGTTTCTATTCTTAAAATTACATTACCAATTCCACCCTTAGAGGTGCATATACTCAAATTCATGTTAAATCTAAAACCTCTTCTTTGTCGTAATGCAGAGCTCAATTACCTTAGTCCAGGACATTATGGGGTTTTTTTTGGTCTATTTGTATGTTTGTGTGATTGTTAAGAGGATTATTCAAAGGTTATGTGCAGATTTTCAAGACATTTTTATCAGAAAGACTTTGAGAACGGAAGATTCCATTAGATTTTTGGAGATTATCCAGACTAAACTCTGAATTCAGGAATTTTAAGGATTATTTAATGTTGTATTTTTTTTTAAGTGTGGTATTACAGACCCAACAGGGGGTACTGTGTCCTTTTTTCAGCTTGGTGCAGGTTTACACTTTGTTTCTTGTTTTTGTTGTTTAGTTGTATTGGACAACATGTAATTGCAGTGTATAAACAAGTCCAACATCAGAATTTAAAAATTTCTTTTGAAAATAATTATATGAAATGATGTTATAGAGCAGGGATCCCCAACCACCGGTCCACGGACCGGTACCAGTCCCAGCTCAATTGGTACCGGTCCACAGAAGAAACAATTAATTCTTTTTGTTTTATTTATTATCTGAGTCTGAACGATCTTTATTTTTGAAAAATCTTTTATTGTGAAAAATGACCGGATTCTCTCGGTTACATGTCGGTCATTTGAGCGCTAAAATGTAACCCACAAGGGGACGACATATGAACAGAGGTGAGTTAGACATGTTTCAAACAATAGTGGGGATTTTGGGTGAGCCTGAGCCTAAGCTTTCATTCTCCCAGCTGGTGCACCATCACCTGTGTTTTTTTTTTTTTTTTTTTTTAGAAAAGTTCAGGAGTGTTTATTATTATTATTATTATTATTATTATTATTATTAATTATTATTATTATTATTATTATTATTATTATTAATTATTATTATTATTATTATTATTATTATTATTATTAATAATAATAATAATAATAATAATAATAATAATAATAATAATAATAATAATAATAATAAATTATATAAATAAATTATATTTACAAAATAATTGATCTATGACACCCTCCACCCCCACCCCCGGTCCGCGCTAAAATTGTCAAGCGTTGACCGGTTCGCAGTGATAAAAAGGTTGGGGACCCCTGTTATAGAGCAGTGTCTTCTAGGAAACCCAAGACTGGTAGCCATACTAATTGATGCCTTCATCAAAAATATATAATAAGCTCAAATCTTAAACCCTAATAAGATAACCAGGTGTAGATCAAGGGTTTAATAACATAGTGCAGGTCAATAAGGACATGTTAAACGAGGCAAAAGTGATAAGCATGATCTAGTTAAGCTAAAGCGCACGTTAGGCTAGCAGGTTTTGTGACTGGTTTAGCACTGCGAGAGACATTGTCTTTTAAACATAGAAAAAAGAATGTAAAGAGCAGCTCAGTGAGCTACAGTGATGCGCATGCATTGGCATGGAGGGTGGAGGCTGAAACATGCTTAAGGTCTAGAAGTAGGTAAAGAAATTGGAATACATACTTATCGCTGTTGATGTTTGTAATATAAAACGTGGGAGGAGAAAAAAAAGGATAAAAATATGATTGTAAGACATATTGAGACACTTGTAATCACACAAGATATAAAGAAGACAGGACAGTATTAAAGGGTAGTTGTACAGTACAGCCTAAAACATCCTAACATACAATATCAATGAAGCCTAAAGCAGCCTAAGAGAGGTTTTGAGCAAAAGACAGCTCAATTTTATTTAATTTCAAAAACATTGGTGCAATGAACAAATTATTTGAAATAAGATGGTAAAACCGCTCCTTTAAACAGTGTATCAAATTCTTTTTTGGGAAAATATCTGTTAGGCAGCTTGAATTAACACGGTAGGAGAATTTTATCTTCGTGTAAGGCAATAGCTAAAAAGGACATACTATTTTTTTCAGGGTCTTGGATGAGATGGTTGGCTTTCTTGATATCATCCTTCAGTTTGCTGTAGTTCCGATTCAGACCCATCAAGTTCTGGTTCATGTCCTTGAGTCGAGCCAGAACCTCATTTGCGGTGTCGTTTGCATTGCCCGCTTTCTGCTTTGTGGCCTGAAGCTTAGCTGCTGTGTCTAAAAGTGTAGCAACACATTGCAGAGAAAGTAAGAATTTTTTCCAGTCAAAGCTTGACATAATGACACTTACGTACCTGGAGTAATTTACCTTACATAACTTGATACCTCAAAAATGTCATGGACATTTTAATCACTACAGAAAACAAATTAACTGGAACATTGAAAAAAAATAAGATGACTTAAACTTAATAATCTTAAAATACTTTAGAGTAAATTTGTAAAATTTAATGGGTTTGGAGTAAACTTGACACTAACTTAAGATCATATGAAGAATATTACAAACTTAAATGTCAAATTTACAGTAAATACAGGGAAAACGTTTAAATATCGTATCCTACACGAAAGTACAGGGATTCCTCACTTTCCTCATTTAATGGGGACCGAGACCCCCCCCCCCCCCCCCATGACCACCGATTTCCGCGAAGTAGGATCAGACCCTCCTGACTGACGTATACTTAAATGTATGTGCATATAATATCAATAAATACATATTCAAGGCTATAAATGCTTATAATAACAATTGTGAATAATGCATAAGATGTAAATAAATATAAATACACACACATAGAAACACGCGTGCACACACTCAGATGTGCACCTCACATAAAAATGTAAGTTGTTTGTTTGTTTATTTGTTGTTTTTTTGCATAATCGGCCTTGTTTTGTGGCATTTTTCTTAACTTTTCCCCTATTTTTCCTTAATTTCCTTATTTTTTTGATGAATATTTTTGAAAAACCCGCGATGCACTTCAGCCGCAGAAACTGGACCACGAAGTAGCGAGGGATCCCAGTATACTATACTCAACAATAAAATTAATTAATGTAATTACAGTACAATTTTTTAATGGAAATCCTGAAGCCATTTAGTCTGCTGATCCTTTCTTTAAAGCTGACTCCATAAATTTCTATTGTATAATTTTTGCTTCTTGAGACATTATTACATTCCTGATAACATTTTTGTACTTTAAATGTCCAAGGAAAAATTAATTATCCTTAATAAACTCTAAAGCAAAAACAAAACAAAAAAAATCTTAAAACTTCACAGTGAATACACTGAAGTGGCCTGAGTGGGCAGATCTACAGATTGGTAGATTTCACTGTAACCGTTAGAGTAAAATATTGTAATGACATTTTAGTGAGAGCATATTATACTAAATTTTACACTGAATCAAGAATACCCAAAGACAGAGTATACTTCATAGTGAAAAATTAAAAATATTGTGAGACGATGAACTCCAGAAAACTTGAGGGGGGGAAAAAAATGATTAAGTTTAATTAACTCTAAATATGTTGACAGTATGTTTACAGTAAAACAAACTGGGAAAATATACGTGAGGTAACTCAGACATCCAAAAGAATGCTAACTTTTCGAGGTATTGTTATAGGTTCTACAGAAAGATTTAAGAATGGTGAATAATTAAAGCCCACAAGACATACAATGCATCCGTGTCAGGTGTAATGAGATATATATTGAGCAAACAGTATTTCATTCTGAGAAATATTTGTCGACACACATACACACACACCATTGGGGATGGCTCGGAGCATTGCCAAGTTATCCTTCAGGCCCTTCAGCAGGTCTTTGTTCTTGGCATCCGCACCTTTGAGCCGTAGCTGCAGGACTCCCAAATTATGTCTGTTCTCTAAAGGGACCAAACAAAGAAACAACCTTAAAATTTCTCTGGTGTATCCAGACAGTGGATGCAAAATGACTAAAAATATAGAACTAAGTACTTTAGTAAACAAAAACAAAAAACAAAAAAAGAAAAGAAAAATCTAAATTCTCTGCAAAATAATAATAAAAAAAACAAATAAATAAATCAATATGGTTAAATATTTATTACTACATATAAATGCTTGCTCTAAATTTTCATTCATTCATGTTCTGAACCTCTTAGTCCTAATTGGGGTCATGAGAAGGCTGGTGCCCGTCTCAGCCAACTCTGGGGTACACCCTGGACAGCTTGTCAGGGCCATCACAGGGCAACACTCACACAGCTATCCTTACTCCCACTAACACCTAGGGGTAACTTGGAACAGCCAAAGAGCCTACTGTGCATGTTTTTGGACTGTGGAAGAAAACCCACGCAAGCATAGGGAGAACATGCAACCTCCGTACAGAAACACCCAGGCTGGGAATTGAACTCAGGTCTTCTTGCTGTGATGCAGACATGCTAACCAGTACGCCACTGTGCTGCACTGCTCTATTTTTTTAGGACTAAATTAGCCAGCTAGCCTATACTATTGTAGCAGGCCTCCATCAGTCTTAAAGGAATATGGAGCTGCGCTCTGGCCGGTACCCCGGCTATTGAAAGTCTCCAGTGCACAGAGCCTGGGTAGGACGTATGGAGGACAGGCTGTTTCCCAAGCAGCAAGTCGGCACCACTGGAAGGATCTAATGGAAGGGCAGAAACCAATACGACTGGGTTCCAGTGCCGCTGCAGGAGTTTCCAGAACATCGCTGTGAATGAACTGCCTCAGAGGACTCCGACTCCCGATTAGAAACACACTGACGGCTTTGCAGCTACTCTTGTTGAAAATCAGCAATGGTTCTTTTACATGAACCTCACGCCATAGACAGTGAGAGACATGGCCGGCCTTTGATAACCCAGTTTGCTGCACTGGGGAGACAGTGACAACCTTGTGGAGAATGGGACTCGAACACCCAACCTTAGGATCAGCGATCCTGCGCCCCATACCACTAGACCACCACTGCCTAACCACTGCCTATACTGTTGAAATGTTAGAAACACTTTAAATGATTGTTGAGTGAGTGCTTATTGTCCAGGTATCAGTTCAGTTCAGTTCATTTTCTGTAACCACTTCATCCTAATTAGGGTCCCGGGGAGGCTGGTGCCCATCCCAGCCAACTGATGGGGAGGGCAGAGTACACCCTGGACAGCTCGCCAGGCCATCGCAGGGCGGAAACACGCTGACGGCTTTGCAGCCTGCTCTTGTCGAAAGTCAGCAATGGTTCTTTTACATGCCTCACACCATAGACAGTGAGAGACATGGCCGGCCTTTGATAACCCAGTTAGCTACACTGGATGGGGGGGGGGGGGGGCAGTGACAACCTTGTGGAGAGTGGGACTCAAACCCCCAACCTTTGGATCAGCGATCCAGCGCCTTATACCACTAGACCACCACTGCCCCTTGTCCAGGTATACACTTACTATTTCAAATAAAAAAATAAATTAATAATGGAAAACTTTATCATAGTCTAACAACAAATTCATGGATATCAAGTTGATCATATAGGAAGCGCAAATGATTATGAAACTATTTCTTATGGGTTGGTGCAAATTAAATTAATAATAGATGCAAAGGAGAGGCAAGCAAAGACAGCCCCCATAAAAGGGGGTAGTTGTGCATGTAATGGCTTCAGACAACAACCTTCTTCTTATCCTTCCAGGCTAATTCTTCTCTTGTGGTCTGTTATTGTTCTTGTCACTAATGATAGCATGATGCAGTACCTATAGCCCAATCAGGTTGTACAGGTAGTCTCGTCCCTCCAATATGGTACAATAATACGTGCAGTTGCAAGACGGTATGCTGTATCTTCCATAGTCTCAAAAGCATGGAGGAGATATTAGGAGATGAGCTATTGACAAGGAGATCTGGACAGGGCCAAGGAAGGCCATTGTCCCAGTAGCAGGACAGGTATCTGCACTTTTCTGTGAGAAGAAACAGGATGAGGCCTGCCAGAGACCAATGACCTCCATCTGCAAAATGATCTCCACCAGGCTACTGGTGTGCATATTTCTGACCAAACTAGTAGCAAATGACTCCGTGAGTGTGGAGCGAAACCTAGTGGGACCAGTGCTCATAACCCAGCACTGTGCAGCTTGATTGGCATTCGCCAGGGAACAATAGAATTGGCAGGTTTGCCATTGGCACTACATTCTCTTCACAGATGAAAGCAGGCTCACATTGAACACATGTGACAGGCATGAAAGAGTCTTGAGATGCTGCAGTAAACGTTATGCTGCCTGTAACATAACCCTGCATGAATGATTTGGCAGTAATGGCTTAGGGAGGTATATGCTTATAGGGGCGCACATAGCCACCAATACCCTGACTTTTCGTAGATACCAGGAGGGAAAGCTCAAAGTGATCCTTAGACCATATGGTGGCGCAGTCTGCCCTGGGCGCCTCCTAGTACAGGACAGCGTCTAGACTAATGTCACCAGATTAGGTAGGAAGTTCACGGATGAGGCCAGCATTGAAGCCAGTGACTGGCCCCCTCAGTCCCCTGACTTAAATCCAACTGTGCACATATGAAATGTTATTTAATGGTTCATCCAACACTTCCAAGTATGACCCAAAAAACTGCAGAAACATACTCATGCTCTGATGCAGGACTTGGAGGAGATTCCCAGGACAAGATCGACCAATTTATGAAGGGCATGCTCAGGGGCTGTCGGGAATGCGTTCAGGCACATGTGGACTATACATATTTCTGAATCACATGATGAGTTGGTGTAATGACATGCAGGTTGATTAAGCCTGTGATTTCAATATCTCATCTCCATTTTCAGAAAAATGCAGCCATGAGGTGTGTGTGTGGGGGGGGGGGGGGGGGGGGGGCACTAACCAGTGTCTCTCCCCCTCATGCCGGTCCCAAGCCCGGAGAAATGCAAAGGGTTGTGTCAGGAAGGGCATCCGACGTAAAACCAATGCCAAACATTTATGATGCAAATCAGAAGTACTACCCCCATACCGGATCGGTCGAGGCCCGGGTTAACTACGACCGCCATCAGTGCTGTCAATCAACAGGGTGCTGATGGAAATTGGACTAGTGTTTGTCGAAGATGTCGAAGAAGGAGAGGTGGGAGGCGTGTCCGTAGGCAGAGAGAGAAAAGGAAAGGAATGAGTCTATGAGAGATTTATGGATGTGGTGAAGGAAGACATGAAGGTCGTTGGCGTCAGAAAAGAAGATGCGGAGGACAGGGTGAGGTGGAGGCGGATGATTTGCTGTGGCGACCCCTGAAGGGAGCAGCCGAAAGTAAAAGAAGAAGAAGAAGAAGAAGAAGATCTACATTTTCAGAAAATTTCAAATCCAACCCTCAGTAGATTGATGATTTTGGTTACTAATGATTGTTATTAAGACATTTGTTCATAACAAAGTACACTATGTACATCAGGAAAGATTTTTAACTTGGCAATGGTGGCCTGTTAGTAAGGTGCTAGATCACTGATCCTAAGGTTGGGGGTTCAAGCCCCATTCTCAACAAGTTGTCAGCGTCCTCCCAGTGTAGCCGGCCATGTCTCTCACTGTCTATGGTGAGAGGTTCATGTAAAATAACCATTGATGACTTTTGTCAAGAGTAGCTGCATAACTGTCAGTGTGTTTATGTCATGTGATGGCCTGGCAAGCTGTCCAGGGTGTACTCTGCCCTCGTCCAGAGTTGGCTGAGGTAGACGTCAGCCTCCCCGTGACCCTAATTAGGATTAAGCGGTTCAGAAAATGAAATTGAATGCTAACTCACTGAGCAAGCTAATGAGAGATGACTGCTAGCCAACAAATCTTAATGGAAGAAATTATCAATATGATTTCATGTGATGTTTTTTTTTCATGTGATGTTTTTTTTTACTTTTACCTTTCACAACGTTCTCTAGGTTCTTAGCCTCGTTCCACAGATGCTGACTTTTCTGCATTGAGCCTTTAGCCTCGTCTTTCAGAGCCCCCTTTGGTCCCGTGGCCTTTGCAGAGGGAAAACAGAGCTCATTTCATCCTCGCAAACACACGCATAAAAATGTGCTGCATAAAGAGACGGAGGTAATTTAATTTTTACACAGAATGATGGTCTGTGAATAAAAACCTGCTCGAGTGCTTCACATTAACATTCAGCTTGTTTAGCATATTCATTCTGTTTTGGTGCAATTGCAGTTTCATTTTCCCTCCCCCACACTCATTCCTCCTTTCTGAATATTGCGTTCGGAGAGTCGCTTGACTTTTATGAGCCACAGAATGAAGGAGGAAAAGAAAAGCAAAAGAGTGAAAGCGAGAGAGAGAGAGAGAGAGAGAGAGAGAGAGAGAGAGAGAGAGAGAGAGAATAAAATTCATGTTTTTTAACACAGCATGCGTTTTACTGCTTGATTACATGCTGAAGCATTTCTTCTCCTCCATTTGCCTTTGCATGTGTGTGTGAGAGTGTGTGTGAGTGTGCGTGCTGTATATACAGTAGGTTAATGTCAACTGCAGGAACCTTTCCAGGAACTTTCGACAATATGAATCATTTTAGTTCCTGCTGCATATTTGCTCCTGGAGGCAGCGCCTGATGTTCTGAATACTGATTGGTTTCACACAAACTTCAAGAAATAGTTAAACCTCTGACTAAGCAATTACAATAAACATGTTTACCTAACAAGTGACTAATAAACTGTGTGTGTGTGTGTGTGTGTGTGTGTGTGTGTGTGTGTGTGTGTGTGTGTGTGTGTGTGTGTGTGTACCAGCTGTACTGCCTCAGTAGCCATAGCTTTTGCTTGCTTGGCTGCTTTATCCGCCTCTTCAATATAGTTCTTGATGTTGCTGTAGGCGTTGAACGCGGCCGTAGCATTGAAGGAGAGGTTCTTAGCCTCTGCCAGGATGCTAAACACACACACACACACACACACACACACACACACACACACACACACACACACACACACACACACACTTTTCAGTTTCTATATCATATAGTCTTTTTAGTACACAGGTTACAGTACTGGGTGGCACAGTGGCGTAGTGATGAGCACATCCAGCTCACAAAAAGACGCTGTGTTCATGTCCCAGGCTTGTCAAGGGCATTTTAGTGTGGAGTTTGTTCTCTCATGTTTGTGTAGGGTTCCCAAGACACTCCGGTTTCCTCCCACAGTCCAGAAACATGCACATTAATCTAAGTGGCTTATGAAAAGTACCCTTAGGTATGGTTGTGAATAGTTGTGTATGTTGGCCCTGTGATGATCTGGTGAGCTGTTCAGGATATACTCCACCTTCACCCAGTCTCGTCCGTGAGATTCCTGTATACCGTAACGTTCCGGTACTATAATAGCAGGATTTGGCAAATGAGTGAGTAAACTGGACAGAATCATATTCAGTAGACTTAATGACATTCTCTCTCTCGCTCTCTCTCTCTCTCTCTCTCTCTCTCTCTCTCTCTCTCTCTCTCTCTCACACACACACACACACACACACACACACACACACACACACACACACACACACACACACACACTCACCTATCCAGTACTCCCGCAGAGTTATTGAGCTGTGTGGCGTGGTTCTCGGCTCTGAGCAGTAGTTCTGGCAGTGTGTCATCCTCCACGACTTGAGCCAATCTGGACACTTTGTAGTCAAGTTGGTCATGCAGTGGCCCAAGCTCATGCTGCATCTCCTCCAGCTCCTACAGGACCACATTTTAGATATTAAATATGTGAGTGTGTGAACCATCACAGTGGCTACATCTTTATTCACTTTAAGACACTAAATATGACTCTTTTGGATGGAAATGGAGTAGAGCGTGTAACAGAACAATTACTGTTAAAGCATCAACAAATATCACATTTAATAAGGTTACAGTAGGAAAAAGGCCTGGGTTCGATTCCTGGGCTCGGAATGCTTCTGTGTAGAGTTTGCGTTTTCTCCCCGCACCAGCATGGGTTTTCTCGAGGGACTCTGGTTTCCTTCTACAATCCAAAAGCATGCACAGTAGGCTGATTGGTGCTTCCAAACCGCCCCTAGGTGTGAACGTTCTGGCCCTGCAATGGTCTGGCAAGTTTTTCAGGGTGTACCCCACCTCCCCAGAGTCAGCTGACATAGGCACCAGCCTCCTAGCGACACTAATGAGGTATAAGTGGCTTAAAAAATGAATGATTAATAATAGTAGTTAATCCTGATTACTTAAAAATGTAATGATTCATTAATTCTACATCAATAATCAACTAATTAGTAATCACAAATTAATTAATTTATTTCAGTGAATTAACTTGAGGTATCAGGGGTTTGGAGTCAGGTATGTAAGTATGCATCTGTGTACGCTGGTGTGTGTGAGTAAGTGTGTGTGAGTGTGTGTGTGTGTGTGTGTGTGTCTGTGTGTTGACCTCTATGCCACTGTTAACGTTGTCTGAGAGTGCATTTGCATCATTCAGTATTTTCTCTCCATCCTCAAGGATTCCCTCCGTTTCCTTCTTCTTTTGATTGCTTTCATTCCTTTTTCTCTGTGAATGCAAGTTTGTTTTAATGAGCATTTATTACACTGTATATGTGTGTGTGTGTGTGTGTGTGTGTGTGTGTGTGTGTGTGTGTGTGTGAGAGTGTGTGTGTACCTGCAGCTCCTCCAGTCTGCGCAGGTTGTCACTGTTCAGTGTTCGGGCACGTCCTGTTTTGTTCTGAGCCTCGTCCAGTAGCTCTTGAGCTCCATGCAGTTTCTTGTCATGGTCTCTCAATTTGGAGTCGACTTCCTGCTGCAGTTCCTCAGAGATGCGGTGAGGAGCCACAAAGTTGCGCTGAACCTTCATCAGGAGATCCTGAGCTGCCCTGTGGCATCACATTCCATTATTCATCCCTCAGTATCAGTACCAGACACACAAAAACAGCTGCAGGTGATAATGAACCAGATCATCAGCTCGTTAATACACTGCGATGAAGAAACATTGTACGTGTAGAGTATATGAAATTTACAAACAATAATCAGGATATTCATCACAAAAAATTTCATTTAATTCATAAAAAATATATTGGAAAAATATATGTAGATTTTCTCCATAAAAGTAATCAAACATTCATTTTCTAAGGTCGCTGGGAGGCTGTCTTAGTCAACCCTGAACAGCTTGCAGGCCATTGCAAGGCAACATACATACAACCATTCACACTCACACCTATGAGCAATTTGGAGCACCCTATTGTGCATGTTTTTGGACTGTGGGAGGAAAAACGAAGTGTTGTTCGAGAAGAGAAAAGAGTGTCAGACAGAGTGATGAGTCTAAAGTTAGAAATTGAAGGTGTGATGTTTAATGTTGTTAGTGCTTATGTCCCACAGACAGGATGTGAGCTAGAAGAGAAGGAGAGATTCTGGAGTGAGTTAGGTGAAGTGATGCAGAGTACCCCAGATGTGAAAGAGTGGTCATTGGTGCAGACATCAATGGACACGTTGGTGCAGGAAACAGAGGGGATGAGGAAGTGATGGGCAGGTTTGGTATCCAGGACAGGAACACAGAACGACAGATGTTGATAGATTTTGCAAAAAGGATGGAAATGGCTGTGGTGAATACTTTCTTCCAGAAGAGACAGGAGCATAGGGTGACTTATAAAAGTGGAGGTAGGAGCACACAGGTAGATTACATCTTGTGTAGACGATGCAATTTGAAGGAAGTCAGTGACTGCAAAGTAGTAGTGGGTGAGTGTTGCCAAACAGCATCGGGTGGTGGTGTGTAGGATGATGCTGATGGTGAGGAAGGTGAAGAAGGCAAAGGCAGAGCAGAAGACAAAGTGGTGAAAGCTGAAAAAGGAAGAGGGTCGTGTTGTCTTCAAGGAGGAGTTGAAACAGGCTTTGGGTGGTCAGGAAGTGCTTCCAGATGACTGGACAACCACAGCTATTGTGATCAGGGAGACACGTAGGAAAATACTTGGTGTGTCCTCTGGAAGGAAAGTAGATAAGGAGACGGTGGTGTAATGAGGAAGTGCAGGGGTGTGTACAAAGGAAGAGGTTAGCTAAGAGGTGGGACATTGAGAGAACTGAAGACAGCGTAAGGCGAAGGTAGCAGTGTCAAAGGCCAAACAGAGGGTGTATGATGACTTGTATGCTAGGTTGGACAGTAAGAAGGGAGTAAATGATTTATACAGGTTGTCACAGCAGAGAAATAGAGATGGGAAGGTTAGCCTCAGTAAGTCAGAATATATGTGTGTGAATGAGAAGGACCCAAGAGGAACGGAGAGGTTAAAGGGAACAGTGATAAAGAAGGTGGAGGATTTGAAGTACTTAGGCTCAACAACCCAGAGCAATGGAGAGTGTGGAAAAGAGGTGAAGAAGCATGTGTAGGCAGGTTGGAATGAATGGAGAAAAGTATCTGGTGTGATGTGTGATAGGAAGGTATCGGCAAGAATAAAAGGAAAAGTGTACTAGACGGTGTTGAGGCCAGAGATGTTGTATGGTTTCAAAACAGTGGCCCTGGGGAAAAGACAGGAGGCAAAGCTGGAGGTAACAGAGATGAAAATATTCTCTTTGGGAGTAACAAGGATGCATAGGATCAGGAATGAGTTCATCAGAAGGACAGCACATGTAAGAGGTTTTGGAGACAAAGTCAGAGAGGCTAGATTGAGATGGTTTGGACATGTACAGAGGAGGGATAGTGAATATATTGGTAGTAGGATGCTGAGGTTGGAACTACCAGGCAGAAGGCCTAGGGGAAGACCAAAGAAGAGATTTATGGATGCGGTGAAGGAGGACATGAAGGTAGTTGGTGTAAGAGAAGATGCAGAGGATAGGGTGAGATGAAGGCAGCTGATTTGCTGTGGCGACCCCTGAAGGGAACAGCTGAAAGGAAAAGAAGAAAAAGAGAAGTAAACTGAAGTGCCTGGAGGAAAGCCACATCAGCACGGGAGAACATGCAAACTCCACACAGAAACACCCTGAGGCTGGGAATCAAACCCAGGACCTTCTTGTTATCAGATGGAGATGTTAAGCAAATTAGAAAATTATACTTAAAATTTGGTAAAATATAAAAAAATCTGAACAATATATACATATAAAAATAGAAGTATATTTAGAAGTGTATTTGTATACCATGATTTTAACACCGAAATTACTTGTTTCAGGGTGTACCATGTACCATGCCCACAGGTTGATGATATGGACAGCAGCTTCACTGATTAGGATTAAGATGCTTAAAAAAAGAATGAATGAATGATTATGTTTTAAAAACTAAAAATTCAAAATACCTTTGTAAACCATCTGAATAATTATTTTTTAAAAAGTGTTAAAATTGAATATTCGACAGCAAAAATGCTGAAATTTTTTTAAATATTAATACACTCATGCCTCGGTTTTACTGACTTCGCTTTTAACGGATTTCGGATGCAACGGACAAAATCTGTAGCTGTCGACTAGGATTGACCAGACGCGGGCCTTTGTTTCCGAAAGTGACCAGATGGCCAGACTGGCTTGAAGAAATCTCGTGCATATAAATTTATTCATCTATTTTCAATGCCACGTCACTGTGGCGCGAAGCGGAGAGCCGATCCTTTCTGTGTGCAGGCGGGTCCGATACCTTGAAACTCTAATTTTATTGGACTCACACGCTGCAGTAGTTATGTGACAGGAAGCGCATCCCAAGTTTTGGCACAGTCTATGGCTGTTCTAATCCAATAAAATTAGAGTTTCAAGGTATTGGACATGCCCACATACTGGCGTACAGAAAGGATTGACTCTCCACTGCGCCACAGTGACGTGGCATTGAAACGAGATGTATAGATTTAAATGCGTGAGATTCATTCATCTGTTTTTGTTTTATTTGATGGCTTTTTTGTATTTTTATTTAAATGACAGTGAAATTATGTATTCGTTATTCTGTTAAGAAAGTCCACCTGATTTATCTGAGAGCCAGATACAGTCATGAAAACAGCCACATCTGGCTCGCGAGCTATAGGTACCCAACCCCTGATGTCCTGATGTATATCTATATCTATATCTATCTATATATATATATATATATATATATATATATATATATATATATATGTGTGGGTGTGTGTGTGTGTGTGTGTGTGTGTGTGTGTGTGTGTGTGTGTGTGTGTGTATAAATATATATATATATATATATGGCTCTTAGAGGATTCGATTTTAAATTGTATTTTTTTGCCTTTCTTCGTCAAAAAGGTTCCCGACCCCTGATCTTATGGTGTACATTTACAGAGTACAGTATTTACATTTGCAGATTTCATAGTGTGCTTAAGTAAAAGTTTTTCGTGACGTAATCGTTGAAATATATGGAATCGGAAACTTCGGACAATCGGGTACTTCGGACCAGTGTTCCTCCCTATTAGTCCGTTAAACCGAGGCATGTGTGTAATTCAAAGTTGTATGCCAAAGGACTTGAAAAAAGTGGGTGGACAGAGAATCTGATGAAAAAAAAACAATAAAAATCATCAGAAATCAGAACTGTATTAGGTCAGTTCATTTTCTGTAACCACTTAATCCTAATTAGGGTCACGGGGAAGCTGGCGCCCATCCCAGCCGACTCCGGGCGAGGGCAGAGTACACCCTGGACGGCTTTCCAGGACATCCCAGGGCGGAAATACATTGACAGCTTTGCAGCTGCTCTTATCAAAAGTCAGCAATGATTTGTTTACATGAACCTTACACCATAGACAGTGAGAGACATGGCGACCTTTGATAACCCACTTAGTTGCACTGGAGGGGACAGTGACAACCTGTGGCGAGTGAGGCTTGAACCCCCAACCTTAGGATCAGTGATCCAACACCTTTACCACTAGGCTACCACTGCCACCAGAATGGTATTACTTTTATTTAATAAATTGATTTTTGATTGATTGATTGATTAACTGTTTGGGTTTTTACACCTGAGCCGAGCAGCTCATCAGGCCGATGCTTATCCCCGATTTCCGTAGCGTGAAGCAATCAGGAGTTGAACTCCTCCTGGATAGGACGCTAGGACGCATATTTAATAAATAAAGTATTGTAAATTTTTAAAACAAGTGTCTATAATCTAAAAAACATTACAATTTACAAAATATCTGTGATACAAATATGAAAAATATTATACAAATCTGAAAGGTGAATAAGAACACCAATTACCTCAACCGAACAAACTGCAAACAAACTTGAGGTAAACTGTAATTAAAATTCGCACGCAGTATATTTCAGACTTTAAAAGAATTTAATATAATGTAAAAAACGGTGATACAACTGAGGCCACAGTGCATAAATAGCACCTTTCTATTTGAATGTACATATACAGGGATCTCTCGCTACTTCGCGCTTCAATTAATGCGGCTTCAGTGCACCGCGGCTTTTTGAAAAATAAATAAATAAATACTCATCGAATTAAAAAATAAAGAAATTAAGGAAGAATAGATGGAAAAGTTATGGAAAATGTCACAAAAACAAGGCCAATTATGCAAAAAAAAAAAAAAAAACCTAAACTAACACAAAACAAAAAACAAACCAAAATCTCCCATCAAAACTGGATACATTGTTGCATCAGTGTGAGCGTGGCCACGCCCCCCTTCTGAGCCTAGTATTAAGTGTACCTCAGGATAATGTTTAATCATATTTCATACTTCTATTTATGATCTATCTTTCTTTAGATTTTATTCCATTTCTCTTTCTACTTGTTCTTAAATTTCATTTCACTTTCACTTTCACTTTCTACCTTGAACAGCTTTGTTGGTATCTCCAGATGTTTGCAAAACGAATGTTGGTGAGCTGGAGAGTGACTGTATTTATATTTTATTTACATCTTATGTTATTTTTGCAATGTTTAATT
>CM045731.1:26795000-26830000 GCA_024760905.1 Plotosus lineatus
TGCACTTCTGTCCCATTCAAAGACACTCAAATTTTTTGGTCAAATAAAACCTTGAAGAACTTTGAGTTATTCAGATAAGTGTGTCTTTGAGTTGGACAGATGGGTGTGTCTTTGCGTGACTTTTGCAAATAATTTTGATAGAGTTGGACAGATGGGCATGTATGAGTAGGTGTGTCTTTGAGATAGACAGATGGATGTGTCTTTATCTAACCTTATCAAATAAGCATGACTTTGAGTTCTACAGATGAGTATGTCTTCGAGTTAGACTAGACAGATGGGAGTGTCTTTATATAACCTCACCAACTTAAGATGCATTTAAGTGGGACATATGGGGTGTCTATATTTTAGTTATACATAGGGGCATGACTTTGAGTTTGACAAATGGGCATGTCTTTGAATTAGACACATAGGAGTGGCTTTGACTTATATATATATATATATATATATGGGTGTGTCTGATTGAGACAGATGGGCGTGTCTTTGAGTTCAACCAAAAGGTGTGGCTCTGAATGGGACCAATGGACATGTCTTTTCCCCTCTTTTCTCATCCTGCTGGATCACTGATCCCAAGATTGGGGGTTCAAGCCTCACTCTCAATGGGTTGTCAATGCCCCCCAGAGCAGCTAACTGGGTTATCAAAGGCCGACCATGTCTCTCGTTGTCTATGGTATGCGGCATGTTAAAGAACCACTGCTGACTTTTATTAAACGTAGCTGCATAGCTGTCAGTGTGTTTCCGCAAAGCAATAGCCTGGGGAGTCGTCCAGGGTGTTCTCTGCCCTCGCCCAGAGTCGGCTGAGATGGGGGCCAGCCTCCCTGTAATCCTAATTAGGATTAATGAATGAATAATTCAAAACAATGCTGATTGCTGTTGTTTGACTACATTTGACTCATTCTGATTCACTATGATTCGGACTAATTCAATGTGATTCAACCAAGTTCAATAATATTCCAATTGATTTATTTTAATTAAATGGCAAGACATTTTGGTAGAAATCAATATGAATTCTCTGGATTAACATTAAAGTGTGTTTTATAGTTATGTCTTTATTGTGATTCACTACAGTTCAAACTGAATTAAGATGATTCCTTATGACTCTTATTCCGTTAAATTCTATTTTATTTATATTCATACTGATTCACTATGAACAAACTTGAACTTGAATGGATATGATTCACTACTACACTATTACTGTGTATTCAAGAGGATTTTATTCAGATATCTGTGTGTGTGAGTGTGTGTGTGTGTGTGTGTGTGTGTGTGTGTGTGCATGTGTGTGTGTGTGTGTGTGTGCGTGTGTGTGTGTGTGTGTGTGTGTGTGCATAACCGCACCTCACAGGAGAGACCAGAGTATCCCTGAGGACATTCACACTTTTCGATCTGATGCGCTCGTTCGCTCCCCACTGACGGCCGACCCTCTTCTGCCACCTCCAGAGAAATCTCCGAAATCCTGACAGCACCAGAAAAGACACAGAGCAGAGCAGAGCCTGATGTAAAATTTACATCTTTAGTGTTGAATAAACACCCATGGTGTCAGATGAACTAGAGTGATGTAGTGTTGGATTAACACCTATTTAACAGCAAAGTTCATCAGTGTACAAGTTCAGTTAAGCCTATGCTGGCTAGTTCATGTGTGTGTGTGTGTATGTGTGTGTGTGTGTGTGTGTGTGTGTGTGTGTGTGTGTGTGTGTGTGTGTGAGTGAGTGGGTGTGTGTGTGTGTGTGTGTGTGTGTGTGTGTGTTCAGCTCCCCTTTGTGTTTGTGCAGATGGCGGTGTCACCAGTGAGTGCACATGTAAATCAAGCTCAGAGAGGAAACCTAGAGAATCCTCTCCAGAGAAAAGTGTTCTGAGCTTATTTTATTCACTTAAAACTCCGTGTCATGCTAATGTCCTCCCAAATATCTATGATAGGGGTGTGTTCATGAAGCTGTCAGTCTTAGGGAGGGTGGTATTGTTTTTGTAGTTCTAAAACATTGGGAGAGAGAGGTTGGACCCCTGTACCTGTCATTTTTAGAGAAAGAGGTGTGGCCTCTGTACCTGTCAGCCTTAAGTAAGCAGGCATTGCCAATGCAGCGTGATGGAGGTGTGGCCTTTGTATTATATCCTTTTGTGTTACATCAAGAAGAAATAGCTTATAAACCTGTTAGACACTGTGAAAGACAGGTATTCTATACACTTCAATTTCACTGAGGGAAACTTGACTTCTGTATCTTTCAATCTTAAGAAGGAGGCGTGATCTTCATCATAGCCGACTCTTGATGATGGCAGGGTACACCCTGAACAGCTCACCAAAGTCATCACACACGTACAACCATTCAAGTGCATATTCACACTTGTGGGAAATTTGGAACAGAGAGTTAGCCGAATGCGCGTCTTTACACTGGGGAAGGAAACCTTAGTACCTGGAGGAAGCCAACACAAGCACAAGGAGAACATGCAAACTCCACACATTAAACCCCCAAGCCCGGAACATTCCTGCTGTGAGGCAGATGTGCTAACCACTAAGCCACCACACCAGCTTGCTAGTGCAGAAGATGTAGCTTCTGAAATTGCTAGTCACAATAATGGACAGGTAACCGACATATATAGGATGCCTAGTGAAAGCCTCTGTACATGGCATAGCTTATGGTGTGGTTATTCACCTGCTTTGTCTCATGACGTTGCCGTGTGAGGCTCTGATGAAAATATAATCGACGTAGAAGAGAATGTCCATAAAATCCTCTCGACTCATGGGCTTGTTGTCCTGGTGCTTCCATTCATGCTACACAACAAAAAGCATTAATGAAACTTAACTGCATAAAGGTCATGGCATTGTGACAGACAAATGGACAGACAAAGTAAACATTGGGTTACACAGTCATGCCCCTAAGTGAAGCACAGTCAAGTGATCAGCCCATTATATTAGACATCCCATAACAACAACAAACAATTTGACTCCTCTTCATTTTATGCATACATTGTTCCTGTATCGTATCAGCCTTGCAAAAGTTGGTGTTTCTGTAGTGGGTGGAGCTTTGGATCAGCACTCTGATTGGCTCACCTCTGTCATGTCAATCTTGTGACGGGTCAGCTGACCAATCTGTGGTTCCACCATGTACCATATCATGACTTTATCCCTGTTGGCTCCACCCCTAATGATGACCTGTGGCTCGTAGGACGTGTGACCTGTTTCATCACGAGCTTCATGATATATTGTGTACTTCAGTTTCCCTCCATATGCTGTTATCTAAAACAATTAATAAATAATTTAAAACATAGAAAATAATGTAGAAAAGATTACGATTAAAAAAAACTTTTCAGGATGTTGTTTGCTAGCTTTTCATCAATATTTACCTTTTTGGTAGTTGGGTAGATTATTCTGTTTTAACATAAACTACACTCAATATTTTAGTTTTCAATGTTTTCTGAAAGTTAGACTCTTACCATAGACCCTCTAAACTGTTGAGGAAGCTTCCAGTAGTACGGCTCAGTGAGTTCCTGACGAATCACCTCAGCGTTAGCAATGATTTCAGGATATTGAAACGTTACCCCAAATGTAATTTCCTTGGTGTTGTCTTTGTCCACCAGAGGCAGCAGCTTCTGTTCCGGCATTAATGTCAACTACAACATAGGAGAGGGATTACAGTGTTAAAAATTATATTCCTTTTTATTTTATTTATAGTACACCCACATGATACCGATCATGATCCCAAGTTGCCCCACTCATATCCCGATGCTACATTGGAGGAAATCAGAGAACACTGGTACACATCGGAAAACATCAGTATACATTGGAGGACATTGGAGAATTTGGGGGGGAAAACTGAAAAAAAAAATGTGATTTTGAATTGGAGTATATCAGGGAAGCATGGGGGAAAATTTGAATAACATCAGTATACATTGGAACAAAATTGGCAAAAACATCAGACTAACATTGGAAAAACATTGGAATGTGATCGGCAAGAGTCATGTGAGCGTATATTTAGTCTTTGAACTTTCTTTTAATTTTACAAGTATATAATGGTTTTAAATTCAATTTTGATAACTGGACTGGTTTTAGTTTCATGTTTATTTCACTTTAGTACCACGTCTAGCTTGTACAGTCGGCCCTCTACTTACGAAAACCTCTGAGTACGAAAAATCCAGGTTACGAAAAACATTTTCCGAAATTTTCGTCCTCTTTTTACGAAAAGCCCCAAACGCGCCATTCAAAAATTCAAACGCGCCATTCAAAATTCAAACAATGTG
This sequence comes from Plotosus lineatus, assembly GCA_024760905.1. Lineage (NCBI taxonomy): Eukaryota > Metazoa > Chordata > Actinopteri > Siluriformes > Plotosidae > Plotosus > Plotosus lineatus. The sequence continues at coordinate 26,799,228 of CM045731.1, forward strand.
TGATGTGAGTGTGCTAATAAAAAATGTTTAATGGTGGTTTAATTAATAAATATGTTCATAAAATTGTTTAATATGTTAATAAAATGTTTAAATGGTTTAATAAATAATTTTATTTTACTTTTAACATGTTTCATACATATTTCATACAAAATTGGTGTACTTTTATCATTTTTAAAGAGTCTATGGGGTTGTCTTGGGAGCCTTGGAACGAATCGTGCGTTTTACATGTAAAATTCGCTTCTACTTATGAAAACTCCAGGCTCTGAAAAAGGCTCTGGAACGGATTAATTTCATAAGTAGAGGGCCGACTGTATTTTACTCTCGTCTGAAGCAACCACGGTGCAAATCAGTGTGAAAAATGGAATGAAATGAATTAGTTAGCAACATGCTAACTTCAGTCCTCTCTGGGCTATAGCCAGAATCCTACGGCAAGCAGTGAGAGAACATGCAAGGGGTGAAAACCAAGGCTCGAGGTGACGTGTCATATTATTCACTTTGTGACTGGCTGATCAAGCTCTAACATAATCTAACCACCCCCCTTGTTGACCCAGCTATTTGTCTCAAACTTAAATTATTCCATATTTATGTAGTGAAATGATTAGCAGAGTAAACTCTGGAGTCCAGATGCAATCTTACGAATCAGTGACTCGGAAAAAACTCGCTTTGCTCCTGCAGGATGAAGTAAAGGATCGCTCTCGTTCTCGTGCTCCCTCTACCACCCTACATCTACCCGCCACCCCTGCCCCGATTCCTTGACAAACAAACTCATATTAAGGCTTGGAGTGTAAACGTTACGTGACCTGTCGTTCCGATTCAGGATAATCAGAGACATGTGTGGATGAAGCAAAGGCTGATGGGAGATTTCAGGAAGTCATACAGGAGATTGTTATTAAAAACAAACAGAGATATAATATCTCACTCTTTCTCCTTTTTATTCTCCTTTATCTCTCACACATTCTCTTCCTGTCACCTCCTGCCCTTTTGTTTATCTTCTTTTGCTTTATAATGGAAATCCCCCTCTCTGACTTCCTTCATTTCTTTTTATTTTTGTGGATTAAATGATTTACTCACAGTTGAAATAACCATAATTGTGTAAAATATACACTGTATTTAAGTTAAGTAGCAGAAATGTACCCCATATGCCTGCAGGTACATATATAAAATTGGTGAATAAATGTACAATCGATTGTGGGTTAACACTGTTTACAAGCAGTTCTAGTATTAAATTGACCAATCAGATCTCAGGGGTGGAGTTGCTGTGGTCTGAACACAAATAACTATTGGTGCAGGTACTATGAAGCCCTAATTTATGCATAGATGCAAACTTATTAAATACCGTGCGATTGTGAGTGTGATTGTGTGTGTGTGTGTGTGTGTGTGTGTGTGTGCGTCACCCTCATCCTTATCAGTCCCTGGGCCTCAGTGCAGCTTGTGCTCAGGCCAAAGCAGTAACAGCGACTGCAGCCAAGAGGATTCCTCACATTGAGCCCAAATGTCCCAACCTTACACATCTCACACCTCAGACCCTCCACGTTCAGCTGTAACACAGAAACACACACACACACCCACACACACACACACACACACACACACACACACACACACACACACACACACACACCCACACACACACACACACACACACACACATACATAAAACTGAAGGAGCTGAACAGATCTGAAGCATGTGGCTGCTGAAAATTAAGCCAATATTTAATCATTGCTCAAAGTTAAAGATAGTTAGACCTCTGATAAACACTTCAACAGATTTAAATGGACTAAATGTTACCTTGCAGGAGCACTGCCCTGTCCTTTCAGCACAAGCACATACGCCTGCTTCGGCATTGCAGGTTTCAGAGTTAGATCCGGAGAGCGAGCAGTCACATGAAACGCAGTGCGGGAAGTTCCTGTAGCCAAGCTTACACTCGCTGCACTTGTCACCTGTGTACTGATCCCGACAGAAACAACATCCTGTGTTCAAGTTACACTGCTGATTGACTGCACCCATCACGTTACAGCCACAGGCCTATGGAGAGAGACAGAGAGACAGCGGGAGAGAGAGAGAGAGAGCGAGAGAGAGAGAGAGAGAGAGAGAGAGAGAGAGAGAGAGACCATGAAAGCTTTGCCCAAAAATAATGTCCACAATGTACCTTAAGTTTAGTGTCTGTAGTTCATAGTAAGATTGGCTAATATGGCTTACAAGTAATGGAAGTGACTTATCATCCAGAATACCACACTATGAGTTATGAGCAAAAGAAAACAATAAAGACAGAGATGCTGAAGGACAGGATGGGGCAGTGGTGGGCTGGTGGTAAATGGGGACTGGATTGCTGATCCTAAGGTTGGGGGTTTGAGTCCCACTCTCCACAAGATTGTCACTGTCCCTCCAGTGCAGCTAACTGGGTTATCAAAGGCTGGCCATGTCTCTCACTGTCTATGGTGAGAAGTTGATGTAAAAGAACCATTTAGATCAGTTCATTTACTGTAACCACTTAATCCTAATTAGGGTCGAGGGGAGGCTGGCACTCATCCCAGCCAACTCTGGGCAAGGGCAGAGTACATCCTGGACAGCTCTTGAGGAAAGTCAGCAATGGTTCTTTTACACCTCACACCATAGATAGTGAGAGACACGGCCGTCCTTTGATAACCAAGTTAGCTGCACTGGGGGAGCAGTGACAACCTTGTGGAGAGTCGGACTCGAACCTCCAACATTAGGATCAGCGATCCAGCTTCCTATACCACTAGACCACCACTGCCTCTTCTGAAGAATAGATAAAATGTTATATCTGATCGGAGATGAAGTGGTTTTACTCATTAATGCATTTTTTTTTTCTCTCCAGAAAAGAAAGGCACAACAGAAAGCGGCGTATTCAACAGTTTAGATATAAAAAGTTTGCTGTCATAACAGTGTGTTGTCAGACTTTATGACTCTAAGAAAGATACATGACAGAAAGAGGCAGGAAGAAACAGAAAGTAACAGGAAGTGGTACTTTGCAGCCGGTGTTGATGTCATGACCCCAGTGATTAGTGGCACATTTCTCGCATCGATCTCCCACTGTGTTGGGAGGACAAAGACAGCGACCTGTACCTGGGTCACAGTTGTTCCCCACATGAGAACACTCACATGCTGAGAGAGCGAGAGAGCGAGAGAGAGAGAGAAAGAGAGAGAGAGCAAGAGAGAGAGAGACAGATTAATGACACACTCAGGTATGTACAAATGTCACAGGCTGCACTCTCACACTTTAACTTATTATCTCCATCCCTCCATCATCCATCATTCTCTTCAGTTCTCTCTCTCGCTCTGTGTGTGTGTGTGTGTGTGTGTGTGTGTGTGTGTGTGTGTGTGTGTGTGGGTGTGTGTGTGTACATGTAAACTGATGTAACCCTGAGCCACTTTTTTGACACCTGTAACATGCTGTGTATATTTGTATATAGCTGCACCACTCTAGTGCTTTTTATAAGGGAAATGTTTGAAACACACCATGTCACACTGTTATAATAAAATAAGTAAATAATTGACTGGTGTGCGCAGTAACAGTGTGGCATTTGCGCTCATATACAGAAGTGTAATTACATTGTTGATTCTACAAGTAAATGAAACACTCAGAGTAACGGTTTATATTAGGTGTGTACCAGTTCTGTAACATTTCCTGAAAGGTAAAAGGGTAAAAGGTAAAGGGTCAAAGGTCTTACGTGTGCATCCTCCCTCCTGGAAATTGAAGTGTCCGGGAGCGCAGCGGTCACACTTCTGTCCATCAACACCAGGCTGACATTGGCACTGACCACTCTCAGTGCAATCAAACGATTTAGAGCCAAACGAGTTACAGTGACATGGGACACACCCACTACCCGCCTGCAAGTGTGTCCCTGACTGTAAACACACATACACATGTACATTCAGAAAAGTGTGAGACTGTCCACAAGCAGGGGGGTCTCGTGCCAGCAACCCTTACATGCAGATGCTGTCAGCATGAATGTACAGGGATCCCTCACTTTCCGCGGTTAATTGGGACCAAGATCCCCCCACAACCGCCGAATTCCACGATGTATGACCAACCCCCCCACTGACGTATACGTGCATGTATATGTGTATATAATATCAATAAATACATATTCAACGCTATAAATGCTTATAATAACAATTAAACATTCAAAAGTAATGAATAAGATGTAAAGAAAATATAAATACTACACACACATAAAGACGCGTGTGCACGCAGATGCGCACCTCACATAAAAATGTAAGTCATTTTGATGTGGGGTTTGGATTGCTTTTTGTTTTTGTTTGTTTGGTTTCTTTTGCATAATTGGCCTTGTTTTGCATTTTCCTTAACTCCCCCCCCCTATTCTTCCTTAATTTCCTTATTTCTTAATTTGATGAATATTAAAAAAAAAAACATGATGCACTGAAGCCACATGATTTGAAGCGCGAAGTAGTGAGGGATCCCTGTATATGAAAACATTATATATAATGAGTTAATATCACACTATGTTCTTTTCAACAGAAGTATGGCACATCCCTGACGCTATACAGTACTGTACCTCAGACAAGGTAACATTTAGCAAATACCGCATGCCCACTGTGAAGCATGGTTGTGGCTGCACCGTGCTAAACATTACACCTTGTACCCAACTGTAAACATTTCAAAAGCTTGAATACTTGTGCATGCTACTGTATATCGACATATAGGTGTGCCATTGAGTTAATGTAGAGAACCACAACAAACCACCACAACGCAGGTCACATAATTAAATATCACATAGGTCACACGATCACATATAGTTTACTTTAGTTGAGTTTTTTCATTTCGAGAATGCAGCATGTAACAGAGTGAGACATGACACAGGTCACACGATTGCGGTCACATAATAACATACAACACAGGTCACACAATTACATCCCACACAGGTCATATGAATGCATACAACACAGGTCACATGATCACGCTGAGCACATTGCACACAGCTCAGATGTTCATACCCACATTCAAGTCATATAATCACATCCTACACAGGTCACACAATCACATTTTACACGCTTCACACGATCGCATACAACACAGGTCACATGAACACTTCAAGCACATTACACACAGGTTGTCACATGATCCCATTCCACACAGATCCCATGATCGTATTTCACACAGGTCACACAATAACATCACACAGGCAGGATTGTGCAGAACACACACACACACACACACACACACACACACACACACACACACACGTGCGCACACGCACACAAAGCAGTGTATTTCTTTCTATAAATAGATATTAAAAAAAAGTAAAGTCTGTTGGGTTTGTCCACCAGAGCATAGTGGCCTTACATACATATAAACCATGAATTAGTCTATTAGCTAATCCAGAGAGTCCAGACCAATGAGTGGCGATAGTGGTTTGGCACAGTCCACAATCACCATTAAAAAAACAACAAACAAACACATCGCACACAGGTTACTTGTTCACATCCCCCACATGCCACATAATCACATCCCAGAAAGGTCACACCAGTGAACTCTGTAAGTGGAATGGCATCTCACTATATGTATTTGAAGCGATTACTAAGTGAACACACCACCTCAAACTGTTTACTTTAACGGTTCGCTGGGTCACACAATCAAATCCCTCACAGGTCACATGATCACACTCCACACTATATCTTCTCTCTGTCAAGTTCTTTCTTTTTTCCTGTATTTTTTCTGTATTTAATTGTCTTGCCATCATATCTGTGATACATTGTATATTTATTTCTTGCTGTCATATTTATTTTTCTCGTTCTCCACCCCTTTCTTTTTTCTTTGCTGTGTTCTTTCTGTTTTTTCATATTTTCTCTTTCTCTCTGTCATACTGTCTGTCTCCATCTTGCTCCATCTCTGAGTCTCTCTCTGATTAACAGTCACCCGTCTGCCGTGAGCAGGTGCACCATTGGGGCTGCAGCCAATCAGAACGCTCGGCCCGTTAGCGTCGCCTCGGAGACGCCATATGTGTGCTATCTGCCTTTGCCAAGCACACACACATGCGTACGCGCACACACACACACACACACACACACACACACACACACACACACACACCTGCTCAGTGACAGGGAGTTTTTAAAGTTTTAATAAAAGTTGTGTTTTAAGACAAACAAAAATGAATGAACACTAAATCTTCAACTCTTTTTTCCCTTGTTTCACCCACATTTGTGCTTTGTTTCTTTTATTCTCATACCCTCACATACACACATATATGGCTAACCATGCACAACCATATATGTGACTGCATTCCCATGCTTTGACAATTAGACACACACACACACACACACACACACACACACACACACACACACACACACACACACACACACACACACACACACACACACACACACACACACGCCCATGCATGGTTTGTTTACCCCCGTGGGGGCGGGGTAAGCCCCTCGAGGGCAGCCCCTCCTATTCTCCCAGTTTTGATTAAGTGGGATTCGCTGAATCGGTCGCTGTGTTTCTCTCCTCACTACATCACATCGGCGGCCAACGAAGCCCGGTCTACACACACACCTGCCCTCAGCGTCACAGCGTGAAGACATGGAGCCCCGCCTACTACACATACATGGCCTACACAAACCAGAATCCATCCAGTGGCTCAACTACACTCAAGAGGACACACACACGCGCACACACACACACACACACACACACACACACACACACACACAAACAAACAAACATATTGATCATATAAACATTACAATATTTTATAGCAGTTTAACTCATATAACTGATAAAAACTAGCACCATATGTTGTTTATGTAAATGTATTACTGTATTAACTAGTAATAACAGGTAACAAAAAAGTGAGTATTACTGCCTATGTATATCTATTACTGAATTAACTGGAACTTTTATAGTAACTATTACTGTTCCTTTATGTCTATTATTATACTGAGTAGCACTGTTACACGTACTTTGTAAATGTGTATACTTATTACATTAATTAGTACTGTCACAACACTATTACCATTGTATAATTATATTTACTAGTCCTTCTCAAAAAATTAGCATTTTGTGATAAAGTTCATTATTTTCTGTAATGTACTGATAAAAATTAAAGTTTCATATATTTTAGATTCATTGCACACCAACTGAAATATTTCAGGTCTTTTATTGTTTTAATACTGATGATTTTGGCATACAGCTCATGAAAACCCAAAATTCCTATCTCAAAAAAATTAGCATATCATGTTCAGGTAGTCTAAACGAGCTATTAACCTAATCATCTAAATCAACCAATTAAATCTAAACACTTGCAAAAGATTCCTGAGGCTTTTAAAAACTCCCAGCCTGGTTCATTACTCAAAACCGCAATAATGGGTAAGACTTCCGACTTGTCTTCTGTCCAGAAGGCCATCGTTGACACCCTCAAGCAAGAGGGTAAGACACAGAAAGAAATCTCTGAGCGAATAGGCTGTTCCCAGAGTGCTGTATCAAGCCACCTCAGTGGGACGTCTGTGGGAAGGAAAAAGTGTGGCAGAAAACGCTGCACAACCAGAAGAGGTGACCGGACCCTGAGGAAGATTGTGGAGAAGGGCCGATTCCAGACCTTGGGGGACCTGTGGAAGCAGTGGACTGGGTTACAGAGCTACAGGTGCCGCATTCCCCAGGTCAAGCCACTTTTGAACCAGAAACAGCGGCAGACGCGCCTGACCTGGGCTACAGAGAAGCAGCACTGGACTGTTGCTCAGTGGTCCAAAGTACTTTTTTCGGATGAAAGCAAATTTTGCATGTCATTCGGAAATCAAGGTGCCAGAGTCTGGAGGAAGACTGGGGAGAAGGAAATGCCAAAATACCTGAAGTCCAGTGTCAAGTACCCACAGTCAGTGATGGTCTGAGGTGCCATGTCAGCTGCTGGTGTTGGTCCACTGTGTTTTATCAAGGGCAGGGTCAATGCAGCTAGCTATCAGGAGATTTTGGAGCACTTCATGCTTCCATCTGCTGAAAAGCTTTATGGAGATGAAGATTTCATTTTTCAGCACGACCTGGCACCTGCTCACAGTGCCAAAACCACTGCTAAATGGTTTACTGACCATGGTATTACTGTGCTCAATTGGCCTGCCAACTCTCCTGACCTGAAGCCCATCGAGAATCTGTGGGATATTGTGAAGAGAAAGTTGAGAGACACCAGACCCAACACTGTGGATGAGCTTAAGGCCGCTATCGAAGCATCCTGAGCCTCCATAACACCTCAGCAGTGCCACAGGCTGATTGCCTCCATGCCACGTCGCATTGAAGCAGTCATTTCTGCAAAAGGATTCCCGACCAAGTATTGAGTGCATAACTGAACATAATTATTTGAAGGTTGACTTTTTTTGTATTAAAAACACTTTTTTTTTTTTATTGGTCAGATGAAATATGCTAATTTATTTATATTATTTTTATTATTACAGAAAATAATGAACTTTATCACAATATGCTAATTTTTTGAGAAGGACTAGTGTATATATATATATATATATATATATATATATATATATATATATATATATATATATATATATATATATAAAAGTATAAACTAAAAATCAAACTTAAATTTTTTGGCAGTATATGTGGCCATCAATGTTTCTACAGAAAAGACTGGTTTCTTTCTTTCTTTTTTTTTTTCTCTGTTTTTGTCCATGAGTCTGGAGTGCGGTATGAAGTGGCCAAGCATTCTTGTCCTATATATATATATATACTTTTTGGTAGAGCAAATAACAAAAATAAAAGGACAGGACAAAGACTTTCTATTGAAACTCCATTTATCACTACAGATCTGTTTCGAGGGGTGGTGAAACAATCCTCTCTCTTCAGGTGATTATAGAAGAAATACATGTATATATATGCATATGTGTATATATAATTATATGCATATGTATATGTATGTATATATAGTACTGTAAAAGTAATTATTGCTGCCTTGGTGCACTTATTTCTATATTGGTTACAATTGGGTCGCCACAGCGAATGAATCGCATGTTTGATTTGGCATAGGTTTTTACATCGGATGCCCTTCCTGACACAACCCATTAGCAAAAGACAGAAACACGCTGATGTTTTTGCAGCTACTCTTTACGAAAGTCAGCAATGGTTCTTTTACATGAACATCTCACCATAGACAGTGATAGACATGGCCGGCCTTTGATAACCCAGTTAGCTGCACTGGGGGGCAGTGACAACCTTGTGGAGAGTGGGACTCGAACCCCCAACCTTAGGATCAGCGATTCAGCGCCCGATACCATCAGGCCACCACTGCCCTTCTATATTGGTTACAATAACATACAATATGTATATTTATGTCTACAATACATAGTTCTGTTATGATTAAAATGCAGATGCATACATATTACCTGGTTTACTGGATCTGTGAGAATAACTGTTAGTGCTTATGTATCCTTATTATTTTTGATATTATAATAAAAATACTGTCATATTAACTATTCCTGCTTTGATATACTAATTACTACATTTACTAGAACTTAATAGCAATTAGACTGTAATAACAAATAGTAGTACGCATATATATGCTTATTACAGCATTTGGTAAACATTTGTACTGTAATAGTAACTAGAATTGCTGATATAAACATATTAATAGCTAATACTGTACGAATTAGTTGAGCAACAGTAACTGGTACTGTTATAATTTACTAAATTAACTAGAACTGTATTCACAATAAGTATCGCATTCAATGGTAATAGTACTTGGCTTGAGGTGTGTGTGTGTGTGTGTGTGTGTGTGTGTGTGTGTGTGTGTGTGTGTGTGTGTGTGTGTGTGTGTGAGAGAGAGAGAGAGAGAGAGAGAGAGAGAGAGAGAGAGAGAGAGAGAGAAAATGATACTTACAGTACACTGGTTACACGTTCGGCCCAGGACATGTTGGTGACACTGACACTGTCCAGTCTCCTTATTACACACATCAGACACAGAGCCATTAATGTTACACTCACACGCTGCGGAGAGACAGAAGGAAAGAGAAGGAAATACCATTAGCACTACTGTGTTTCTAATTACTAGTCTCTCTCTTGCTGTCTCGCTCTCTCTCTATCTCTCGCTGTCTCTCACACTCTCTTTAAGGCCCCTCGCTCATCATTATTACAAAGCCTCAGACAGCTATATGCATAATGAGCTTGTACAAGAGATAATTGATATGTAACGCTATAAAACACTGAGTGTTTAAAAAACACATGTATTTTCAAACAGACACACACACACACACACACACACAAAGAGAGAGAGAGAGAGAGAGAGAGAGAGAGAGTATTGTGATAATATAAATTGAGTAATGCAATAGGAATCTTAAGTGCATGCTAATGCTAATGCTAATGATTTCACAGTAATCATGAATCTTTCCTAGTTAACAATATAATAAAAAACACAGAGAGAAATTGCAAGAGAGAGAGAGAGAGAGAGAGAGAGAGAGAGAGAGAGAGAGAGAGAGGAGTTAGGAGTTTAATGGAGGTGAGATGGAGTTTATTTTGTTTCTCAAAAGAAAATATATAAACTTTAATTATTACAAAAATATACAACATTATTAAATATATATTTTAAATAATTCATTAATCTATCTAATCACTTCATCCTACTAGGGTCACAGAGAGGCTGGAGTCGATCTCAACCAACTCTGGGCAAAGGTGTGGTACATCCTGAACAGGTCTTCAGTCTATCGCAAAATAACACACAAAGACTCACACTCGCATCCAGAGGTTGTTTGGAACAGCCAATTAACCTTATCTCTATGGATTGAGTGAGGAAATGGTTGTTTCTGGACCCTGCCCCCCCAGAAAATGCACATGAAGAAATCCAAACACAGAAATGCCCTTGTTGAGTCCAAGACATGCTAACTACTACTATGCCACCTTTTTTCATTCATTTTCCAAACAACTTAATCCTAATCAAGGTCATGGGGAAGCTGGTGCCCATCTCAGCTGCCTCTGGCAAGGGTGGGGTACAGCTCATCATCGTAAGGCCAACACTCACACAACCATTCATATTCACACTCACACCTAGGGGTGATTTGGAACAGATAACTAACCTACTGTGCATGTTTTTGGACTGTGGAGGAAACCGGAGTACCCAGAGGAAACCCACGAACACACGGGGAGAACATGCAAACTACACACAGAAACACCTGATCTGGGAATCGAACCCAAGACCTTCTTGCTGTGAGGCGAACGTGCTAACCACTACACCACCGTGCCACCTATCTTTCTTTTAATGTAAAATTATTTTTTACTTCATCATATTTTCAAACATATTTGTGTTATTTTTACATTTAATTTTTGCATTATTCCCTTTCGGCTGGATTAAAAAAAGTTTCTCATTAGCAAACAGAAAATTGCTGCCGTATGAAATCAACCCCCTCACACCACCACCAAAAAAAAGACAAAAACAAAAACGTTCATCATCATCTTCTTCGGCTTCTTCCAGGGTCGAGTCGCGGGGGCAGCAACCTAAGCAAAGAGGCCCGGATGTCTCTATCTCCAGTCACTTCCCTCAGTTCTTCCCCACCGGAGTCGGGGCACCGAGGCGTTCCCAGACAATCCGAGAGACATAGTTCCTCTAGCGTGTTCTAGGTTGACCATGGGGTCTCTTCTTGGTAGGACATGCCCGAAACACCACGAAGGCATTCAGGAGGCATTCTGACCAGATGCCCGAGCCACCTCAACTGGCCCCTCTCAATGCGGAGGAGCAGCAGATCTACTCCGAGCTCTCCCCAGATGGTAGAGCTTCTCATATTATCTCTAAGGGAAAGCCCCGCCACCCGGCAAAGAAAGTTTATTTCTGCCGCTTGTAGCCGCAATCTTGTTCTTTGGATCACTACCCAAAGCTCGTGATCATAGGGGGTTGGAACAAAGATCGACTGATAAATCGAGAGCTTTGCCTTGTAGCTCAGCTCCTTCTTCACCACGACGGATTGGTACAAGCTCTGTTTAACAGCAGAGGCTGCAGCGATCTGTCTGTCAATCTCCCGCTCCATCCTTCCCTCACTCGTGAACAAGACCTCAAGATACTTAAACTCCGCCACTTGGGGCAGGACCTCATTCCCGACCTGGAGGGGGGATTCCACCCTTGTTTGACTGACAACCATGGCCTCGGACTTGGAGGTGGCAATTGTCATCTCAGCCGCTTTGCACTCGACTGCAAATCGCGCCTATGAGAGCTGGAGGTCCTGGCTTGATGAAGCTAAAAGGACAACATCATCCGCAAAAAGCAGAGACGAGATCCGGTGGCACCAAACCAAAACCCCTCAACGCCTCGGCTGTACTCAACCCCTCCTGGAATCACCATCTTATCGTGGTGGAGTGGTCTATGTGACCAAATGATTCTAGGAGCTATGTTATCGGGGGCATAATGCCCCTGGTAGGGTCACCCAAGGCAAACAGGTCCTGGGTGAGGGTCCAAACGAAGTGTGGTTCAGAAGACCTCTATGCGAAATAAAAAGAAAAGGACACAGTTTCCCTTGCCCGGACACGGGTCACCGGGGTCTCCCCTGGAGCCAGGCCTGGGGGGAGGGGCTATAGGGATCGGGTGCGATGTGAGCTGGGTGTCAGCCAAAGGCATGGGTTCTGTCGGACCGATCCTCGGTTACTGACTCTGACTCTTGGGACATGGATTGCCACCTTTCTGGCGGGGAAGGAGCCTGAGCCGGTGTGTGAGGTTGAGAGATATCGACTAAATATAGTCGGGCTCACCTCAACGCATAGCTTGAGCTCTGGAATCACACATCTTGAGAGAGGCTAGACCTTATTCCATTCTGGTGTTGCTCATGGGAAGAGACGGCGAGCCAGTGTGCGCACCCTTGTTGCCTTCCGTCTCGGTGCCCAAATGTTGGGGTTCTCCCCGGTCGACGAAGGGGTAGCTTCCCTCCGCATTCAGGTGGGGGACGAATCCTGACTGTTATTTGTGCTTATGCACCAAATGACAGTCCAGAGTACCCACAATTCATGGAGTCTTTGTGGAGTGTGTTGGAAAATGCTCCTTTGGGAGACTCACTCGTTGTCTTGGGAGACTTCAACGATAGTGTGACAAAAACATTCAAAAAATCAAAAAAATGCCTTAAACAATATTAAAACAACACAGAACACTATTCACAGATGCTATGATTGTGATTCTGAGATCGGTTTAGTTCTGTTGTAAACATTTTCAGCGGTTAATACATGTTAAATGTATTCGTAAAAGACTGGTCATCTACGGTGTATTATATAACATCAGTCATAACATACATTCCGATACACACAACCTACATTTAACTTTTAAAGCTTTTGGACTTCAACAGTCATCTCATTTCCCTATGAAAAATACGGCCTTAACACTCATTTTATTTTAATTTGTTACGAGTCTTTTTTATGAGTTTTAACACTCTTTTATGATTGTTTATGTACAAAAATTAGAATAAACACAGTGGAATAAACTGTACACACAGAAACCTACACAATCCCTGTGATTCTTTCTCCTTTTCCTCAATTACTTTTTTGTCCCTTTTATTTTTGGCCCTCATGTTCCATTTCGTTTATCTGATCCCTTTAATTGTATTTTCTTCTTTCCTTTTGTGTTTATGCTTTCTGAATATTTTTAGTTGGTTTTTTTTTTTTTGGTCATGTGACCTGATTTGAACCAGTCAGACAACATTTTTTTAAAACTCAGGATCCATAGAACAAAATAGCATAAGTAGTTAATTAATACATTTTTGCCCCAAATGAGGAACAATCTGCACTTTTTTTACAGGAGATAAGAAATTTATGTGTGTGTGTGTGTGTGTGTGTGTGTGTGTGTGTGTGTGTGTGTGTGTGTGTGTGTGTGTGTGTGTGTGTGATGTGTTACATAAAGTGTGGGTGTCTGTTGGTCATCATGTTCAGACACTCGCCATCTGTGTGTCCACAATGGTCAGACACACACACACACACACACACACACACACACACACACACACACACACCATCTGCAAATTTAAGATTAACTCAGCTTTCTTCTCAAGGAGAGAGAGAGAGAGAGAGAGAGAGAGAGAGAGAGAGAGAGAGAGAGAGAGTGAGAGAAAGAGGATGTGTTGTTATGAAATTTCACACTCACATTGGCAGTTCTTGCCCACTACGGCATCTCCATAGTAACCGTCTGCACAGATTTCGCAGTTTTGTCCCGCATAACCATTACGGCAACGAAGACACGCCCCCGTTACAGGGTCACAGCTACGGGGCACAGAGAGGTCCAAATTCCTACTGCAATCACATGGACTACAGGATCCGCCCACAACTCCAGGAGAACCAAAAAACCCGTTATCACATCTGAGAGAGTGAGAAAGAGAGAGGGAACACAAAAGGGTGTGGTTTAGGGTTTGCACATAAAATTTTTCCCTGGCGGTGTGGTAGAACACCAATTACTAGAACACTCTGAAAGGACTATACCACTGTGCGGTCAATCACCTGAGTGATATAATGTATACTCTAGAACCGAAGAACAACAACAAGCAGAAGATTCTTCATTCTCGAGTTAAAGTGCGTCTCGCTGGCCTATCAAACATTGTCCTTCTTATTATCATTATTCCCAAAATTGCACTTCCTATCATTCTTAAAATCTCAAACTCCACTTCATATCATCATTATACCCCAAACTCCTCCTCCTATCATCATGACACCTCAAACTTCCCCTCCTATCATCATGATAATACGCCAGGCTCCACCTCCAATCCTCAGGATACCCCAGTGCTCCACCTCCCGTCATCATGGCACCCCATACTAAAATCTAGCTCGCTTTCCACTTCGCCCATCTCTTTCTTGACTCTCTCGCAGACTCTCTTTGTCCATCTGTAAGATATTAATCACAGGTTAAGTTCTGAGCTCTGTGCCTCTTCAGGATGCCACAGAGGATGGCTCCTGCCATCTGTCGGTAGTACTGGGGTTAAAGGTCACACTCCGTATTTGTGAGCCAGAAACTACTTTTGCTCTTGTTCAGTGTTTTTGTCAGAAAATAAACACACACACACACACACACACACACACACACACACACACACACACACACACCTCTCCCACTAGAGACGATAAAACCTCAGGCAATATCTGCATTGGCGAGTTGTGATCTGCATGAAACAGCCCAGTGTGTGATATAAAGGGCGTGAGTTGGTGTTTACTTCTGTCGCAGACAAAAAGCCACCAGATTAGTTCCTAAAGGTTATTTAAGGGTTCTTCATTTTGAATTTCTTGAATAGTTTTTTTAAACCCTGAAAATAACTAAGTAAATAAATAAATCCATAATGTTCCTTTCTCCAAAAAACAATTTATATTTTTATCATTTCAAAATAGTTTTTCTTCAGTTAAAGTTTTTCTTTTTCAATTCTTCTTCAATTGTCTTATTGATTTTTAAAGCAAATCTGCATTACATTTTGTGCACACACTATATTTTGTTTAAAAAAACAATTTTTTAAAAAACAAAATTAGATAAAAACATTAAATATGAAGTTATAAAAAAAATTCTGTTTGTAAGCGTGAGATTCAGGTGCCAGCAAGTTGAGAGCCTGAAGGCTGTGTATATGGAAGTGGTCATCAATGCAGAATGTCATATTGATCAGGAATTGAATAAAAACATGTCACACAACGCACAAACTTTTTACATAATTTATAACACAGTACTTGAATTATAATTTTATATATATATATATATATATATATATATATATATATATATATATATATATATATATATATATATACACACACACACACACACACACACACACACACACACACACAGGGATCTCACTCACACAGGGATCTCTCACTTGCCGTTGTTAATTAGGACCGAGATCATCATGCAACTAGGATTCCCCCAACCCCCCTATACCGACTGGCATATATGCATATACTGTATATATGCATGTATGTGTGTACATTCTGACTAAATAAATTCAGAACAGATTCCCTAGGGGGAGATAAATGTTCTTCTACAGCATTACTCTTTGGAGCCTATATTTTGAAGAATGTACCTTTATTTTGAAGCATGTACTCATGGCCTGATTTAGGAGTGCACAACTTTATAAGTAGGATCTCTTCCACCCTTAAATAACACACGGACACACACACACACACACATACACACACACATACACACACAAAAAGAACTTTGGGTTCCTACAGTTTGCACACCGTAAGAACCTGAACTGTACAAGTATAAATGAGAGAAATGTGTAAATGTATATGTAAATTATTTAAAGGGGTGGAGTTTCCAATTTGACCATTGGAATTTTTTGGAAAATATTTTTACTCACAACTACAGGCAGTTCAAGTTAATAATAAAGTTGATAATATTAAAAGTTCTGCAGTATTTATATGTATGCATTTTGCAGTTCATACATATGCACTTTTTACCGTGTGTTATTTCTACATTTTTATTTCCCAGGATGAAAGTGAACGGAACCCACCTGTCACAGCGAGGCCCCGTGTAACCCACTGGGCACCGATCACAGATCAGATATCCGTCTTCATCCTGGTGGCACGTTGGACTGAAGCTATGTCGTTTTTGCGCCGATGTCGTCACCATAATAAGAAAAAGCAAAAAGAACCGTGTGAGAGATGCCATGCTTACACCCCACACCAACACCATGGCATGTCTAGAACAAAACTGAAGCTCGGAACCACAGAGATCCCAAAGATAGCGGCTAAAGAAGGGAAGGAAAGATCAGGTTTCGGCTTAGTGCTACCACACCGGCTATTTCCGACACCGTCACATTCCTGACTGGGGCAGTTTATTGGGAATGGTGGAGGTGGTTGGAGAAGGGAATGAAGGGTAGGGGTAGGGGGGTGACATCTCTTTCTTTAGCCTCTGTGCTCGGGGCAGTGGAATGTTCAGCTGCTGGGTTCTGTTGCCCAGCTAGTCTGAGCAGAAAGGATTAGACATTAGCATGCTAGACTGGAGTGATTGTTAGCTTAGCATCTCAGCTACAGTGATGTGTGAAATCAGATTTGTATCTGTCAAGAAAATTCTGCTGACTCGAGAAAACAGAAGTCTTTACACCGCAAAGAAAATGACAAAGAAATGCTCTGGGTTTTTCTTACATGGGACTTTGATGTTTCTCGTTCAGTACATCTCACATCAACAGTTTATCATCCAGTTCCTTATAGGGTTTGACCAACGGTGGTTATAAAAACGATTAGAATAGTTATAAAAGAGGTTATAATGTCACAAAGGTAAAAATAAGGTCTTGTAGGGAAAAGAAGCTTTGCCTTGGAAGATCCAAAACAACAGCAACCTTCTGGAATTCTAGAGTACCTAAGAGGTTCTTCAAGGGTTTCAGTGATACATAAGAACCCAACCCAACGAGATTCTACATATAACTCTCCCTGATAAGGAAAAAACTCAAGATAAAGTTTCATACACAGAACTAAAGTACCCTTTGTTGAGCTCTAGAAATACTGTGCATGCTTCCGAAGAAGTTCTTCTACAACTCTGTCTGAGATGGTCCAAAATTACTGTAACTAAAGAACTCTCTAGAGTTCCTCAAATATTCCTAGAAGGACAGTGGTGGTCTAGTGGTATAAGGCACTGGATCGCTGATCCAAAGGTTGGGGGTTCGAGTCCCACTCTCCACAAGGTTGTCACTGTCCCCCCCCCCCAGTGCAGCTAACTGGGTTATCAAAGGTGGGCCATGTCTCTCACTGTCTAAGGTGAGAGGCATGTAAAAGAACCATTGCTGACTTTCGTAAAGAGTAGGCTGCAAAGTCGTCAGCGTGTTTCTGTCCCTCCCTAAAAAGGGTTGTGAATGGAAGGGAATCCGACGTAAAAACCTCTGCCAAATCAAATGTGCGAATCAGATGATTCGCTGTGGCGACTCCTGAGTAAAAGGGAAAAAGCTGAAAGGAAGACAGACTTCCGAAGAAGTTCTTCTTACAACTCTGTCTGGGATGGTCCAAAATTACTGTAACTGAAGAACTCTCAAGAGTTCCTCAAATATTCCTAGACTCCTCTTTGCTTATACCACAATTTCACTGGACTACGTCATGCAAGAATCGTAGCGGAAAGGCGCAGAACGCAGACTATGGAGGAGCTTCGGCATTTTTACACGGAAAACGGGTTCAAATCCTATGGAAAAGTGGAAATTCTTATACTCCCATTTCACTGGACTCCAGCATGCAAGGATTGTGTAGCGGAAAGGCGCGGAACGTAGTCGACAGAAGAGCTTCGGCATTTTTGCACGGAAAACAAGTGAAAATCCTACAGAAAAGTGGAAATTCTTAAACTCTTGGAACGTTCACAGCATGTGCGGAACAGGTACGGCAAAGTATGCCAAAGTGACCCCACGGAACACTAACGGAATTTTTTTCTGTGAACGTGATTTTGAACATGTTCAAATGCCAGAAGCATACGGAAGTGGAGGAAGACTTAAGGAATAACTACGGAATCACACGGCATGACACAGAAGATGAGGGAATAATTGCAGAACGTTTGCGGATGACTACATTTTTGCTTCTGTAAGTCTGCCGTGCTCCAGTGAAATGGGGGTATTAGTTATGCATATCTTTGACAGAGTGTTACCTATAATCATTTTAGTTAAAAGCATACTCTTGTAGTCCTGTGCATATGTTTTACTTTATTGAAAGTGAAAACAAAGAACTTAGACAGGACTTATCTTCATACATTCGTTCATTCATTGGTTCATGGTCCAAGGATCTTAATTCTAATTAAGGTCAGGAGGCTGGAGACCATTTCAGCTTATTCTAGATGTGTGTAGGATACACCCTTAAACAGTTTGTCCCTGACCTGAGCAGGCCACTACAGGACCAACACACATACAATCATTTAAACTTACACCTAGGGGCAATTTAGAACAGCCAATAAGCATATTCTGCATGTTTTTTGGGCTGTGGGAGAAAACCGGAGTACCTAGGAGAAAACCCAAGCAAGTACAGGGAGACCATGCAAACTCCATGCAGAAATAATATTATCTCAGGGGTATTATTTATGTCTTTGTATTATAAAGGGAGCATAGGGCAGTGGTGGCCTGGTGGTAAAGGGCGCTGGACCGCTAATCCAAAAGTTGGGGGTACGAGTCCTACTCTCCACAGGGTTGTCTCTGTCCCCCCCAGTGCAGTTAACTGGGTTAACAAAGGCCAGCCATGTCTCTCACTGTCTATGGCGAGGGGTTCATGTAAAAGCACCATTGCTGACTTTCGTAAAAAGGAGCTGCATAGCCGTCAGCGTGTTTCTGTCCCTTGCGAAAGGGTTGTGTCAGGAAGGGCATCTCACGTAACAACCTATGCCAAATCAAACATGCAAATCATCCGCTGTGGCGACCCCTGAAAAAGTATTATAAAGGGAGGACCTGAAGTTCTGATCACCGTTCTCAAAGTGTTCTTTTAATATTTAAGAGCTCAGAACCCACTACAACAAAGAAAACAGAGGATTCAATACAAATCACAGTTTGAGCCTGTGGTGTGGTGTTTACATCCCTGTGAAATGCACGCACACACAGACACACACACACTGTAGGGCACTATATGTATATAATATATATACTAACATTTATATATATATATATATATATATATATATATATATATATATATATATATATATATATATATATATATATATATATATATATATATAACCTATATACCTATAGAGTGCATTTCTGGGTGGAGTTTGAATGTTCCCTCTGTCCTTGTAGGAGTCTTAATACAGTGCAGCTCTCAAACATTTTCAAAACATCGTTATACAAGCCTTAAAGGAAAACAGTTAATGTGCATAGTATTTATTGCAATTCTAGAACATTTCATTAGACAATTTCCACAATTCAAATAATATATAATATTAATGTAATTATTATTAATATTGAATATAGAGTTAATATCTACCCATCAGACATACTAATATACATGAGCTCTGCTTCTGAAGTGGTTTTCGTCAAATTTGCATTGACTCCACCCACTAATTTACATTCCAAATTGTTATTTATACTGAATATACCAAGAATTTACTATAATTATTGAACTCAGAATGGAAGTCACATCACACACTTGTTGGAGGGCGTCTGTAGAGGACAGGCGCATGGCTGGCAGTCATTCGGGGTTCCTCTGGTGGCATCGCCATAGTAACCAGGAGCACACATGTCACAGTTTGGGCCTGTGGTGCGGTGTTTACATCCCTGTGAAATGCATGCACAGACACACACACACACACACACACACACACACACACACACACACACACTGTAGGGCACTGTGGACCTCAAGTACATCATGCCTCCTCTTCAGTTTTGAACACATATTTGAATGTTCTAGCTTTCCAATTAGATTCGATCAGAAGCCATCTCTGAAAAAGAAACCATCCTCTTCAGTTTCTGAGGAACAAACCTCAGGTCTTTAGAGTGCTTTACATAATGACATAGTCAATTTTTGTTGTTTTATAATATTTCACTTAGAACCAGTGCTGTAGTGGTGGGTACATGCTGTTAAACACCGTGTACCCACTTGTTTTAGTGGCTGAGTTGCGTGTACTGACTTAATTTGGTCTAATTTATAGTTGATCAATGTAAATTTCTGCGACTGTGTAAATAAAAAGCAGAGATGACGTGCTAAATAGTTTCAAAAACAAAGGTTATTTTAGTAAAAATAGTCATAAACATGATTCAATAAACACCACGAATCAGCCTTAAAGTATTATACCTCTGATTGGATACTGCAAGCTGAGCTCAAGATTTGTGTCCAATGAACTTCCGGCTTTCATTCGCCATGCATGGGTTTACTCGTGTATAGAGCGCAGAAAGCTTGTAAGCCGAGTCCAACAAAGTCCCGGTAAGTAAGGTTAAGTTAGCCGGGTGTTTATATTTGGTTCACAAGATCACATCCGGTGACAGACCTACATCCCAAAAAACTTATTTTAAGATCAAACAAGCATTTCTGCGGTCAGTTTATGTCCTGATTGTCCTTGCTGACACGTCTTACTTTTTGGTAATAACTAAATGGTTAATCCAAGCGAAAGTTGTAAACATATCACATACTTACTAAAAGATACTAAAAGATTTTATGCCTATCCATATTGAATGAGTACTTTGGGGCAGTGGTGGTCTAGTGGCTAGGGTGCAGGATCGCTGATCCTAAGGTTGGGGGTTCGAGTCCCCACAGGGTTGTCTCTGTCCCCCTCAGTGCAGCTAACTGGGTTATCAAAGGCTGGCCATGGTGAGAGGCATGCAAAAGAACCATTGCTGACTTTCGTAAAGAGCAGGCTGCAAAGCCATCAGTGTGTTTCTGTCCCTTATTAAAGGGTTGTGACAGGAAAGGCATTCGACGTAAACACCTATGGCAAATCAAAATGTGCGAATCAGATGATTCGCTGTGGTGACTCCCGAGAACAGGAAAAAGCCAAAAGAAAGAAATTGAATGAATACTTTCTTGGATATCTTCATTTCATGAGTCGCCATTAGTTATTGAAGGAATGAATAATTATAATTAGCGCTAACAACACTTCTTTATAATTACATATATAGAGGGGGTGGACAAAATAATGGAAACACCTAACATTTTGGTATCATAGTCTTTGAACATAATTTAAACAATCAAAACTTGGCATAAGTAATTATTTTTTGTATAATAATTTTGTTATTTTCATATGTTGATGTAAAATAAATGATTTTTTCCCCTTTTTTCCAACATTGGAAACATTTTTCAGACATTGAAAACATTAATCATACCCCACAATGGCAGACCTCTCAGATTTTAAAAGAGGCCAAATTGTTGGTGTTCGTATGGTAGGCGCTAGTGTAACAAAAACTGCCCAAATGTTCAGTGTTTCAAGAGGCACTGTCTCAAAAGTAATGACTGCCTTTGAAAGAGACGGAGAAACATCCTCAGCACAGCACAAGTCCGCCATCGTCTCTAAAAGAGTTGGAGGGTGTTCTAACTGAAGAATGGCTTAAAATTCCTTTGGAAACAATTCACAAGTTGTATGAATCAATACATATGCCAAGTTTTGATTGTTTAAATTATGTTCAAAGATTATGATGCCAAAATGTTAGGTGTTTCCATTATTTTTCCACCCCCTGTATATGGAACATTGGAAATGGCCTCATATCTTGCAGTGTATATATAATGTATTGTCATATGTGGTTTGCATATTGTACTTCTAATACATGTACCAAGTAACTTGTCTGTGTTTTTCATGCAATTTTTGATCATTGTTAGATAAAATACATATATAACATACTCATTATAGATTTCAGCACGAATATTTTAACAGTAAAATATCTATATCTAAATGATAAGGAACATACAGTATTATTTACAAATTTCTTTGTTTCATTTTTTCTTATTATAGATATAATTGTCAAGTTCTGTAAATTTTATAATAGCTCACACTAACTGCTTTTAAATGCTAAAAATACACTTCTCAGCCTTTCAAATTTCAAAATTTTATGAGGGTGACCCCCCAGACCCCCCTTCCAGGAGGGGGATACTCCCTCCTGCACCTTCCCTGCACTCAGTCGGTTCGCGGCCTCCAATGCCAGCTTCGCTGCCATAGTGTACTCACTTATTTTTTTTACCACTACAGCACTGCTTAGAACCCAAGGGTTTTTTTTTAATTAAATTTATCTTGCTGAAAGAAAAGGTTGTGAGAGAGGGTTCCTTTTGGTGTCCTTTCTCTTTAGAAAGGACACAACACTCAAAATTATCTTCAAGGAGCATTTTTAAGGAGTTCTTCTTCCTTTGGTCAAAGGTTCTCTCAGAGCCATACAAGAATTTTTAGCCTACTGCCAAAAAAAGGGCTCTAAATCCAGAAGAACAACAGTTAGATGATCCCCTAGCTTGTATCTAATGGCAAACACTGACTTTTGGATTCTCTTTTGGAATTTTTATTTTTTCTGGCTGATGGAAGAAAAAAAATGAATAATGCATTCAACCCGATAAAAAAGTGAGCAAACCCTCTCCAGAATTGCATTCATTACTGGGCAAACCAAAACTAACATAAGCATCTGTGCTACAACTACAGTACAGCATATGCAAATGCTAGCAACTATTTTGCAAATGTTTGCAACTGTCAGCAGAAACATAAGAAGTAAGAAATTCGGAACATGTTCAATACATGTTCAATACCCTAAAAACTTTCAGTGAATTTTTTACCAACCTTTTAAGCACTGTGATTAAACACAAAAAACCCCCACAAAATTCACTACATTCATAGAATTCACTGCTCTATGAAATGCTGGCTTCAACGTTCTCTTCAGGAACCCTTCTTGAAGTACTCTCTGACCCAGTATTTATGAAATCCTTGAGGAACCAAGCGAAAACCTCTTTCCACTGCATGTGTGCCAAGGTTTCCAATAGGAGTACATTGTGCACAGATAAACAATACAAGACACTTCATGACATTCTCGCATTCATCTTGAATGCAGAATTGTGGTTTGTAGTATGAGAAGTTCCAACGCCTTAACAGTTACTGAACAATAAGTCTCTGTGTTTCTTATTCTCTTTGGTGTAAAGGTGTTGATCGGTTTTCCAGTTAAATACTGAAACTTCTCCAGTCATAATCTTATGTAACTTCGAGACGTTAGACGGAGGAAACGCCAATTTCAGCTCTGTTAGATGAACGTGGGTGGTGTGGTGTCTTCACACTGGAACTCTGACGGTACTTAATTTTAAAAATAAAGTTGTTTTGATGTCCTACTGTTAGAAACTGCTAAAACTCTAATATTGGATCTCTAGAAGAGTTAAGATGTGTGAACTGAGCTGAGGATATTCATAAGTTTGAAAGGTAAGTCTGTTGGGTTTTTACACCCGAGCCTAGTGGCTCGGTTTCAGTAGCGTGAAGCGACCAGAAGTTCAACTCCCCCTGGATGGGACACTAGTCCATCGTAGGTTACCTTCCCAGTATATTTTACTGGTACCCATTTATACTGCTGGGTGAACAGAGTCACACTTATGGTTGAGACCTTGCCCAGGGGTCTTAGCACAGTGAGGGTCTCAGTGGGATTTGAACTCACAACCTCCTGATCATGAGCACAGCACCCTAACCACTACACCACCGGCCCCACCGTAAGTTTGAAAAATCATGTATTATTGCTGACTCATCCTTAAGTGATGGAGAATTCAGACTTGTGGTGATGGATAGTTTTCCATTACAAACATACATTACCAGGCAGTAACCAGTGATGTCATCACAAAGTAACGTGTGGCCATGACACTGGCAAAGTTCACACACACCCTGGTGCACAGTTGCATTAACCCTCCTGTAACCTTCTGCACATGTCTGTAACACACACAGACACATAAAGACATACACACACACACACACACACACACACACACACACACACACACACACACACACACAAAGAGATGACCCCATTTAGTTCAAGTTACTAATACGAAACATTAAACTTTGGTGTGTGTGTGTGTGTGTGTGTGTGCGCGTGTGTGTGTGTGTGTGTGTGTGTGTGTGTGTGTGTGTGTGTTTACCTCACAAGATGTGCCAGTGTAACCATTGGGACACACACACACCTCAACTGTTCGGGCCTGAACACCAGAACGAGAGTCTGCAGAAGCCACTTCCATACTGACTGATGACAGACTACACATACACCCCACCCCACCCCACCCCCACATACACACACAGAGGGAAGAGAGAGAGAGAGAAATAATATGCTCAAAATACGGACATTTCTGGGGTTTGAGGACATTGCAGCTGCTTCTTACTTCTTCTTCTTAGCCTTCAGGTTCAGAATTAACTTTTAGCTATAGTTGGGTTTCAGCATTTACTTGTAATGTTAGTGCAAGGAGCTAGGAAACGCATTAAGTTGATCAATTTCCCCCACAATGAAAAAAATACGATTTGGGTGTTTGTGTGTGTGTGTGTGTGTGTGTGTGTGTGTGTGTGTGTGTGTGTGTGTGTGTGTGTGTGTGTGTGTGTGTGTAAAATAACCTGCTTTTGCGACAGTGTGCTGCTCTCACTCTCAGATGTCTCAATCCTAACAGAACAGTGATGATGTCACTCTTACTGACTGTGGCCTTTGAGTCAAGGTGATGAAAACTTTCCTCTCTCAGAGAGACCCGCCTCTTCAGCACCCCCACAAACTGTGTAGAAGGAACCACTTCAGAGTACTTGACTGTCAAACGTAGACCACCGCCCTAAAAGCACAATAATGGAGAAAATAAGAACGACACACCAAGTTAGCCACCAGGCCTGGGAAGAGGTTTTATCTATCTACTAATTAACCAGGTCAAAAACGGGGCTTGCTAAAGAGGGGCAAGAGCAGCCCAACTCCAGGGATCCCTCACTTTCCATGGTTAAATGGGACCGAGATCCCCCTGTGACCACCAAAATTCTCGAAGTAGGATCACCTCCCCCCCGACTGACGTATATATACATGTATATGTATATCTTCTTCTTCTTTTCCTTTCGGCTTTTTCCCTTTTCCAGGGGTTGCCACAGCGAATCATCTGATTCGCACATTTGATTGGGCTTGGTTTTTACATCGGATGCCCTTCCTGACACAACCCTTTAGCAAGGGACAGAAACATGCTATCAATAAATACATATTCAACGCTATAAATGCTTATAATAATTAACATTAAAAAATAATGCATAAGATGTAAATAAAATATAAATACACACACATACAGATGCGTGCGTGTACGCACGCAGATGCACACCTTACAAAATGTAAGTAGTTTTGATGGGAGGTTTTGGGTTGTTTTTTGTTTTTCTTTGTTTAGGTATTTTCCTTAACTTTTTCCCGTGTTCTTCCTCAATTTCCCTATTTTTTTAATTCGATGAATATTAAAAAAAAAAAAAAAACGCAACGCACTGAAGCCACATGAATTGAAGAGCAAAGTAGCGAGAGATCCATGAATTCATCAGGTCAGAAGCAGAGATTCTGTTGTACAGCAATCCATCATGTGTACTAGCAAATGGATACCAAGTGAAGATTTCAGTGATTAAGAATAGACAGACAGATGGACAAATAAATGACCCCCTACCCCATTGACAAACACTCCCACAAACACACCCACAGACCACACTCACAACTACACACACACACACACACACACACACACACACACACACACACACACACACACAATACTCCCAGACCTCATAAACACACTTACAAACACACCCACAGACCATACTCACAAAGATTCTCACAGACACACTCATAGACCACATTCATAAACACATCTACACACACCCACAAACAACACCCACAGACCACACTCACTAACACGCTCACAAACACACACACAAACACTCACAAACACACACAGACAATGCTCCCAGACCTCACAAACATGCCTACAAACACACTGACAGAATGCAATCAGGAACACACCTAAAAACACACCCATAGTCAATACACACAAACGCCCACAGACACCCACAGACCACACTTACAAACTCCAGACAAAAAAAGCAGATTTTTTTTATTTATTGCAATTTCTGAATTAAAAAGAAAACAATATCATCCAACCTCGTATAAAGTTGTTCTCAACAGAAAATACAGACAAACCAAATAAACTGGAATGAACACACACACACACACACACACACACACACACACACACACACACACACACACACACACACACACACACACACACTGTTCACTGTGTAACCAGATATAGCTTGTTTTTCATCTTCACATTGTCTTCTCTCTTTTTGTTTATTTTTACATAAAGATATGAATCTGCTTTCCCGCGTGTGTGTGTGTGTGTGTGTGTGTGTGTGTGTGTGTGTGTGTGTGTGTGTGTGTGTGTGTGTGTGTATTATTGATGCTTAAACCATGTTTTGCATGTGCACACTTCATTAACTCAGGGCAAACACAAAGTACAGTTCCCATAAATCCTCTTTCTCAGAGCCTTCTGTGTGTGTTTGCATGTGTGTGTGTGTGTGTGTGTGTGTGTGTGTGTGTGTGTGTCCACAAAGCCTCATTTCCCAACAGTCAGTGGGGTGGCAAATAAACGAAACAGGAATCACAGCCCATAATCCTGCAGGATGATTCTCATCACGATGTCGGAGAAAGTGGTGTGATCAAGCTACTGATCAGGATATCAACACACACAGACACAGACACACACACACGCGCACACACACACACACACACACACACACACAAACAAACACACACACACACACACACACACACACACACACACACACACACACACACACATGCACATATTTCTTGTCTCAGAATAACATAATAAGAAACCAAGACAAAAGAAAAAATAAATCTTTCATTCTATCAATCAGCAAAGACAATTTTGCAGCACTTTGATTGGTCAGAAGGTGGTGATTAATTATGAAGAACAGGCACTTCGACAGTCATGCAGGTTTTATTTATCATATGCATAATACATTTCCATAGTAGCTGCTTGTTAATGAGGCATGTCCAGCAGAAACTATTGATGCAAAAGAAAAAAGAAAAATTTTATAACATTAAGCATGGAAGGAGTCTCCAGTGTCAATCACAGGTGAAGTTGAAACTTTACTCAAGTGGTCAGACATCATAAAGATCGCATATTGCAATCTCTCTACAAATCATAGCCATGTCACTTTATAACTGTGTCTAATAAGTGAGTCGTTAATGTGATGTTACTCATCACTAGCAGTGTAATTTATGGAAGCTCACTCACTCACTCACACATTTCCAAACCGCTTAATCTTATCAGGATCGCGGGAAGACTGGAGCCTATCTCAGCTGACACTGGGTGAAATCAGGTTACACCCTGAACAGCTCACCAGACCATCACAGAGCCAACACACAACAGACATACACATACACACACACACACACACACACACACACACACACACCCATTTAAATTCACATATACGCCTAGGGACAACAGCTAGTTAACCTAACATGTTTTTGGGCTATGGGAGGAAAACGGAGTACATACGCTCCCTGACTTACATTCATTCGTTTTACATATTTTTAGATTTTACATAAAAAAAAGTCAAATTTTGAGTTTAGCGTGCTCTCTGTAGTACGAGACCTACCTACGTAGTATGCTGATGTAATGATGCAATGATGTAATGACGCTGCGTACATTGTTTACAAAAGACAGACAGAACGTGCCCCTCCTTCTTCCCAGTTCACCACGTGTTACTCTTGTGTTAAGACATCGTCTCTGTAATCTTTGTGTTTACACTATTTTACGGACTTTTGTAACTCCAAGCAAATATGCTTGGTCAGAAGCGTAAGCCTACTAGTGATAGTGGTAATCAGAAAAAGCGGCAAGCCATCTCGTAAGAAATGAAGATGGCTATTATCAAGAAAATTGATGCTGGTGAAAAACACGTGAATGTTGCACGTTTCTTCCAAATGGCTCCGTCGACCATGGGAGCCATTTACAAGCAGAAAGATCGCATCACAGAGCATGTTAGAGGTTATATTTTACACTGTATTTGATTAGTGAATTTGATTGAAATTTATCTATTTGAAACTATTTTGCTTGAATTTAATTTATTTGAAATTAATGTTGATATTATTTGATATACTGTATTTGATATTATTTTACAATGTTATGCCTATAATAATTGATTTAAGGGTGTTTTATGAGATACGGTAATGGTATTCATGGATGTATAGTACAGTATAAACGTCATACGTCACTGGAACAGACAGTAACAACTTAGGTTTTTTTTCATCGTACACTCGGCCATCCGGAACCTAACTAAAACGTAAGTTGGGGAGCGTCTGTACCTGGAAGAAACCCACCAAGCACAGGTAGAGCATGAAAACTCCACACAGACATGCCCAAGCCTGGAACCGAAACCCAGGATCTCTCGGTAAGGCCAACGTGC
The DNA here is from genome assembly GCA_024760905.1 of Plotosus lineatus. NCBI lineage: Eukaryota > Metazoa > Chordata > Actinopteri > Siluriformes > Plotosidae > Plotosus > Plotosus lineatus. Next base: position 26,828,046 of record CM045731.1, read on the forward strand.
TGACTACTATGTGACTGTGCCACCTATAAGGAAGCTACTGCGGCAATATAATGCATTATGAGGACAGTTTTGGTAAAACACATTCATAATCAGCATGAGAACCTGCAATGCCTTTTCAAAGAGAACGCTAATGATGCTTTAGGAATGTATTGTTACAGAGATGGATGAAGAAACCTTCGTGGAAACTAAAGTGCACAAATTAGTATGAGGAATTGTGAAATCTGGCGTGATATCTATTTCCAGCACTGAAACGCTCTGAAACGCCTCCTGAATGTCTCTCATCTGCTGTTGTTCTTCTTTTCATCCTGAACACCATGTGAGCTCATGTTAAGAGTAAGCGCTTGTGTAATAGTGTAATAGTTCGCCTAATTAGCACACACTCTGTAGAAAAATCTTTTTTCCTGCGCTCACCCCCTCCATCGTTAGAGCGATTGTCAGACGAGCTCATTAAACACTCTTAATAACATTTAATAACACATAATACATTACTAGCTCACTTCATTTCATTTGATTAGATGATGGATATAATAATAATAATACCGTTGTGTAAGATACGACTCACATTGATGCGCACATGGGTACCAGCTAGGGGCGGGTTTTATATTATACTGTATATAAAATCTGACTGCACCAGAGCTTACACTTAACTTAATTTTAAAGATTATTTTCTGAACCACTCAATCCTAATTAGGGTCATGGAGATGCTGGTGCCCAACTCAGTTGACTCTGGGCAAGGGTAGAGTACACCTTGGACAACTCGCCAGGCCATCAAAGGGTAGAAACACGCTGACAGCTATGCAGCCTACTGACAAAAGTCAGCAATAGTTCCTTTATAGCTTCTCACCATAGACAGTGAGACACATGGCCGGCCTCTGATAACCCAGTTAGCTGCACTGTGGTGACAGCAGTAACAACCCAATGATTGTGATTGAACGCCCACCTTGGGATTAATAATCTAGCACCTTACCACCAGGCAAAAACAACCCCCAAAAAACTAACTAAGAAGTGAAAATAATAAAATATTAATAATAAATATGGTGGTATGTTGGCTACCACAACTGTACTAGATAGATACCGTATTCGATGTGATAAGCACCCAGGGCGCTTAAAAAATTAGAGTGGGTGGGGGCTTATTAAAATGTTACCAGCGGAGTGGAACAGTAAGTGCTTATTGCCATCGCGGTGAAAAACATGAATAATGACAGAACAATAATAAGAGTTTTACTGGTATTTGTATTATTCATTTTGTGATATCAACCAAATTACTTACATGAAAGCTGAAAATAAACAGAAAACAGCATAATTTTAAAAAAAGATCCTTTAACTTTCCCTCTCGGTGCTGTTCCTTTAAATATTTTCGCCCCGATGTAAAATGAGCCAATCAGCATGAATGTCAACTTTAGCACATGGCACATTGAAAAGCACATGGCCAGGAACATCTTTAAATGTATGAAGTTAGTGAGCAGGAAAATCAGGTGAAAAATACTCGTCATCACTTTCTGCTAAGTCCATGTCTGGCTCATCGCTCCATTCCTTCAGAGCATCCCATAGTTTTGCTGTAACAGTTTATAATGGTTCATCTTGTTGGACATTTACCAAGAGGACACAGAAAAATATTTTCCTGTTTTATAAAGCACGGCAGAAAGATCAAATGTGTTGTTACTGATGAACATTATAGACCAGGGGTGTCAAACTCGTGACTCATCTGAGTCTTCAGGCAGCTGATTGGTCAATCTGTGCGCTCTGTACAGAGACTGACCAATCAACTGCCTGAACACTCAGCTTAGTTGATTAAATGAGCCAAGTCAGGTGTGCTGCTGCTTTGTTGAAACAAAAACCTGCAGCCGCATGGCCCTTTATGGCATGAGTTTGACACCAATTTTTATAGACATTCCCCAGTGGCAGGGGGTCTTGAAATACCGTGTAAACGCACTTTTACAGGCAGTGAACGCCTC
>CM045731.1:26835000-26880000 GCA_024760905.1 Plotosus lineatus
TGTTCAGTCTCTTTCTGTCCCGCTCTGTGCTGCCCGGGGCCCAGCAGATGGCAGCGTAGAGGATTGCAGAGGCTACCACAGAGTCATAAAATGTCCTGAGCAGAGGTCTGCATATGCCGAAGGACCTGAGTCTCCTCAGAAGGTGGAGGCGACTCTGGCCCTTCTTGTACAGGGCGTTGGTGTTGTGGGACCAGTCCAGTTTATTGTTAAGGTGAACACCCAGGTACTTGAAACTGTCCACTGTCTCAATGTCCTGTCCCTGGATGTTCACTAGTAAATGTGTGTGTGTGTGTGTTTGAGTGCTTCTCCTGAAGTCGACCACCATCTCCTTCGTCTTCCTAGTGTTCAAGCACAGGTGGTTGCGCTCACACCAGTCCACGAAGTCAACGATGACCGACCGGTACTCCAGCTCGTTCCCCTCTGACACACGGCCCACGATGGCGGAGTCGTCCGAGAACTTCTGGAGGTGGCAGCTGTTTGTGTTATATATGAAGTCCGAGGTATAGATGTTAAAAGGAAGGGTGAGAGGACGCTGCCCTGCGGTGCCCCCGTGCTACAGACTACCACCTTTGACTTACAGCCGCGCAGCCGCACCTACTGTGGACGGTTAGTAAGGTAGTCAATAATCCAGGCAGCAAGATGCCCGTCCACTCCCACGTCCTCCAGCTTCCCCCGCAGGCGCGCTGGCCTGATGGTGTTGAAGGCGCTGGAGAAGTCAAAGAACATCACCCTCACAGCGCTGCCGGCGATCTCCAGGTGGGTGAGTGCCCGCTGCAGAAGGTAGATGACGGCGTCTTCTACTCCGATGTTGGGCCTGTAGGCAAACTGCAGCGGGTCTAGGGTGGGGCTCACCATAGAGCGGAGGTGTTCAAGGAGGAGCCTTTCCATGGTCTTAATGAGGTGGGAGGTCAGGGCGACAGGTCTGTAGTGGGCTGGTTCCTTCGCTTGTGCTGTTTTGGGAACCGGAACCACACAGGAGGTCTTCCATAGGACTGGAACCTTCTCCAGGCTGAGGCTCAGGTTGTACAGGTAGCATAGTACCACACAGAGCTGGTCTGCGCAGGTCCTCAGCAGCCTGGGACTGATGCCATCAGGTCCTTCAGATTTCCTCTGATTTAGTCGCCTCAGCTGTCTCCTCACCTGGTCCGATGTGAGGGAGAGGGGGGGCTGGAGTGGGCTGCAGAGGGAGGGGGATGTGTCTGTCGGGCTGTAGCAGTCAAGTGAAGTTGGCCTGGGGAGGGGAGGTGTCAGCTGGTCTGGAGACGTGTGAAGAGGGAGGGGAACGGGAGGGGTGCAGAGGGGAGGGGAGAATCAAACCTGTTGAAGTAGCAGTTTAGTTCATCCGCCCAGCGCTGGTCACCATCAGCTGTCCCTCTGACACTCTGCCCAAATCCAGACATGGTCTTTAGTCCTCTCCAGACGTCCCGCACATTGTTCTGAGCCAGCTTCTCCTCCATCTTCTTCCCATAGTCCTTCTTTGCCCTCCTGATCCTCCACTGGAGCTCACGCTGGACCTTCTTCTGCTCCTCTCTGTCCCCCGAGATGAAAGCCCTCTTTTTCTGGTTCAGGAGGACTTTGAGCTCAGGTGTGACCCATGGGTGGTTGTTGGAGAAGCACCGTACCCTCCGTGTTGGCACAGTGCTGTCCACGCAGAAGTTCATGTAGTCGGTGATGCAGTGTGTGAGGCCGTCGATGTCATCACCAAAGGAGTTACAGAGCATGCTCCAGTCTGTGGTCTGGAAACAGTCCCTAAGCCTCTCGTTGGTCTCCTCGGTCCACACTTTCACAGACCTCTTCTGTGCAGGTTCCTTTCGCACCCTGGGTGTGTATTGGGGGAGCAGGTAGACCAGGTTGTGGTCTGAGCGTCCCAGTGGGGGGAGGGGGGAGGAGCTGTAAGCGTCCTTCACATTTGCATACAGCAAGTCCAGAGTTTTATTGTCTCTTGTGGCGCACTTCACGTATTGCGTGAACGTCGGAAAAGAGGCGGAGAGAGGGGCGTGGTTAAAGTCCCCGCTGATCAGAATCATGGCGCGGGGGTGACGAGTCTGTGTCTGATTAACGGCGCTGTGTAGACGCTCACACGCGGCCGCCGCATCAGCCGAGGGCGGAATGTACACGCAAAACACAATCACGTGTGAAAACTCCCTCGGTAGATAATATGGCCGCGCGCTTACCGCGAGCAGCTCCACGTCCCGCGTGCACAGCTGCTCCTTCACGCACGCGTTGCCGGGTGGCACCATCGTTCATTCACATAGACCGCCACGCCCCTCCTTTCTTCTTACCGCTCTCCGTTACACTCCGATCTGCACGCCGCGAGTGTAAATCCGTTAAGAGAAACCACAGAGTCCGGTGTGAGTTCATTCAGCCACGTCTCCGAGAAACACATGAGGCTGCAGTCCCGGTACTGCCTCTGCTGCCGGGTCAGCGCCGCCAGCTCCTCCGTCTTGTTGGCGATCGCGCGGACATTTCCCATGATGACAGAGGGAACACATGTCCTCCGCGTCTTTCGTGCCCCTCTGCAGCCTCTCCTTTTCCTCCGTATTTCCAAAGGAACAACGGGCTTTTCCGCGTGAAGGAGGGCGGGGGCGCGCAGGCCGAGGAGGGTCTCACGTGTGTAAGACCTGCGTTGCTCAGAGCCGTCGGTGAATGAGTTTCCTGACGCCGATCCAAAAAGTGAAAATAAAAGTGCACAGAAAAGCAAAAGCATCATGAAAGTATGTTTTCCAGATGCACGATTGAAGAAAGAAAAAGAAAATTTGAAAAAAGATAAAGAAACACGCCTATATACAATAGAAAAGAGAAAAAAAAGAAAAATAAACTGAAGAGCTCCTGTAACTGGCTGCAGGTCACCCGGCGCCATCTTGGATATATATATATATATGCAAGAATGAAAGGAAAAGTGTATAAGACAGTGTTGAGGCCAGCGATGTAATGTTTTATAAACAGTGGCGATGAGCTAACCAGGATGGATAGGATCAGGAATGAGTACATCAGAGGGACAGCACATGTAAGAGTTTTTGGAGACAAAGTCAGAGAGGCTAGATTGAGATGGTTTAGACATGTACAAAGGAGGGATAGTGAGTATATTGGTAGGAGGATGCTGAGGTTGGAACTACCAGGCAGAAGGCCGAGAGCTGGGGTTGGGAACCTTTTTGACGAAAAGAGCAAAAAAAAAAAAAAAAAGAAAGAAATCTAATCCTCTGAGAACCAAATATATTTTTTAATACTGAGACCACCAATTTTAGAGTATAATAAGACTCTGAATTTATTTTAAACAACATTGTTAGAATGAAGTTATTGATTAATAATAAAAGTACTTCTTACTATTAATGTGACTTTTGGTGCTGCATGGCATTGCTGATGGCTTTGTAGTCTGGTTGATATGTGCTGAGGTTTAGCTTCATGCAGGCGTTTAGATTTCCATCTATTACATGTGACTGCAGGTTGGTCTTGATGCTTTTCAAGTGTGAGAAGGACTGTTCACGTGCCCACGTGGTGCCAAACTTGGTCAATACAATAGGACTCACGCGCTACAGTGTTTATGTGACAGGAAGCGCGTCCCAAGTTTTGGCAATCAGCTGGTCTGCGGGGTGAAGTTTTTTCCTGTCTGTCCATTTGTGTTTTGCTTGCCAGCTCTGCTTGGCTTCTTGCACATGAGCTGATCAAAACGAGGGAAATTTACCTCTTTACCCAAAAACAACTCGCACAGGCTATTGCATATAATCCAATAAAATTAGAGTTTCAAGGCATCGGCCCCGCCCACACACTGGAGTACAGTGGCAAGTGGCATTGAAAATAGATGTATAGATTGAAATGTGTGAGATTTATTTATGTTTTTGTTTTATTTGATGGCTTTTTTCCTGTATTTTTATTATATAATACTGTATTATGGAGTACAGCAAAATGATGTATTAGTTATTCTGTTAAGAAAGGCCACCTGATTTATCTGAGAGCCAGATGCAGTCATCAAAAAAGCCACATCTGGCTCGCAAGCTATAGGTTCCCGACCCCTGACCTAGAGGAAGACCAAAGATAATATTTATGGATGTCGTGAAGTAAGACATGAAGGTAGTTGGTGTAAGTGAAGAAGATGTAGAGGATAGGGTTAGATGGAGGCAGATGATTCGCTGTGGCAACCCCTGAACAGCTGAAAGGAACAGAAGGAGAAGAAGAAAGAAGAAGACCAGTCTTTTTAAGGTCATGCCATAGCATCTCAATAGGGTTCAGATCGGGACTTTGACAAATATATATATATATATATATATATACAGACGCTCCCCGACTTACATTTTTAATTGGTTTCAGACACACAAGGGTGCCGTTGAACTCGTTTAGAACACAGCCTGCACTGATGTAAATCCCAGTAAAGTTCTTTCTTTTGTGTAAGTAAGTAAGTAAACTTTATTCAAGAGATGCATACAAAGAACAAGTACAAATCCTAATGAATATTCATATGAAAATAAGTATACACTCTTAGGATTCTGCTAAAAGATAATAAATATCTGTAATTATTCTGTCATTTGTGCATTTGGGTTTTCATTCATTTTACAACTCTCTGCTTAACTGAGTATGTATTAGATTGTACTGATCTCAGCAGATAGTTAATTCATCTCTGTGTATGAGACTTGCACCCATGCTTATACTTCTAACCAACCATATTTGCCTATGGTTACAAAAGTCTGCAAAACAGTGTAAACACACAGATCACAGAGACGACATCTTAACACAAAGGTAACACGCTATATAACTGAGATATATATATATATATATATATATATATATATATATATATATATATATATATATGTTCTAAACTCAAAATTTGACTTTCTTTTGGAAAAAAAACCATGAAATCAAAAAAACCGTAAACTGGATGAACATAAGTTGGGGAGCATCTGTATATATATATATATATATATATATATATATATATATATATATATATATATATATATATATATATATAAATTAAATATCTAAATATAAATCTTAAATTCACTACTGAGCTTTGAAATTTGCTTCAATTTACAAAACAATGGAACAAAGCTACAAAACAAAGCTCATACAAAGTCTTCTATGGTGTGTGTGTGTGTGTGTGTGTGTGTGTGTGTGTGTGTGTGTGCGCGTGTGTGTGTGCGCGTGTGTCAGTGACTACAATGTGAAATGGGACCATTCCATTATAGGTCCAGAAATTTCTGTGTGCATGTGTGTGTGCGTGTCTTATTGCCTACCTCTGCACAGCTCAATAATTAGTCTCATCAGAGTCAGAGGTCATTCTGCCTGGTTGGCACAGGAGCAATCAGACTGACTCTAATTGCCTGTATTTAAACTAATTGTCTGAGCTCTATAGATGTCAGAGTGAGAATTTCAGTGTAAATGTCCATGTTCTGCTCCACATTTAGCTCAGAACTCACGTTTATTCTGGTCAAAAAAACTATATTTGAGCATTAGCTCATAGTCTTTTTTTTTTTTAATCAAATTGATTCTTATACTACAAAGTTTTGGGGTAATTCTGCAAAAAAAAACAAAAAAACTGTACATCCTGCACATATAGTAAGTTACACAATTAAAATGCTAACATGCTAATGATGCTTGAGGTTGTCCTGATTGATTGCTGCAAAAATATCCAAAATATGTGATTGGTTGGGAACATTTATTTAATGGTTTATTTTTAATTTTTACATATTTGTGTTCACAATATTTATTTACAATAAAAATAAATAAATCTAGACCAATTCAGTATGATACTGTTAAGTAATTTTGTGAAATGTAATTGTAATATGCATGAAGGGAAATGTATGATGTGAGAGCTATTCACATAATTTGTTACAAAAGTATTGTCTGCACTATAACATGAGCACCAATAACTCCAATCTAATACTGAAAGCAGAGGGGCACTCATAAAGTGAAGGTACCTCCACCATGAAGCATTGATGAATAGGCTCTGTACCAGCACTGGTTTTATCATATTTTTCTCACCATAAGGTGCACTTAAAATCTTGTAATTTTCAAAAAAATTGATGGTGCACTTTATAATACCGTGTGCCTTATAATCCGGTGCGCCTTGTGTTTGTGTTCCATCTCACGGATACCGTCAAAACCCAAGTGAAACAAACTAATTCAGTGCTTGCCATCATACCGGTGGATTAACCAAAGAACTCCAACCACTAGCTATTGGTGTCAACAGGTTGTAAGTTAGAGAGATCTTGGCTTTATGTTCAAACACCAACATGACTGCTATCATAGTCAGGTGACTCGCTGAGTAATACGTGCGTGGCTGAAAGAAATTTATATCACAAGACCAGAAGACTTTTTCCACCTAATCTCCATTTCTACCGACCATCTGTCTTGTTACGAGGATGCTTCTGCATCTCAGGATGCTCAGCTGGCTTAATGAGAGTCTCATGTTCATCACCAGGATAAAGCACTGCTACAGGTATCCTCCTGAGACCTGGGATTAACCTTCTTGAGTTTAGAGTTACAATAATACAGCTCCTGAAGAGAAATGACCTCCGTTCTGTAATGAACACAATCCTCAGATTGCGAATGAGCGCTGCCATATTTGTGAGGCGCTCCACCGAATGTAGGCGCTTGTTATACGAACTACTTTCGAGAAAATGGACAAAAAAGTAAAAGTGGTCATTTTTTTATTGAAATTCGGATTTTTGCATAAACCATTAAAACAAGTATTCAACTATCACTTGCTCAAGTGAAATCGACTAAAACTCACTAAAAATGTCTTTTATTTCCATTTTTTGATGAGTACCCTCATAAAACTAGATAAAAACAGTAGCAAACTTCCCGGTTTTCTTTGTAATTATTCAACGAGTTCGGGACAAAACACACTATAATCCATACACCAGAAAAATGGTCGTGAAGTCGTCTCTCCATTTTGGAGACTGTTTTAATATTAAAATGCCATTTCAGTGAATAAAATAAAGTTTATAAGGACAATATGCACGTAAACAATGCAGGCTAGTTGCTAAGGAAGATCTGAAACAAGCACCCTGATTAGTGAACTTGAACTTGCTCAGTGCCCATCACACGTTAACTTCCGGTTTACTTCCTGACTACAGTGTACCGCATGTGGAACTTATCTCCGACTTTCTCTTCAAGAATCGTCTCTTCCTAAAACTCTTCCGAGACATGTTTTCTAAAAGTTTATATGGCTGAAGTGCATAAAAATGTTTGGTTGCTAAGGACGAATGATCTTGAAAGAAGTGCAATCTTTGTGCTCATTTTTCTCTAAAACGTCTTTTGAAATTTTTAGTTGAATGCTGACACAAGAAATGGAATAGCTCTGTCAGTTTTCAAGGTATTAACAAACGTTTTGCTGCATTTTGCCTCCTCTATCTGACTGTGTAAAAATCTCATTTTTTATTTTTGGACCCAAGAGCCTACTTTTGGTGGAGTGGCTCACATTTATCAGTGTGATGACACTGTCGCTTTAAGGGTGAGAGGCTGAGAGAAGTTCATATCACGACCATGGAAGACTTTTTTTGGAAGACTTTTTCAATCTAATCTCCATCTCTATTGATCTGTGACTCAATGCGGCCGAGGGAATAATAGATAATAAAATATTATAATATACCGCATTCGACGTGAAAAGCGTATTGACTGATGACAGAAGTGTGCTGGGAAGATGGAAAGAGTACTTTGAAGAGCTGATGAATGAGGAAAATGAGAGAGAAAAAAGAGTAGAAGGGGTGACCGTTGAGGAGCAGGAAGTAGCAAAGATTAGTAAGGGAGAAGTGAGGAGGGCATTGAAGAGGATGAAGAGTGGAAAGGCAGTTGGCCCTGATGACATACCAGTTGAGGTATGGAAGTATCTAGGGGAGGTAGCAGTAGATTTTCTGACAAGAATATTCAACAAGGTCTTAGAAAGTGAGCAGATGCCAGAGGAATGGAGGAGAAGTGTGCTTGTGCCCATTTTTAAGAACAAGGGCGATGTACAGAGTTGTGGCAACTACAGAGGGATAAAGTTGATGAGCCATACAATGACGCTATGGGAAAGAATAGTGGAAGCAAGACTAAGGGCAGAGGTCAGCATTTGTGAACAACAGTTTGGTTTCATGCCAAGAAAGAGCACCACAGATGCAGTGTTTGCTTTGAGGATGTTAATAGAGAAGTACAGAGAAGGTCAGAAGGAGCTGCATTGTGCCTTTGTGGATCTGGAGAAAGCATATGACAGGGTGCCGAGAGAAGAACTGTGGTATTGTATGAGGAAGTCTGGAGTGACAGAGAAGTATGTTAGAGTGGTGCAGGACATGTATGATAGATGTAAGACAGTGGTGAGGTGTGCTGTCGGTGTGACAGAAGAGTTCAAGGTGGAGGTGGGACTGCATCAAGGGTCAGCTCTCAGCCCCTTCTTGTTTGCTATGGTGATGGACAGGCTAACAGATGAGGTTAGACAAGAATCTCCATGGACTATGATGCTTGCAGATGACATAGTGATCTGTAGTGAGAGCAGAGACCAAGTGGAGGAAAATCTAGAGAGGTGGAGGTATGCCCTGGAAAGGAGGGGATTGAAGGTTAGTCTTAGTAAGACAATACATGTGTGTGAACGACAAGGACCCAAGAGGAACTTTGAGGTTACAGGGGGCAGAGATAAAGAAGGTGGAGGATTTTAAGTACTTAGGCTCAACAATCCAGAGCAATGGAGAGTGTGGAAAAGAGGTGAAGAAGCGCGTGCAGGCAGGTTGGAATGGATGGAGAAAAGTGTCCGGTGTGATGTGTGATAGGAGAGTATCGGCAAGAATGAAGGGAAAAGTGTACAAGACGGTGATGAGGCCAGCAATGTTGTATGGACAGTGGCCCTGGGGAAAAGACAGGAGTCAGAGTTGGACGTAGCAGAGATGAAAATGTTGAGGTTCTCTTTGGGAGTAACGAGGATGGATAGGATCAGAAATGAGTACATCAGAGGGACAGCACATGTTAGATGTTTTGGAGACAAAGTCAGAGAGGCTAGATTGAGATGGTTTGGACATGTACAGAGGAGGGATAGTGAGTATATTGGTCGTAGAATGCTGAGGTTGGAACTACCAGGCAAAAGGCCCAGAGGAAGACCAAAGAGAAGATTTATGGATGCGGTGAAGGCGGACATGAAGGTCGTTGGAGTAAGAGTAGAAGATGCAGAGGATAGGGAGAGATGGAGGCAGATCATTTGCTGTGGCGACCCCTGAAGGGAACAGCCGAAAGGAAAAGAAGAAAGAAGAAGACGTGAAAAGCGTACAGGGCACTTTAAAAATTGGAGTGGGTGGGCGCTTATTAATATGTTACAAGCTGAGTGGAACGGTAAGTGCTTATTACCATCGAGGTTGAAAATATGAATAATACCAGAACAATAAAAGAGTTTTATTGGTATTTGTGTTATTCGCCATGAGGGGGGCACAAACCAGTGTCTCTCCCTCACGCCAGTCCCAAGCCCGAATAAATGCAGAAGATTGCATCAAGAAGCGTAAAACAAATGCCAAATAAAATATGCAAATCACAACAAAGAATTTCATACCGGATCGGTCGAGGCCCGGGTTAACAACAACCAACATCAGTGCTGTTAACCAACAGGGTGCTGGTGGAAATTGGACTACTGTTGGTCGAAGACGTCGGAAAAGGAGAGGTGGGAGGCATGTCCATAGGCAGAGAGAAGAGGAAAGGCATGTGTCGAGGACTGAAAGAAGGGACTTTGAAAGAAATTCATATTAGAATGGAAGATATTGGAACTATGAAAGAAAAAGGTAGAGAGCTGGCTGACATGATGCAGAGGAGGAAGGTGGACATACTGTGTGTTCAGGAGACCAGGTGGAAAGGTAGCAAGGCTAGAAGCTTAGAAGCGGGTTTCAGCTGTTTTTTTATGGTGTGGATGGGAAGAGAAATTGAGTAGGAGTCATCTTGAAGGAGGAGTTTGTCAGGAATGTTCGAGAAGTGAAAAGAGTGTCAGACAGAGTGATGAGTCTCAATTTAGAAATTGAAGGTGTGATGTTCAATATTGTTAGTTCTTATGCACCACAGGCAGGATGTGAGCTACAGTACAAGAGAAGGACGGGATTCTGGAGTGAGTTAGATGAAGTGATGCAGAGGACCCCCCAGAGGTGAAAGAGTGGTCATTGGTGCAGGCTTCAATGGACATGTTGGTGCAGGAAACAGAGGGGATGAGGAAGTGATAGGCAGGTTTGGTATCCAGAAAAGGAACACGGAATGACAGATGTTGGTAGATTTTGCAAAAAGAATAAAAATGGCTGTGGTAAATACTTTCTTCTAGAAGAGACAGGAGCATAGTGTGACATAAAAGCAGAGGTAGGAGCACACAAGTAGACTACATCTTGCGCAGGCGACGTAATTTGAAGGAAGTCAGTGACTGCAAAGTAGTAGTGGGTGAGAGTGTTGCCAAACAGCATAGGATGGTGTTGTGCAGGATGACGCTGATGGTGAGGAAGGTGAAGAAGGCAAAATACAGAGCAGAATACAAAGTGGTGGAAGCTGAAAAATGAAGAGTGTCGTGTTGTCTTCAAGGAGGAGTTGAAACAGGCTTTGGGTGGTCAGGAAGTGCTTCCAGATGACTAGACAACTACAGCGAATGTGATCAGGGAGAAAGGTAGGAGAATACTTGGTGTGTCATTTGGAAGGAAAGGACAAGGAGACATGGTGGTAGAATGAGGAAATGAAGGAGTGTACAAAGGAAGAGGTTAGCTAAGAAGAAGTGGGACATTGAGAGGACCGACGAGAGTAAACAGGAGTACAGGGAGACACAGCGTAAGGCGAAGGTAGCGGTGTCAAAGGCCAAACAGAGGGCATATGATGACTTATATTCTCGGTTGGAAAGTAAGGTGGGAGAAAATGGTTTATACAGGTTGGCACAGCAAAGAAAAGGAGATGGGCCGGGCGTGCAGCAAGTTAGAGTGTTTAAGGACAGAGGGGGAAATGTATGGACTGATGACAGAAGTGTGCTGGGAAGAGAAAAAAGAGTAGAAGAGGTGACCATCAAGAACAAGGAAATAGCAAAGATTAACAAGGGTGAAGTGAAAAGGGCATTGAAGAGGATGAAGAATGGAAAGGCAGTTGGTCCTGATGATTTACCGGTGGAGGCCGAGGAGAGGGAGCAGTAGATTTCCTGACAAGAACATTCAACAAGGTCTCAGAGAGTGAGAGGATGCAAGAGGAATGGAGGAGAAGTGTGATGGTGCCCATTTTTAAGAACAATGAAGACGTGCAGAGTTGTGGCAACTACAGCGGAATAAAGTTGATGAGCCATACGATGAAGTTATGGGAAAGAATGTTGGAAGCTAGACTGAAATCAGAGATCAGCATTTGTGAACAACAGTTTGGTTTCATGCCAAGAAAGAGCACCACAGATGCAGTGTTTGCCTTGAGGATGTAAAGAGAGAAGTACAGAGAAGGTCAGAAGGAGCTGCATTGTGCCTTTGTGGATCTGAAGAATGCATATGACAGGATTCCGAGAGAGGAACTGAGGTATTGCATGAGGAAGTCAGGAGTGGCAGAGAGTATGTTAGAGTGGTGCAGGACATGTATAAGAGATGTAAGACAGTGGTGAGGTGTGCTGTCTGTGTGACAGAAGAGTTCAAGGTGGTGGTGGGATTGCATCAAGGGTCAGCTCTCAGCCCCTTCTTGTTTGCTATAGTGATGGACAGGCTGAAAGACGAGGTTAGACAAGATTCCCCATGGACTATGATGTTTGCAGAGACTATTGTGATCTGTTGTGAGAGCAGAGAACAAGTACAGGAAAATCTAGAGAGGTGGAGGTATGCCCTGGAAAGAAGGGGAATAAAGGTTAGCCTCAGTAAAAAAGAATACATGTGTATGAATGACAAGGACCCAAGAGGAATGGTGAGGTGACAGTGAGCAGAGAAAAGGAAGGTGAAGGATTTTAAGTATTTAGGCTCAACAATCCAGAGCAGTGGAGAGTGTGGAAAAGAGGTGAAGAAGGGTGTGCAGGTACGTTTGGAATGGTTGGAGAATAATGTCCAGTGTGATGTGTGATAGGAGAATATCGGCAAGAATGAAAGGAAAAGTGTACAAGATGGTGTTGAGGCCAGCAATTTTGTCCGGTTTAGAAACAGTGGCCAATGTCTTCACACTTTTCAATGAACTACGAAGCTACACACCTAAACTGGCGTGGCAGCACGGCCCAGTTCTTAGAATTTGACAGAGGAAGGAAACACGGATGTGGGGATACTCTGCCTTCTCTATGAGTGAAGTCTTCACCAACAAAAACAAATTCCATCATGGGAGACCAATGTTCAATGCACATGACAAGGCAATTCTGCTCCCAAAGCTGATTGTTTCAGAGTGAGGGAGAAAGCAGATGTCGCTGCCCTGCTGGTTTACACACGATGCGCCAGTGATTTGTGCAAAGAAAGTTTTCACCACACACAGGTTCTGCAATTTTGCTGGGCTTCCATGCTTCACACAGGCACTGCTGAGATTTGAACCCAGGATCTCCTGTTTACAAGGCAGGCACTTTCACACACTAAGCCACAATGCCCACATGCAGAACATCTCTTAACACTTTTCAATGAACTGTGAAGCTACACACCACAACTGGTGTGGCAACATGGCCCGGTTCCCAGCATTTGACAAAGGAAGAAAAAACAGATGTGGGCAGATTCTGCCTTCTCGAAGAGTGGACTGAGCTGGGCATGAGCTTCCCCAAATCCCAAATTCGGTTGAAGAGGTTCAGAAAAGCAACAAATGAGGGCTGGGGTTCCCAGGAAGAAGTCGCACGGTTGGGTATCCGCACAAGGGATGCAGTGGTCTTGATCCATCCAATATTTCTGTCAGGAGAGATTTTGCAAAAAAAAGGTTTGAACACTTCACCAGCTCCCTAAATTTGGGCCAAGAACCACATTACATTAAGGCACTGCTGGGACTTGAACCCAGGATATCCTGTTTACAAGGCAGACGCTTTCACACACTAAGCCACAATGCCCACATTCAAGACGGCTTTTTACACTTTTCAATGAACTGCGAAGCGACATGCCTCAAATGGTGTGCCAACACGGCCCAGTTCCAAGCATTTGACAGAGGAAGATAAAACAGACGTGGGCTGAGCCTGCCTTCTCCAAGTGTCTGCTGAGCGAAGCGCGAGTCTCACCGTTCCCCAAATTTGGATGAAGTGGTTCAGAGAAGAGAGGAATGAGGGCTGGGGTTCCCATGAAGAAGCAGCATGGTTGGGTGTCCTCACAGGGTGTGCAGGTGTCTTGATGAAACAACATTCCTGTCATGAGGGATGTGGCAAGAGATGGAACATTCAATTTGGACTGAAGAAGGTGATTTCTTCAGGTACTGCTGGGATTCGAACCCAGGATCTCCTGTTTACTAGACAGGCACTTTCACCAACTGAGCCACAGCACCTCCTGTTTATGAGACAGGCACTTTCACCAACTGAGCCACAGCACCGCAGCAGCAACAAGCAGTTCACATTTCTCAAAGCAAGGCAACACTGCCCAAGTTCGCTGTCCTGAACACAATTCACCAGTTTTTTGTCCAAAGGAAGGTTTCACCACACCTGTGATTTGTGCAAAAGGAAGGTTCTCTACACATACAGGTTCTGCAATTTAGCTGGGCTTCAATGCTTCACAGAAGCACTGCTGGGATTTGAACCCAGGATCTCCTGTTTACAAGACAGGTGCTTTCACACACTAAGCCACAATGCCCACATGAAGGACGTCTCTTAACACTTTTCAATGAACTGTGAAGCTACACATCTCAACTGGTGTGGCAACACGGCCCGGTTCCCAGCATTTGACAGAGGAAGAAAACACAGATGTGGGCATACTCTGCCTTCTCGAAGAGTGGGCTGAGCTGGGCGCGAGCTTCCCTAAACCCCAAATTCGGATGAAGAGGTTCAGAAAAGCAACGAATGATGGCTGGAGTTTCCATGAAGAGGCAGCATGGTTGGGTGTCCTCACAGGGTGTGCAGGTGTTTTGATGAAACAACAGTCCTGTCATGAGGGATGTGGCAAGAGATGGAACATTCAATTTGGACTGAAGAAGGTGATTTCTTCAGATACTGCTGGGATTTGAACCCAGAATCTCCTGTTTACTAGAGAGGCGCTTTCACCAACTGAGCCACAGCAACAAGAAGTTCACAAAGCGAGGCGATACTGCCCACCATGGTGATGAAGGCTGAACCGACAAAGCCAAGTTCTATCATGACAGAACAATGTTCAATGCACATGACAAGGCAATTCTGCTCCAAAGAACCACTGTTTCAGAGTGAGGGAGAAAGCAAACCTCGCAATCCTGATGGCTTTCACACGATTCACCAGTTTTTTGTCCAAAGGAAGGTTTCACCACACATGCAGTTTCTGCAATTTGGCAGGGCTTCAATGCTTCACACAGGCACTGCTGGGATTTGAACCCAGGATCTCCTGTTTACTAGACAGGCGCTTTCACCAACTGAGCCACAGCACCATGAGAGCAAAAACCAGTTCACAATTCTCAAAGCTAGGCGACGCTGCCCACCATGGTGATGAAGGCTTCACCAACAAAACCAATTTACGTCATGGCAGAACAATGTTCAATGCACATGACAAGGCAATTCTGCTCCCAAGAACCACTGTTTCAGAGTGAGGGAGAAAGCAAACCTCGCGGTCCTGATGGCTTTCACACGATTCACTAGTTTTTTGTCCAAAGGAAGGTTTCACCCCACGTGTCGGTTCTGCAATTTGACTGGGCTTCAATGATTCACACAAGCACTGCTGGGTTTTAAACCCAGGATCTCCTGTTTCCTCCACAGGCACTTTCACCAACTGAGCCACAGCAGCAAAAGCCAATTCACAATTCTCAAAGCAAGGTGACACTGCCCACCATGGCAAGGAAGGCATCATGTCGAAAGCAGACATTGTTGCCCTTCACACGGCACACCTGTGATTTGTGCAAAGGAAGGTTTCACTACACATACAGGTTCTGCAATTTGGCTTGGCTTCAAGGCTTTACAAAGGCACTGGCTGGGATTTGATCCCTGGAGCTCCTGTTAACAAGGCAGGCACTTTCACGCACTAAGCCACAATGCCCACATGCATGACGGCTCTTAACACTTTTCAATGGACTGTGAAGCTACACATCTCAACTGGTGTGGCAACACGGCCCGGTTCTCAGCATTTGACAGAGGAAGAAAAAACAGATGTGGGCATACTCTGCCTTCTCGAAGAGTGGGCTGAGCTGGGCGCGAGCTTCCCCAAACCCCAAATTCGGATGAAGAGGTTCAGAAAAGCAACGAATGATGGCTGGAGTTTCCATGAAGAGGCAGCATGGTTGGGTGTCCTCACAGGGTGTGCAGGTGTTTTGATGAAACAACAGTCCTGTCATGAGGGATGTGGCAAGAGATGGAACATTCAATTTGGACTGAAGAAGGTGATTTCTTCAGGTACTGCTGGGATTCGAACCCAGGATCTCCTGTTTACTTGAGAGGCACTTTCACCAACTGAGCCACAGCACCACAGCAGCAACAAGCAGTTCACAATTCTCAAAGCAAGGCGACACTGCCCAAGTTCGCTGTCCTGAACACAATTCACCAGTTTTTTGTCCAAAGGAAGGTTTCACCACACATGCAGTTTCTGCAATTTGGCAGGGCTTCAATGCTTCACACAGGCACTGCTGGAATTTGAACCCAGGATCTCCTGTTTACTAGACAGGCGCTTTCACCAACTGAGCCACAGCACCGCAGCAGCAACAACAGCAGTTCACAATTCTCAAAGCAAGGCGACACTGCCCCCCATGGTGATGAAGGCTTCACCAACAAAACCAATTTACGTCATGGCAGAACAATGTTCAATGCACATGACAAGGCAATTCTGCTCCCAAGAACCACTGTTTCAGAGTGAGGGAGAAAGCAAACCTCGCAGTCAAAAAAGCCAAGTTCTATCATGGCAGAACAATGCTCAATGCACATGACAAGGCAATTCTGCTCCAAAGAACCACTGTTTCAGAGTGAGGGAGAAAGCAAGTTCCCTGTCCTGAACACAATTCACCAGTTTTTTGTCCAAAGGAAGGTTTCACCACACATGCAGTTTCTGCAATTTGGCAGGGCTTCAATGCTTCACACAGGCACTGCTGGGACTTGAACCCAGGATCTCCTGTTTACTAGACAGGCGCTTTCACCAACTGAGCCACAGCACCACAGCACCGTGAGAGAAGAAACCCTTACACAATTCTCAAAGCTAGGCGACGCTGCCCACCATGGTGATGAAGGCTTCACCAACAAAACCAGTTTACGTCATGGCAGAACAATGTTCAATGCACATGACAAGGCAATTCTGCTCCCAAGAACCACTGTTTCAGAGTGAGGGAGAAAGCAAACCTCGCAGTCCTGATGGCTTTCACACGATTCACCAGTTTTTTGTCCAAAGGAAGGTTTCACCCCACGTGTAGGTTCTGCAATTTGGCTGGGCTTCAATGATTCACACAAGCACTGCTGGGTTTTGAACCCAGGATCTCCTGTTTCCTCCACAGGCACTTTCACCAACTGAACCACAGCAGCAAAAGCCAGTTCACAATTCTCAAAGCAAGGTGACACTGCCCACCATGGCAATGAAGGCATCATGTCGAAAGCAGACATTGTTGCCCTTCACACGGCACACCTGTGATTTGTGCCAAGGAAGGTTTCACGACACATACAGGTTCTGCAATTTGGCTTGGCTTCAATGCTTTACAAAGGCACTGGCTGGGATTTGAACCCTGGAGCTCCTGTTAACAAGGCAGGCACTTTCATGCACTAAGCCACAATGCCCACATGCATGACATCTCTTAACACTTTTCAATGGACTGTGAAGCTACACATCTCAACTGGTGCGGCAACACGGCCCGGTTCTCAGCATTTGACAGAGGAAGAAAAAACAGATGTGGGCATACTCTGCCTTCTCGAACAGTGGACTGAGCTGGGCGCGAGCTTCCCCAAACTCCAAATTCGGATGAAGAGGTTCAGAAAAGTAACGAATGAGGACTGGGGTTCCCAGGAAGAAGTCGCATGGTTGGGTGTCCGCACAAGGGATGCAGCGGTCTTGATCCATCCAATATTTCTGTCAGGAGAGATTTTGCAAAAAAAAGGTTTGAACACTTCGCCAGCTCCCTAAATTTGGGCCAAGAACCACATTACATTCAGGCACTGCTGGGACTTGAACCCAGGATCTCCTGTTTACGAGACAGACGCTTTCACACACTAAGCCACAATGCCCACATACAAGATGGCTTTTTACACTTTTCAATGAACTGCGAAGCGACATGCCTCAAATGGTGTGCCAACACAGCCCAGTTCCAAGCATTTGACAGAGGAAGATAAAATAGACGTGGGCTGAGCCTGCCTTCTCCAAGTGTCTGCTGAGCGAAGCGCGAGTCTCACCGTTCCCCAAATTCGGATGAAGTGGTTCAGAGAAGAGAGGAATGAGGGCTGGGGTTCCCATGAAGAAGCAGCATGGTTGGGTGTCCTCACAGGGTGTGCAGGTGTCTTGATGAAACAATATTCCTGTCATGAGGGATTTGGCAAGAGATGGAACGCCCAATCTGGACTTAAAAATGTGATTCTGTCAGGTACTGCTGGGATTTGAACCCAGGATCTCCTGTTTACTAGACAGGCACTTTCACCAACTGAGCCACAGCACCATGAGAGCAAAAACCAGTTCACAATTCTCAAAGCTAGGCGACGCTGCCCACCATGGCGATGAGGGCTTCACCAACAAAACCAATTTACGTCATGGCAGAGCAATGTTCAACGCACATCACAAGGCAATTCTGCTCCCAGGACCAACGGTTTCAGAGTGAGGAAGAAAGCAGACGTCACTTCCCTGATGGCTTTCACACGATACACCTGTGATTTGTGCAAAAGGAAGGTTCTCTACACATACAGGTTCTGCAATTTAGCTGGGCTTTAATGCTTCACAGAGGCACTGCTGGGATTTGAACCCAGGATCTCCTGTTTACAAGACAGGTGCTTTCACACACTAAGCCACAATGCCCACATGAAGGACGTCTCTTAACACTTTTCAATGAACTGTGAAGCTACACATCTCAACTGGTGTGGCAACACGGCCCGGTTCCCAGCATTTGACAGAGGAAGAAAATACAGATGTGGGCACACTCTGCCTTCTCGAAGAGTGGGCTGAGCTGGGCGCGAGCTTCCCCAAACTCGGATGAAGAGGTTCAGAAAAGCAACGAATGATGGCTGGAGTTTCCATGAAGAGGCAGCATGGTTGGGTGTCCTCACAGGGTGTGCAGGTGTTTTGATGAAACAACAGTCCTGTCATGAGGGATGTGGCAAGAGATGGAACATTCAATTTGGACTGAAGAAGGTGATTTCTTCAGATACTGCTGTGATTCGAACCCAGAATCTCCTGTTTACTTGAGAGGTGCTTTCACCAACTGAGCCACAGCAACAAGCAGTTCACAAAGCGAGGCGATACTGCCCACCATGGTGATGAAGGCTGAACCGACAAAGCCAAGTTCTATCACGACAGAACAATGTTCAATGCACATGACAAGGCAATTCTGCTCCAAAGAACCACTGTTTCAGAGTGAGGGAGAAAGCAAACCTCGCAATCCTGATGGCTTTCACACGATTCACCAGTTTTTTGTCCAAAGGAAGGTTTCACCACACATGCAGTTTCTGCAATTTGGCAGGGCTTCAATGCTTCACACAGGCACTGCTGGGATTTGAACCCAGGATCTCCTGTTTACTCGACAGGCGCTTTCACCAACTGAGCCACAGCACCGCAGCAGCAACAAGCGGTTCACAATTCTCAAAGCAAGGCGACGCTGCCCACCATGGTGATGAAGGCTTCACCAACAAAACCAATTTACGTCATGGCAGAACAATGTTCAATGCACATGACAAGGCAATTCTGCTCCCAAGAACCACTGTTTCAGAGTGAGGGAGAAAGCAAACCTTGCAGTCCTGATGGCTTTCACACGATTCACCAGTTTTTTGTCCAAAGGAAGGTTTCACCCCACGTGTCGGTTCTGCAATTTGGCTGGGCTTCAATGATTCACACAAGCACTGCTGGGTTTTGAACCCAGGATCTCCTGTTTCCTCCACAGGCACTTTCACCAACTGAACCACAGCAGCAAAAACCATTTCACAATTCTCAAAGCAAGGTGACACTGCCCACCATGGCAATGAAGGCATCATGTCAAAAGCAGACATTGTTGCCCTTCACACCTGTGATTTGTGCAAAGGAAGGTTTCACCACACATACAGGTTCTGCAATTTGGCTTGGCTTCAATGCTTCACAAAGGCACTGCTGGGATTTGAACTCAGGATCTCCTGTTTACAAGACAGTTGCCTTCACATACTAAGCCACAACACCCACATGCTTTCAAAGCTTTTGCACACCAAGGCTCTCCATTCTCACATTCCCCAGTGGCAGGGGGGGCTTGAAATACTGTGTAAACTCACTTTTCCAGGCAGTGAACACCTCATTTTACCATTACAGTGACTGACCGAATACTCATGGTAAGATTGATCTACGATTTCGCTCCCAGTGTCCATGGGCGGTTATTAGGCGTTAAAAAAAAACAAAAAAACAAAACAAAAAAAAAAACATAGGAGGGCGGGGCACTTATTGGAGCAGGGCGCTTATGATGCCAAATACGGTAATATAATAATAAAAATTAATAATAGAGGGATCCGGACTTTCTGTCCAACTCGCGCAACTGGTAAACTCAGACACTTAAATTCAAGACTTTGATGGATTTTTGGAAGAGGAATAAACTGAAAAATGGACTTTATTATTGTATATTGTTACAACTGAACAATGCTTAGAGTGACTGTGAATGAGCTGAATAAAGCTTGAATTCTCTGAGTTTTGTTTGGCTAAATGCGCCTTCTAACAAGCACGAACAACAGTTTGAGCACTCGTAAAAATCTGAAAATTGTTTGTGCATGTGTGTGTGTGTGTGTATGTCATACCTTACACACACATGGTAGCTGGCAGGGGTCTGTATTAATGCTGCCCTCCACGCTACAATTGCAACGCTGACATACAGGAAATCCAGTGTAACCGAAAGCACACCTGTCACATTTCTCACCTGCATATCCCAGCTTACAGTGGCACCAACCGGCATACAACCCTGTGTGTGTAAAAAGAGAACAGTCTTACACTAACACAACACATACAGTGCTGTGCAAAAGTTTTCTGCCATTTTTGGCACGTTGATCACTGTCATCCATTCCAGATAAAGCAAACCTAAAAATTATACAAAGATAAAACACGAGTAAACACAAAATGCAGTTTTCAGTGCCAATTGCATTTATTAAGGGGGGAAAACATCTTAACCTACTCGGGACCATGTGAATAAGTAATTTCCCCCTAAACCTACTAACTGGTTGAACCACCTTTTTCAGCAATAACTGCTGTCAAGCGTTTTACGATAAGAGGCGATGAGCCTTTCACATCGCTGTGATAGGATTTCAGCCCTCTCTTTTCTGCAGAATTGTTTAAGCTCAAACAGACTGGATGGTTTTCGGGCATGAACAACATTTTTAAGGTCATGCTCGATTGAGATGGTTTGGACATGGACAGAGGAGGGATAGTGAATATAATGGTAGTAGAATGCTGAGGTTGGAACTTCCAGGCAGAAGGCCAAGAGGAAGACCAAAGTGGAAATTTATGGATGTGGTGAAGGAGGACATGAAGGTAGTTGGTGTAAAGAGAAGAAGATGCAGAGGATAGGGTGAGATGGAGGCAGATGATTCGCTGTGGCAACCCCTGAACAGCTGAAAGGAACAGAAGGAGAAGAAGAAAGAAGAAGATCAGCCTTTTTAAGGTCATGCCATAGCATCTCAATAGGGTTCAGATCGGGACTTTGACAAGGCCACTCCAAAACCTTCATTTTGTTCGTTTCAGCCATTCAGAAGTGGACTTACTGGTGTGTTTTGGATCATTGTCTTGCTGCAGAACCCAGGTGCAGTTTAGCTTGAGGTCTCGAACTGATGGACGAACATTATTTGCCAGGATTTCTTGGTAACGAGCAGAATTCATGGTTCCATCAATCATGACAAGTCACCTCGGTTCTGAAGCAGCAAAGCAGGCCCAGATCATCACACTTCCACCACCATGTTTCACTGTTGGCACAATGTTCTTTTTAGCAAATGCAGTGTTCCTTTTGCGCTAGATAAGACGGGATGCATTTCTCCCAAAAAGTTCAACTTTAGTTTCATCAGTCCAAAAGACACTTTCCCAAAAGCATTGGGGATGATCAAGAGAATTCCTGGCAAAAGGGATTCATGCCTTGATACTCTTTTGTCAACGGTGGTTTTCCCCCTCGGAACGATTCCATGGATGGCATTTTTGCCTCATGTCTTTCTGATGATCATGAACATGAACATTGGCATTGACTGTGGCAAGGTGAGGCTGGTAGTTGTTTAGAAGTGGTTTTTGGATCCTTTGTGACTTCTCCGGTTAGTCTGTGCCGTGCTCTTGGAGTAATTTTGGTAAGTTGGCCACTCCTGGGAAGGGTCACCACTGTGCTATGCCTTCTCCATTTATGGATAATGGTTCTGACAGTGGTCCACTGGAGTCCCAAAGAGTTACCAATGACTTTGTGTCCTTTCCCAGACTGAGACGTCTCTATAATCCTCTTTCTATTTTGCTCTTGTAGCTCACTGGATCGCGGCATGATGATGTGTGTTCAGTAAGGCCTACCTCACTTTGTCAAACAGGTTTTATGTGAGGGATCTCCTGATTGGAAATATCTGGCAGCAATCATTCCTGGGTGTGGCCATGAAATTGAATCAGTTTTCCCCAATAATAGAATTAATCACAATTACTTCACCTTTTAACAAGGAGGACAATTATTTTTTCACAGAGGTTAATGTAGGCTTGGATAGGATTTTTCTCTTAACAAATAAAATCATAACAGGAAAACTGCATTTTTTGAATACTAGGGTTATCTTTGTGTCATGTTTAAATTTGTTTGATGACCTGAAAAAAAATTAAGTGAGACAAAGGTATAGAAAAAGTAAAAATCAGTAAGGGGCAAAAACCTTTGCACAACACTGTATTATAAACATACAAATCTTGTCCATAATGAACATAAAATGAGCATGGTCGATCAGAGAGCAATAATAATTACTAGTCCTTCTCAAAAAAATTAGCATATTGTGATAAAGTTCATTATTTTCTGTAATGTACTGATAAAAATTAAACTTTTATATATTTTAGATTCATTGCACACTAACTGAAATATTTCAGGTCTTTTATTGTTTTAATACTGATGATTTTGGCATACAGCTCATGAAAACCCAAAATTCCTATCTTCCTGCTAAAATTAGCATATCATGGAAAGGTACTCTAAACGAGCTATTAACCTAATCATCTGAATCTGGCCGATTCCAGACCTTGGAGGACCTGTGGAAGCAGTGGACTGGGCAACAGGTGCCGCATTCCCCAGGTCAAGCCACTTTTGAACCAGAAACAGCGGCAGAAGCGCCTGACCTGGGCTACAGAGAAGCAGCACTGGACTGTTGCTCAGTGATCCAAAGTACTTTTTTGGGATGAAAGCAAATTTTCCAGTCATTCAGAAATCAAGGTGCCAGAGTCTGGAGGAAGACTGGGGAGAAGGAAATGCCAAAATGCCTGAAGTCCAGTATCAAGTACCCACAGTCAGTGATGGTCTGGGGTGCCATTCCAGCTTCTGGTGTTGGTCCACTGTGTTTTATCAAGGGCAGGGTCAATGCAGCTAGCTATCAGAAGATTTTGGAGCACTTCATGCTTCCATCTGCTGAAAAGCTTTATGGAGATGAAGATTTCATTTTTCAGCACGACCTGGCACCTGCTCACAGTGCCAAAACCACTGCTAAATGGTTTACTGACCATGGTATTACTGTGCTCAATTGGCCTGCCAACTCTCCTGACCTGAACCCCATAGAGAATCTGTGGGATATTGTGAAGAGAAAGTTGAGAGACACCAGACCCAACACTGTGGATGAGCTTAAAGCCGCTATCGAAGCATCCTGGGCCTCCATAACACCTCAGCAGTGCCACAGGCTGATTGCCTCCATGCCACGCCGCATTGAAGCGGTCATTTCTGCAAAAGGATTCCCGACCAAGTTTTGAGTGCATAAATGAACATAATTATTTGAAGGTTGACTTTTTTTGTATTAAAAACACTTTTTTCTATTGGTCGGATTAAATATGCTAATTTTTTTGAGATAGGAATTTTGGGTTTTCATGAGCTGTATGCCAAAATCATCAGTATTAAAACAATAAAAGACCTGAAATATTTCAGTTGGTGTGCAATGAATCTAAAATGTATGAAAGTTTAATTTTTATCAGTATATTCCAGAAAATAATGAACTTTATCACAATATGCCAATTTTTTGAGAAGGACTAATATATAATCTCCATTAGACCCATACGATGCCCTAGGCAAGGCCTTAACTACTAGTGCATCTCTGCACAACCAGTAGTATAAATAGGTGCCAGTAAAAATACTGGGAAGGTAACCTGTGATGGTCTAGGATTCCACCCAGGAGCTTCATGCTGCAGAAATTGGGGTTAAGCCCTGAATGTGATAAGGTATACTTTATACTTTATACTTTATACTTGGGTGTAAAAAAAAACAAATAGTGGAATAATATTGCATATTTGGAGCACAGAACAGGGATAATATTGTATGACTGGAGCATTGCACAGGAACAATATTGTATACGTGGGGCATAGAATAGGTATAATATCATATGGGTGCAGCAGAAAACAGGTATAATGTTTTATATGTGGGGTATTGTAAAAATATAATATTGGATAGGGGGTTTTACAGAACAGGTGTAATGTTGCTATAAGAAAACAGTTTGCATGGGTGAGGCATACCACAGAGCTGTGTACAGCTGAATTAAAATATTGTATGGATGTACATGTTGGTGGGGCCGGTGGTGGAGTAGTTAGGGTGCTGGGCTCGTGATCAGGAGGTTGTGTGTTTGAGTCCCAGTTAGACCCCACTGTGCTAAGACCCCTGGGAAAGGTCTTAACCATGAGTGTGCCTCTGTTCATCCCGCAGTATAAATGGGTTCCAGTAAAAGATATACCGGGAAGGTAACCTGCGATGGACTAGCGTCCCATCCAGGAGGAGTTGTACTCCTAGTCGCGTCACGCTACGGAAACCGGGGATAAGCACTGGCCTGATGAGCCACTAGGCTCGGGTGTAAAAAGCCCAACAGACTTTACTTACTTTACTGTACATGTTAAATCTACAGAACAGGTAAAATATTAAATGGGTAGAGCATAGCACAGGTGTTTCAATAAAATAAAAAAAACGGTGAAATTTGCAATTCCCAGTGATAAACTTCAACAAACACTGTAGGTAGGTACAGTTGGCCCCCTACCTACGAAATTAACTGTTCACGAGCCGCCTTCGTAAAGCAGGGATTTCGTAAGTAGGGGATGCAGCTTGCATGTTAAACGCCTAATTCGTTCCAAAGCTCCAGTCTTTGGACTGGATAAATCCCATAAACCCTTCAAAATATGTGTTAAAAGTAAAAGAAAATTATTTATTAAACAATTTAAACATTTTATTAACATATTAAACCATTTTATTTACATATTTATTAATTAAACATTATTAAACATTTTTATTAACACACACACACACACACACACACACACACACACACACACACACCTGTCTCTCTCTCTCTCTCTCTCTCTCTCTCTCTCTCTCTCTCTCTCTCTCATGCTGCAGGCCACACCCACAAGACGTGGAATTCAAAGCGCATTTCCTGCTTGACAAACTCAACTTTAATTTGATTCCTTAAGAGATCAGAATTCCAGAAAAGCTCAAATGCGCCCACATTTATTCAACATTTACTGAAATAAACAACTTAAAAAACTAAACGAAAAACCAAAGAGTTAAGGTTCCTTCTGTCTGTATCTGGGAGGCCAGCGGAGTGGGATGTTGAGGGACAGCCAACACTAGTGCGTCATGTGAATTTTTAATTGGTGCGTTTGAATTTTGAATTTCTTTTTGCAAGAAGGGGTTGTTTTCGTATCCTGGGGATGGAAACTTAGGAAAATGATCTTCGTAACACAGGAATTTTGTACACGGGGTCTTCGTAAGTAGGGGGCCAACTGTATTAGTGAAATAATGCTTAAAACATTTTAAGCTTGGTAGAGTATACGTAGATACAAGTTTAGGTGGGAGGATCTTAGCCTTGGGAGATACAGTAGGCCCTCGATATTCGCAGGGGTTTGGTTCCGGCCCCTCCCGCGAATGAAGATAATCTGCGAGTTCTGTACCTGGAAGTAAAATCCCATACATGCGCGAATGATCAACCGGAAGTAAAATACTATGTATCTCTTATATGCGCTAAAATACGCTTCTTAAACACATTCTATAGACAGTCTTACTCATTGATACGAAGCTTAACTGTAATTAAAAACACACACACTAAAAAAGCACATGCACAAACTGTGCGGGAATGAGGGGGAAAAGGGGCGTTACATCACCTCAACCAAAAAGGAGGGAGAACAGCCATTGGCTGAATTTGAATCATGTGACAATTGCTCGGCAATCCACGAATATGCGGGGGCGCGAGTGCAAAACCACGAATAGTCAAGGGTCTACTGTATTAAAATGGGTGGTTCATATTCCTTAAATACTTCACCTTTACTGGCCTGAGTTTCATCAGGTACACAGTCCCTAGAAATGGAGCCTCTCACGTGACATGAGCAGGGTCTGCAGGGTCGGGGGTCATGTGCACTCACCTAAGAGGAACATGGTGTTAGTTGAATAGATCATTCAATTTAATAAAAGAAATTACTAATAAATAATGCAATTTTTAAGATATTCACCTCAATTGGACGATAGAAACCATCAATGCATGACTGGCAGTTAATTCCAGCTGTGTTGTCGGAGCAACCAAGACAGACTCCACCTCCTTCGTATTCGCCATCAGTGTTCAAACTCAGCTTCATATCAGCAATGGTTTGGTTATAATAACACTCGTCTGATTTACCATGACAATTACACTCTATGTACAAAAATACAGAGGAAAAATCATCACAAAACTAAAAATTGGCCTCATCAATATTGCATAGGCCTGGTCGTATTATTGTGTATCATATATCGTGTGTGTGTGTGTGTATATGTATATATATATATATATATATATATATATGGTCAATATTAGCCTGGTCGTATTATTTAGACACTAGTTAGGGTTTTGATTTTACTTGAATACTGAACAATTTTTAAACTGTTATTTCCAAGGTTTTTTTCGAGTTTAAGTTATTTTTGTATGGTTCCGTTGGAGTTTTGTTTGGATTTAAATAATTTCTCTTACTTTCACAGACATGTCGTGTGAGGAAGGTTCCAGCCATCCAGGGTTTCTGGTTGTATCCAGGACAACAGCGATCGCAACTCTCTCCACATGTGTTGTGCTCACACTCACAGCTCAGTTTCTGAAACACAACAACAACAGGAACCCCGAATGCCAAACTACAACAGGATAACAGAACATGAACACGCCCATCATTATTAAATGTAAAACTGTTAGAGTTGGTTTGTGGTTTTAAAAAAAGAAAAAGAAACTATTTGCAGAAAGAGAGTGACAATCACCTTGGTTTGGGTGTTGAGAGGACAGGCTTTGGCGTGGCCATAACAGATACACATTCCTCCAACGGATATGTCCTTAATAGAGTAATAATACTGCAGAGAAAACACAAAACAAGTTACTCAGTTAATTAATCCATTGTGTTTAACATGAAAGTGGTGTGCTGTGTTAAACAATACTAATTTACTTTTAAATATAGTGTACTACAGGGATCCCTCACTTTCTGCGGTTAATGGGGACCGAGACCTCCCCCGACTACCAATTTCCGCGAAGTAGGCTCGACCCCCCCGACTGACGTATACGTACATGTATTTGTTAATATAATAACAATAAATACATATTCAACACTATAAACGCTTATAATAACAATTAAACATTCAAAAATAATGCATAAGATGCAAATAAAATATAAATGCACACACATACAGATGCACACCTCAGATAAAAATGTCAGCAGTTTTGTTGGGGTGTTTTGGGTTGCTTTTTTGTTTTTGTTTGTTTGGGGTTTTTTTTTGCATAATTTGCCTTGATTTGCGACATTTTCCTCATCTTTTTCCCTCTCATCTCATCTCATCTCTCATCTCATCTTCTTCCACTTAATCTGGGGTCAACAACCTAAGCAAAGAGATCCAGACATCTCTCTCCCCAGCCACTTCCTTCAACTCTTCCGGGGTGACACTGAGGCATTCCCAGACAAGCTGAGAGACATAGTCCCTCCAGCGTGTTCTAGGTCGACCCCAGGGTCTCTTCCCGGTTGGACCCGGTTGCCCGAAACACCACACCGGGGAAGCGTTCAGGAGGCATTCTGACTAGATGCCTGAGCCAAAGTACTCGGGCACTTTTTCCATATTTTTCCTTAATTTCCTTATTTTTCGATTAATATTTTTGAAAAACCCGCGATGCATTGAAGCCACAGAAACTGAAGCACAAAGTAGCGAGGGATCACTCTATATGTAAAAAAATGGAACCAGTGCTTACATCCCTTGACTAACAATTATCCATTGAAGGCGAGGGGGTCATTGAATATTATTTTTCATGATCTCCACTCCTAAGTGCCTAAGAGCAGTGTAACCGTGTCTCTGGAATATTTTTTCAGAGTTTTGACAATAACAGAGGCCACACCTCTTCCACAGCCTCTAACAGAGACACGGGCCATAGGTCTAATAATAGCCTTAGGAAATAGACAGGCCAGAACTCCTTCAATATTCTTGACAAATAGGTAAGGTACACCTCCTTAATTGTGATGGACAAACATAAAGGTCATGTCTCCTTCATTGAGACATATAATTATATAGGCCACACCTCATTCAGTAAACCTGACAGACAGAGAAGCCACACGTCGTACACATGAAGACTAAATCGAAGTCATTACAATCTAAGTTGTAATCGTCACAGCGGATTTGATGACTTCATTTCTTACTTTTTGCGAATGTTAAAATTGCATCAACATAATGGGGTATTTACGTGTGATTTTTATTGTTGGGGAAATGAAACAAATGAAACATCTTCATTTCCCTCTCTCTGTTTTACATTACTGAACACATACCACTGTGTCGTCCTAATCCTAAACTAATCACATCCTTCATTCTGCATGAAAAGACACAGAGCTGGGAAGAATCCTTCTAGCATATTAGTGGGTATGAATTATAGATTTCGTGACAGAGGGATGGCGTGGACTGGTGTGTTAGTGTGTGTCTAGTAATGTCTGTGCAAAATGACATAGTATGCAATAGAAGGTGCTCTGTGTGATATGACATGAAAATAAGTTGGTGTGTGTGTGTGTGTGTGTGTGTGCGTGTGTGTACAGAGCAGAAGGAGTCGATTTCTTAATTACTGTGGTTTTAATTAAAGTCCATCTGCCTGAAACAGAGTGTCATAATCCACATGGTGGCCTTGATGGCCACAACCAGGTGCGTGCGCATGTGTGTGTGTGTGTGTGTGTGTGTGTGTGTGTGTGTGTGTGTGTGTGTGTGTGTGTGTGTTTGGGTAGACCTGGTCCAGCCGCTGTCATCACTGTCCAGGTGTATGTATGAGAGAGAGAGAGAGAGACCAGTCTAACACACAGATGGCGTGGAGTTGAGTCTCAGTGTGATTGCACTGTTTTTATTTCATCATCGATCAAATACTAATCCGACATTTCCCACCATTAATTCTTAATATTCATGATTCCGTTACCTACAGTCAACGGATTCCAATTTAATTTGTTCAACATGCCTTCGTTACAGACACTACAAGAATAAACATGTTTTAAAACAATGAGTAAGCAGGAACAAAGCACAAAAATCTGGACGCAATCTGGGTATAACTTTACATAAAATATCACAAAATTCTATAATTATCATTATTATTTATACAGTGATTCTGTTCAAGAAAGGATGTGCAATTCATGGAGCATCAATGAAGTGCTAGAATCTTCTCCACAAAGAAAAATCTTTAAATAAAAATGATAGTAAATAAAAATGACTTAATTTGCTATACTACTCCATCCTACTAGGCTCGTGAGGAGGCTGGAGCTTCTGTCTGCTAAATCAAGTTGGGGTACACCCTGAACAGCTCATCATAGCATGGCCAAAAAATACACACTCACATTTACATCAAGGGGAAAATTGGAACAGTCAATTAATCAGGGATCCCAGCGAGGTTTAGAAAAAATAGAGGAAACGGGTTCAGAAATAGAGGAAATGAAATATTTCAGCTGAGGGTCAAGGAGGCATAAATTATAAATAATTATCACTTTGGCGAGTAAAATAGTGGAATTCCGCTAAATAGCTAAATAGCAGAGATCTGGGATCCCTGATTAATGCTTGTCTTTGGACCGTCGGAGAAAACCAGAGCAAATGGAGAAAACATATGCAAGCACAGGGAAAACTGGCAAACTTCACATAGAAACACTTTCACCAAGAATGTGACTCAAACCCAGGACCTTCTTGCTGTGAGGCTACAATTACGCAACGAAATAAAAATTTAGCTACTAAAATTTCACTTTAACACTTTAACTATCAGTGTCAGCATGAACATTTGTGCATTTTAGAAATGAGGTAATTAAAAAAAAAAAACCCACACACATTGCAAATGTTCTCCGTTTTCATTTTTTCTTCCCTTTAATGTTTTGTTAAATTAATAGATGCCTTAAAGACATTTAAAAAAAATCATGATTGATATCAATTGATATGATGATTTATTAGAAAGTCTGGTCATACACAATACTCTATCAATTTGACAGATATGGAGATCGCACAATTTTTTTCTGTTTTGCTTAATTCTACATTCTTAATTCTTTATTTCTGGAAGTACTGAATATTCATGCCAGCTGAAGCATCTTTGTTATACACACCCGTCTGGTGACGATGGGGTCGACATCTCGGGGGTCGTTGAGGGCCAGGGTCATAAGATCAGCATTCAGCGTTCGTATCCGTAGAAAGCTGAAACGGATGTATCGAGCGGTGGTGAAGTTGAGCAGCGTTGGTGACGGGTCTTCTGCACTTGGACGCCCGTTTATCAGAGAGGTGTGGATCTGAATGATGGAAAGGAGAGGGGCAACAGGAGAAAGGAATGAAAAACAACTGAATGGTAGATAGATAGATAGATGGATGGATGGATGGATGGATGGATGGATAGATAGATAGATAGATAGATAGATAGATAGATAGATAGATAGATAGATCTCAGCACTGAGAGTCAATGCATATTAAATTAATTTAACACTTCAGAAAGTTCACAGCTGACTATGAAGGAACCATTACATAACACATCTGTGTGTGTGTGTGTGTGTGTGTGTGTGTGTGTTTCTGTTTTCCTTTCTTTTAATTGCAGTTAATTTCACACAGGAATAATAACAACATCTATACAATATTGCCTTTTACTTAAGACTTAAAATTTATCTCACACACACACACACACACACACACACACACACACACACACACACACACACACACACACACACACACACACACACACATACAAAGACCGCAACCTCCAAATTCTTCCCATTTCACTCTTTTTTGACATTCTCCCCCTCCTCTTCCTCTACTCTTTCATTTCCCTGTCCTTGCATTCCGCACGTCTTTCTCATCAAAAAGCTGTTTTCACACAAAGCCCCGTTCGCACTGTTCCCCGACAAAAATGAGGAAAGTTGAAAAAACCCATTGCACATGTCTCCTTCGTCTTCGTTTTTTCCCCTTCCCCTTGACGTTTTGTGTTGGTAAAATTTCACTTTGTCTGTAATTTGAGCAGCCTATTTCAGTTCATATGATTTGAGCGCCATGAAATAAAATGCAGCACAAAGTCAAAGAGAAGCCTGTACTGTACATTCAGCAGCACAATTGGGAGAAAATGGTATTCAAACACGTGTTTTTTTTAAATCCTTGTAATGAATAGCACAAATCTTCAGCCCAGATTAATACATGTTCTTCAACAAATTGTTTCCTTGTCTTGTGTTAAAAAAATCCTGATCTTGTCCTCGATTTTCTGATTTCCCTTCAAAAACAGCTCATGTAGTAATTAGAAAGAGACACAGTGCTGTTTATCTTTCAATAGTTACAATTAATGTAAAAATCATTATTACACCTGCACCATTCCCTCCCCAACGTCCAAAAGTAAAGAAAGGATAAAGTTGATTGACATGCAGCCTGCCAAAAAAAGTAAACAATTTGAAGTACAGGGATCCCTCACTTTCCACAGTTAATTGGGACCGAGATCCCCCCGCGACCGCCGAATTCCGCGAAGTAGGATCGACCCCCCCCCCCCACTGACGTATACATACACATACATGTGTATATAATATCAATAAATACATATTCAATGCTATAAATGCTTATAATAACAACGAAACATTCAAAAATAATGCATAGGATATAAATAAAATATAAATACACACACATACAGATGTGCACGTCACATAAAAATGTAAGTAGTTTTGATGGGGGGGGGTATGCACTGAAGCCACATGAAGTGACGCACGAAGTAGCGAGGGATCCCTGTATTACGGTTGATGTTAATATTTTTTCAATATCGATACTAATACCCACTTCATAGTAATAGATCACAGTTGGTGTTTGATGGAGAATACTGGTAATGAATAACTATTGTTTTTGATGTGGTATATTAGTGTTTAAAGGACAATGTTGGTGTTTAAGGGGGAGTGTTGGTGTTTAATACAGAATATTTGTGTTTGGTGGAAAATGATAATGTTTGTGAATGTTGATGCTTCTTTCTTGCAAAATATGTTTGTTGGTGTTTGTGAATTATGTCACATCACATGACCTGATATGGACTGAGTATGATATCAGACTTGTATAGGTATAGATACATCCCTTTAGTTCAATGGTTCTTAACCTGGGTTAACCTAGCGGTTCGGTGAGTCAGTCTCAGGGGTTCGGCGGAGGTCAAGACAAACACCCTACTCATATTCACGATGACACGCCCCGCTTGGCCATCACTGGCTGCAGGTGATCACGCTACATTGCTTGGCCAATCTGTGCTGCAGGAAATTTGGTGTGCTCAGTAGTCGAACTGTGACTGTCAGGATGGTACATTGTATGATATCTTTCTTAATGTTTTAATCCATACTCTGTTGAGCAAAAAAAGAAAGTGGTCGGACGAATATGTACAACATGGATTCACGTATATAACGGAACGTGATGCTAGTCAGTATCCTATCTGCATGATTTGCTAAGTAGGATCAACCCTGTGCCGACTGACATATACGTACATGTATGTGTGTATATAATATCAATAAATACACATTCAATGCTATAAATGCTTATAATAACTATTAAGCATTCACACATAATTCATAACTTGTAAATAAAACATAAATACACACACACATACAGACGCGCGCCCGCACAAGCAGATGAACGTGCACGCACTCAGATGCGCACATCACATAAAAATGTAAGTAGTTTTAATGGGGGGGTTCATGCGTTGTATTGGTTTTGTTTTTTAAACACTGTGATGTTAATACACGGTTCCTTTTGGTGCCCCAGTAAAAACATATACCTATGTCTTGAATTTGAAAAAAAAATCATATTTTATTTTTTAATAAAGAAGGGTTCGGTGAATAAGCAAATCAAACTGGTGGGGTTCAGTACCGCCAACAAGGTTAAGAACCATTGCTTTAGTTATACTAAAGATAGAAGTTCTGAGTTCAAATACTAGCACTACCAAAAAAAAAAAAAAATAACTCCTGAACAAGTTCCAAACCCTCAGCACAGCTCCTCTTGGTGTTTATTTTTGAGAAAGTATGAACACCTGTGAAGTAATATGATTTTGTTTTCGCACCTCTCCATTCTCCAGTGGGTGGATTTTAGAGTAAAATGATGTACAGATGACCTCATCATCATATCTGTATGCTGGTGGTCCAGTTCTCGGGATGATGTTGAAACGTGTGACACATTCGGTGTCTGTGATGGCGTAATACTGCCACGGCATGAAATTTTCTCCATCCAGAGATCGCTCTAAGATCCAGTTTCCAGGCCTGGGGGAGTTTGCAGCTTTCAGGATGACATATGCTATCTGGAACACCTGGAAAACAGACAAACATCTTGTTGGAACAAAAGGATACACAGCACATGTTGGTATCCAATGGATTATATATAATGTTTGTGAATGGTCATGTTTTTGGAAAGGATTTGCGTTTGATGAAAAATATTCATGCTTAATGGAGAACATTGGTGTTTGGGGAAGAATGTTGGTGTGGAAAACACCAGGGTTTTTTGGAGAACAGTGTTTACTGGAAAATGTTGGTGTTTGTAGAGGATGGTGTTTAATAGAGACTCCTGCTCTTTGATGGTCAATGCTGTGGTGGTTGATGAACAACGATGTTTGATGGTTGGTCGAGTCTGATGTTGGTGTTTGATGGACTAATGTATGCTGTTGATATTTTATGAATAACCCAGAATTTATCTATGACATGTTGTTCATTTAGGGGTCATTCAACATTTTCAACATTTTACTAAGCTTACAAAACGTACACTAGGGGGGAGGGGATAAGATGTCTGTGTATGCTTTTTAATATTATAAAAATGTCGATCAACAATAATACATGCGCTCGTGTATATATATATATATACATATATATATATATATATATATATATATATATATATATATATATATATATATATATATATATATATATATATATATATGGTAGGCCTCCGTCAGTCCCGAAGGACTATGGCTGCGCTCTGGCTGGTACCCCAGCTGGTGATACTCCCCAGTGCGCAGAGCCTGGGTAGGGAGTAATGAGGGACAGGCTGTTACCCAAGCAGCAAGTCCCCCCCTGTCTCGGCGCCACCGGAAGGATCCAATGGAAGGGCAAATGCCGATACGACTGGGTTCCAATGCCACTGGAGGAGAGAATCTACAGTCAATTTAGAACAGCCAATTAACCTACAGTGCAGGTCTTTGGATTGCGGGAGGAAACCAGAGCACCCGGAGGAAACCCGCACAAGCACGGGGAGAACATGCAAACTCCACACAGAAACACCCAGGCCGGGAATCGAACCCAGGCCTTCTTGCTGTGAGGCAGACGTGCTAACCACTACATATATACACATATATATATATATATATGCATGCACAATTTATATATGCATATTATTATATATGCATAATATGTGCATATTATATATATATATATAATATGCACAATATATATATATATTGTGCATGTACGTTTGAAAACAAAGTCTGCAATGAATACCACCCAGCCCGGTATCAGCTGCTGAAACATCAGAAGGCAGCTCACAAACTGAAGTGTGGTCGTCCAAAAGCCAATGACCAATAAAAAATGCAGACATTTTGAATTATATTTTAATATAAAATAATGTTATTAAAAAGAATGTCATTTTTATTATTAAAACCAAATGTCTTAATATTAATATTAAAGCATGTGTCATTAAAAATAATTCTTTAAAAGTATAATTTTTTATTGATTTCATTATTATTTGACTGGTGTATAAAAGCGGTATTGAGCAATGGAATACATTGATTTATTTTATAAAAGAGGTTTGACCATTGTTTTCTTTAATATCTTATTTAAAAATACTGCCGAGAGATCATCAACATTTATTTGTATGCTTTCGGGGGGGGCAAAACCGCCCCTTATAACTGTTACTTAAAAAAAATGTTGAACAATAAACCAATGGAGTGATTTTGGTGTTTGATTCTATTTGTTGGTATTTTTTAAGGATGTCATTGGAGTTGGACAATGGCATGGTGGTGTAGTCACTAGTGCATCCTCCTCACAGCAGGAAGGTCCTGGGTTTGAGTCCTGTGCGTGCTTTGAGACCACTTTTATACTGTCCTACATAAAACTATATCTATGGGGCGTCATATTGCTGTAGTGGTTAGCACATCCGCTTCATGACAAGAAGGTCCTGGGTTCATGTCTACGGTCAGTGTCTGTGCGGAGTTGAAATGTTCTTGCAGTGCTTGTGTGAGTGTCTCCGGTTACCTCCCACCATGCAAAACCATGTACAATAGGCTAAATGGTTGTTCCAAATTGCCCTAAGATGTAAGTGGGAATGGGTATGTGCACTGGTCCTGTGATGGTTTGGCGAACTGTTCAGGTTATTGCCTGCCTTCACCCAGTGATGGTTGACATAAGCTCCAGCTTCACTGTGATCCTAGAAGAATTAATTGGTTTTGCAAATGAGTGAGTGAATGAGTGAATCTTAGACTTTCTTCTTCTTTTCCTTTCGGCTGTTCCCTTCAGGGGTCGCCACAGCGAATCATCTGCCTCCATCTCACCCTATCCTCTGCATACACCAACTACCTTCATGTCCTCCTTCACCACATCCATAAGTCTCCTCTTTGATCTTCCTCTAGACCTTCTGCCTGGTAGTTCCAACCTTAGCATCCTACTACCAATATATTCACTATCTCTCCTCTGTACATGTCCAAACCATCTCAATCTAGCCTCTCTGACTTTGTCTCCAAAACGTCTTACATGTCCTGTCCCTCTGATGTACTCATTCCTGATCCTATCCATCATCGTTACTCCCAGAGAGAACCTCAACATTTTCATCTCCGGACTTTGTGGTGTTTAATAATTTGACCGATTAGTGAAGAATGATTGGAAATGATGGTATTTGACGGATGGTTCTCTTGCATTTATAAATAACACATTTTAACTCATTCATGCATTAATGCCCAATGAATCACTTGCTGTGGGGGAAGAGATGTGGACAGTGGAAATTTAACGAACCTTTCTCTCCAGCAGCGCTCCAGGAGAGTTCTCTACACATTTCCACGATTCAAATAAGAATCATAACTTTTTCACGTCTGTCCTTTTTAATGAATAGATTTAAATAAAGGTCATTTTAAAAGCTGTCAGTGGAGCTTGATCAGATGATCAGAATGTTTCCTTTGACATTTCTCTGATCTTGAACATAAAGATCTCCAGCTCATTTCTAATAAAACAGAGAGTTGTTTCCTATTTCATTACTTGCATTATTATTTATTATTCGCTAATTAATCACTGTTTAGTTTGACTTTTCTCATTAAGTATGCATAATATTTATCATTAAAAGTCATTTCATTGAATATAAAAAGCTATGTTTTTCTTAAATGCTTTTGTGTTATGCCTTGCACTCAGAAAAATGATTATTGCCATTATTATTTTAAAAAGTTGCTTCATTGTTTTCTATGCATTTTTACCACACAATCTTTTGAACAGAGTTTTGTTTTTATTCACAATTATATATATAAAAAATCTGTTTAATTTATTATATATTCTTTTAAATAGCTTGAGTCCCACGCTCAGTGAAGGCATTACTGTGTGGAGTTTCCATGCTCTCACTACACCTGCAAGGCTTTCCATCGAGTACTCCAGTTTCCTCCAACTGATCAAAGACATTCACATTCGATTAAACTGACTGTCCAAAAATGCTCCTTGGTGTGAGTGTGAATGGTCGTGTGTGTGTGTTGGACTTATGATTGACTGGTGAGCTGTTCAGGGTGTACCCCACCTTTATAGGATTAAGCATTTTAGTAAGTGAATGAATGAACAAATAAAAAATTGTGCATTATTTTAAAATAATGTTATACAGTGATCCCTCGCTACTTCGCGCTTCAATTCACGCGGCCAATTGAACATGCCACAAAAAAAGGCCAATTATGCAGAAAACCCCTAAATAAACACAAAACAAAAAAACAACCCAAAACCTCCCATCAAAACTACTTACATTGTTGTGAGGTGCGCATCTGAGTGCGTGCGCCCACGCACGTCTGTATGTGTGTGTATTTATACTTTATTTACATCTTTTTTTTTTTTTTTTTTGAATGTTTAATTCTTATTATAAGCATTTATAGCCTTCAATATGTATTTATTGACATTATGTACACAGATACATGTACGTATAGGTCAGTCAGGGGGGTTGTGGTGGGGTGGGGAGGGGGCTGATCCTACTTCGAGGAATTTGGTGGTCGCGTGGGGATCCGGTCCCAATTAACTTTGGAAAGTGAGGAATCCCTGTACATCAGTTCTCAAATTCTGATGGAATCGTATCAAGGGACTGAGAAAGGTGTAGATGGACTGAGAGGAGAATTGAGGGGCTGAGATGGGGTAAGGATACATTGACTGGGGTATGAAGAGGCTGAGAGAGAGCGTGGAGGCTTTGAGAGTGTGTATGGTGGGGTTGTTAAGGGGCGTGGAGGGGTGGGCAGGGAAATGATGAGTATTTATCATTCATTCTTTAAAAAGCACAGTTTAAGAAACTCTGACGAAATGGCTGGAGGAGTTTGGTCTGTTTAGACAGAATGAACATTCTTAAACTTCATGATGTCGAGAAGTACCAGTCAACTCTAAGTTATAATGATCAGGATGATTTTAACCAGTAGGTGGCGCTTTGAGCTAATGGCAATTCGTAACATGTGGATGTTATAAATGTGGTTAATAATATTCACAACAACATAGATGTGTTTCATCATCGGCGCATCATAAGCATTTATAAACTCTTTATATAATATTTTTTCTCATTTTAGCATTTTGCAAGATTAATAGCACACACAATTATTGACACCCATCTGAATAAAACCCTAAAATTGTAAATAAATCCTGTCAAATATGTACAAGAGATAAAGACTGATAAAGACAGGTGAGGTGTTAGAACTCCAGATATAAAGGACGATTCAGTGCGGGCGGTTTGAGCAGCTGTGACTTTTATGTGTTGGGCCACAGAGAGCAGTGAGAGTCTTGCTTTTTAACTGAAAAAAGAGAAAAGGATCGGGATCAGGATAGGGGAGAGAAAGGACACAGAACATAAAGGGGAAAAGAAAAAAACAAGAAAAGAAAAGCAAAGATTTCCCATGATCCTCCTCTCTCTCTCTCTCTCTGTCTATTGAGCTGAGGATCACCCACGGGCCCCAAGCAGCCGGAGAGGTGATGGAGTTACAGTTAGTGTGTGTGTGTGTGTGTGTGTGTGTGTGTGTGTGTGTGTGTGTGTGTGTGTGTGTGTATGTGGGTGAGTGTGTCTCGTAGGTGTCTTGTAACACGCTGCTTCAAGGCACAGTGACATTCCGGTCAACTTTCAAAACAGAAAAAAAGAAAAAGAAAAACTTTAGTGACTCTATATAAAACCTCCATGAGTAAAACACTGATATTTCTCTCTCTCTCTCCTTCTCTCTCTCTTCTTCTTCTTCCTGTCCATATTCATTAGTTCCCATTGGGTTCACACATTAGTTTCTAGACATTTACTTGCTGTGCGCTGAAGCTGGGGCGCTCAAACTCTGCATGCCTTTTCACTGCTATGAGTGTTAGGGTGAGTTTGTCTGTGAGTGACCTTGGCCTACTTTTCAAGGTCACAGATTCAAAGGGATTGCTATGCTTGTTCTATATTAGCATGATTATTATAACATGGTCCTGTTGACAAGAGCTTCTTCTTTTCTTTTCGTTTTTTTCCCGTTCTCGAGAGTCGCCACAGCGAACCATCCGATTCGCACATTTGATTCGGCATGGGTTTTTACGTCGGATGCCCTTCCTGTCACAACCCTTTTAGCAAGGGACAAGAGTGTCTGTCGTAAATTTTTTCTTTTCCTTATTTTCTTTCTTTCT
Organism: Plotosus lineatus; assembly: GCA_024760905.1. Taxonomy (NCBI): domain Eukaryota; kingdom Metazoa; phylum Chordata; class Actinopteri; order Siluriformes; family Plotosidae; genus Plotosus; species Plotosus lineatus. The sequence continues at coordinate 26,873,622 of CM045731.1, forward strand.
GTTTCTTCTTTTCTTTTCTATTTTCCTCTTCATTTTCTTTATTTCTTTTTTCTCTTTCTCATTCTTTCCATCTTTCTCTCTGTCTTTCCTACCTTTTTCCTCTCTGAAGCGGGTAAAACTGCAGGTTTTTAATGGGACGGTTAAACCTCATGACAGTTCAGCGGATGTATATTTCATGCGTTGAAAGATCTTCCCTTTAAAAAAAAAGTAAATAAAAATTAATAAATAAATACAAAATAAAGAAATGAAACAGACAGAGGAAAAGACAGTTAATAAATAAAAGATTTGCTCACTGAAGCTCAGATGCAGAATTTCTTCAGCACCTTTCATCACACAAGCAGCTTCTCACACGTTTGTGTTCAGAAGTGCTCACGTCAAGGGAAAAGCATGCTCACAAACCCTTTATCGTTTAAATTAAAGTTAATTGATGGCATGAACATGACATCAACTTTCGCCTGTAGTTTGGAAGAAACGTGGGACAAAAATTTTTTATCACAACGATATACTGTAGAAAACTCCACACCACCACCCCACATAATTAATAATATACATACAGTGATTGGTCGAACGAGATGAGATTGCTCCTAAACCAGTTCCTGTTTGAAGCTTTTTTCCATGGTCACCAGACCCAACCCTGGACAAAGCGAAATAATATGATGTAATTAATTTTCCTGATCCGCTTAATCCTAATTAGAGTTTGTAGGAGACCCATCTCAGCTTACTCTGGGCCAGTGGTGTACTCTTGAAGGTCACCAATGGTTCTTTTACATGCATCTCACCACAGACAATGAAAGACTCAGCTGGCCTCTGATAACCCAGTTATCTGCAGTGGGGGACAGCAGTGACAACCTGATGATAGTGGGGCTTGAACTCAACCCAATCTTCGGATCAGTAATCCGGCACCCTAACACCGGGCCACCACTGACACTGGTGATGTAATATTTTATAATAATTCACTCATTCATCTATTTTCTGAACTGTTTAATCCTAATTAGGGTTGTGGGGAGGCTGGCACTATTCTCATCTGACTGGGTGAGGGCAGAGTACACTCTGGACAGCTCACCAGGTCATCGCAGGGCAGAGACATATTGACGGCAACTCAATGGCCCTACTCTTTATAAAGGACAGCAATGGTCCTTTTTTTTACATGCCTCTCTCTACAGACAGTCAAAGACAGGGGTGCTCAAACTTTTCCAGCACGCAATGTACTTATAGAATGACCAAGTCACAAAGATCTACCCACTACAAAAATTCAAAACATATATTTATTTTAAAGTATATTGAGGATTCTTTATGTGTAAATGTATGTTTATGTGCCTTGCATAACTGCATGAGCCAATATTGCACAACACAACATAATTAACGATGAACATTTTTGTAACTACCTGAGTTCACGTTGATGACTGGCACTGAATTGAATCAGCCAGGGATGCATAGTCCGGACAGTAGCTGCTGGCACCAGCCTCAAGCACACTTCCAAACGCACTTCGACAATGACATCGTGAAAAAAAAGTCTGCCTCCCATTCCGTATGAAAGTGATACTTTGTAAGAATCCATACTCATGTTTGATAATCTTTCTTTACTTTAAGAAAAAAGCGTCTTATAATAGTAGGGAACTTGCTGACTCACTTTTTTTGCTGTTCAAGTACTGTTGTTTGCACATGCACGTTGAGCTAAATGTCAAAAAAATACTTCTATACGTCTATTTTTTTAACGTCATGTTATTTACCAATACTATCTTCGCGATCAACAAATATTACCTTCGATATCGATTGGTAGCTCGCGATCAACGTATTAAGCACACCTGGTTAAAGACATGGCCGGCCTTTGATAACTCAGTTGGCTGCACTGGGGGGACAGCATTGACAACTGGGTGATATTGGGGTTTGAGACCCCGATCTTCGGATCAGTAAGCCTTATCACCAGGCCTCCACTGCACCTATTTTATAAGTATTATGTTGATAATCACATAAAATTAAACAGAAAATTGTTCTAATAAGGTAGCTGTAGCATTTACAAATTTTAATGTAGCCAGGACAATTGCAGTATGACGTAGCCATAGCATTTATGATTTCTACGCAGTAGTTGACACATCACCGAAGATTTCAATTTTGTTGATACCACATTGCTTTTGTTTTTGATGTTGATTTTCACACCACTTTATCCTATACAGTGATACCTCACCTTATGAAATTAATCCGTTCCAGAGGTGGTTTTGTAACCTGGATTTTCCATAACTTGAACCGCATTTTACATGTAAAACACGATTCGTTCCAAAGCTCCCAATAACTACCCCTAACTCTTCTGCTTCAATATCGTACCGATGGTAGATGTTTTGCCATATTCCTTTGCGATATCACTCAACCGCATGCCACGAGCCCGCTTCTTCTTTTCACTTTCACCGGGAATCACACACGCACGTGTATGTGTGTGTGTGTGTGTGTGTGTGAGTGTGCGTGCGTGTGTATGTGTGTGTGTGTGTGCACGCATGTGTGTGTGTGTGTGTGTGTGTGTGTGTGTGTGTGTGTGCGCGCGTGTTGACCATGTCTTCTTAGCAGAGTTATAATCTTACAAATGTTTATACAAGGTTAAAAGCTGGAGCCAAAAAATAAAGTTTCAATGAGCACACTCAAAAAACTCACGAAACAACAGTAACTGTCCTTTACACGAAAAGCATTATAGGTATTATGGAGATGCAGCTCCATAATAGCCAATGGGCAGGAACTGGTCATCCCTCCTAGCCAATGGGAGGCCAGCGGGCGGGATGTTGGGAGATAGCCAATGGGAGGCCAGCGGGGCGAGATGTTGGGAGATAGCCAATGGGAGGCCAGTGGGACGGGATGTTGGGAGATAGCCAATGGGAGGCCAGCAGGCTGGGATGTTGGGAGATAGCCAATGGGAGAGCAACTCACACATTTTTTTCATTTTTGAGATAGCACTTTGGTAACATGAACTTATTTTGTATCCAGAGACAAAAGTTTTAGGTAAATACATTTCGTAACCTGGATTTTTCATTTGTTGGAACTTTCGTAAGGTGAGGTAGCACTATATTAGGATCCTTGGGAAATTAGAGCTCATTCAACTCTGAGTAGACACAGTATGCACACATAAAAAACATCGCACAGCTAACATATGTGCGTTTCTTTGGACTGTGAGAGGAAATCAAAGTAATCAGACGAAATGCATGCAAGCCTGATGATTACATTATTTACCACACAGCCTCAAAGGCACAGGGCTCAAACCCAAGACCTTATTGCTGTGAGGTGGAAGTGCTTGCTACACGTATTTATGACTTTTATGTGTTAATTGTAGTTTCTACATTTGTGTTTAATGGGCAAAACAGCTTATGAAAATTTAATACATGCTTTTCTAACATCATCATTCCCATGCATGATCACCATTACCAAACAGACTTACATTTATATTAATAATTAAAATATTTTTATATAATACAGCTTATTTGTATATTAAATTAATTCATTTGCATTGACCACATCAAAGGTTTTAGAGCTATAGGTAGAGAGTACAGAGCCCAAAGTACACGATTAAGATGGAAAAACAAAAAGAATGTAGATCCTACATAAAGCCTATAAAATATAAACTGTCTGTAAATCTCTCTCTCTCTCTCTCTCTCTCTGTCTCACACACACACACACACACACACACACACACACACACACACACACACACACACACACACAATCTTTACTCAGAATAAGCTGTCTTCTGAACTGCATCACATCTGAATTTGTGCAGCAAACTGTTAACCCAAATTAATCTACGCCTATGCAAAATAGTATGTGTGTGTGTGGTGTGTGTGTGTGTGTGTGTGTGTGTGTTTATGGTGTTTGAGCTACAGGCTACACAAAATCGAGACTAATGATCCTGTACCGCCGTCCACAGCACACGAAAGCGGAACAAACACATTTAATGACTTTCAGTGTGTGTGTGTGTGTGTGTGTGTGTGTGTGTGTGTGTGTGTATGTGTGTGTGTGTGTGTGTGTGTGTGTGTTAGCGAGCACACGAGTGATTATTCGAATTTTCACCGCAGCATCAGCCTGAGGATAACGAGGGCCGCTGATGTCATGGCCCATAACGTACATTACGCCTAAAAAGGATTTGATTTCACTGAAATAGGACACACACACACACACAGACACACACACACACACACACACACACACACACACACACACACACACACACACACACACACACAGAGCGTATTCAGTATTTTCACATGAAATAGCCACACTGATAAGTTATTGTGTGATATTGTGGACTTTAACAAATGAGTATGGAGTATGTAATTTATACTGATGCTGGGTTCTGGATTCTGATTGATCATAATGGAATCATGAATGTTTCTAGAACAGCAGCTCTGACAGAAGTGAATGTTTATATTAATACACAATATGTACTGCAGAGATGTTATTTATGTAAAGAGTCTCCAGTGTCAATGCTTTAAAATGATTCGAAGTCAGAATGAATCAATATGAAATATTTCAGGAGACCATAAAAAGTAAGTGTGAGTCAATAAGAACAAATCTGTATGATTGATCAGTATCAAACACACTCATACAGATTCATTCTGACTTATATCAACTCATGAGGAATCAATATGAGTCCTTCTGCATTGCTACGATTCATTGTGAATTAGTATGAGTCAGAATTATACATGAGACTGACTCCTGATTCAGTATGATTCAGAATGAGGCTGGATGAGCCTACATGCATCATTGCGAGTTGTTATGAGTCAGAATGCGTGAGTAAGAGCCAGTTAGTGTCAGAATGAGTCTGTGTGTATTAGTAAGAGTCAGAACAAGTCAGTATCAGTTAGAATAAATTATGATTCAGTGGGAGTGCTGATCTTAATCACTATCATATACAGTACATGAGACAGACTTTTGAATCTATCTGAGTTAGTAGGGCAAAATGATTCAATAGGACTCAGTAGGAGCAAATAATGTATGAATTGGTAAGAATCAGACTGTATCAGTATGTGTCACTAGGAATCAGTATTATTGGTATGGGTCAGAATCATATTACGTATGATACTGATTCCTGCGTCTGTATGAGTCAGTATGTTTTGGGGTGAATCAGTATGAGTTGGTATGACTCAGGAGTCACTCTGTTTCAATTTGAGTTGGTATGAATGGGTATGAATCAGTATACTTTAAGGATTATTTGGTTGCTGCAGGAATTGAGTCAGAACCATATACAGCATATGAGACTGACTTTTGAGCCAGAACAAGTCGGAATCAATTAGTATGAGTCAGTCTGAGTCAACAGTCAACTAAATGAGTCAATGTGAGTCAGTATTGTTTGGTGACATGGGAAAAAAATGTTTTCACAATTTTTTTTTTCATATCAGTCAATATTGATATTTATTACGGTATAAATCAAATCATCAGTATAAGCCTACAGGCTACATTGTATTTGTAGGTTTAATGTTTTTGTTTAAATTAGAGGTTGTTGATATTGATCAATATCATGAGAAAATAGGGCTGAGTGATATGCTGTAAAAGTAATATTGTCCATCTCTGAAGGAAAGGTGATATTTTTGCTAAATCTCACAATCTTCATTTTTCAGACTATATAAATAATAATAAATAATCCCTTCATCTCTGCCACTTCCAGCTCCACCTACTGTCTTTGTGCTACCATTTCCAAACTATATACAGCAGGGGTATTCAATCTTATTCCCAAAGGGCCACTGCAGTTGCAGGTTTTCATTCCAACCAAGGTGGAGCCACAAATTCCACCTGTTTAAATCAATTGATTTTCACTTTCAATAAACTCTCAGGTGTGGTTCCTGCTTGGTTGGAATGAAAACCTGCACTCACGTCGGTTCTTTGTGGACAGGGTTGAATACCCCGGTCACACAGCATAGTTGGCCTCATTACTGTCTTATCAACCTTTCTCTTCACTCCTGGAGATTCCCTTCTATAACAAATCACTCCACCCATTCTTCTCCTCTCACCCTACCTGCACTCGCTTTCCCCCCCAATTTCTAGCACACTCTCTATTAACTTGAATACTTTACCCCAAATGTTTAAATACATATTTGAATTGAGTTTATTTGAATAAGCCAGTATGAATCAGTGTAAGTCAGAACAAATCGATATGCGTCAAATTAAATTCACACTTTGTTCAAAAGAGAGAATAAAAACAGGCTGGTGAGGGAATGACTGTTCAAATCCACTATAATGTAAGTATGAAATAAAATGATAATCAGATTAAAAAGCATGCATCATGGTTCTGGTGCCTTTCTCTACCGGCACTGGGCAAAAGCAGGGTACGAACTGCTCACCAGCCCATCTCTCACACACACACACACACACACACGCGCGCGCACACACACACACACACACACAC
>CM045731.1:26885000-26900000 GCA_024760905.1 Plotosus lineatus
CCTTTTTTGTAACCTGCATTTTTTGTAAATTGAACTGCATTTTACATGTAAAACGTGTGATTCATTCCAAGGCTCCCAATACTACCCCTAAACTCTTTAAAAATTACAAAACCATACCTTTTAAGACCTCCTTCTGCTTCAATATCGTACCGATGGTAGGTTTGGCCATATTCCTTTGCGATATCACTCGAGCCCGTTTCTTCTCACTCACATCGGAAATCACGTGTGTGTGTGTGTGTGCGTGTGTGTGTGTGTGTGTGTGTGTGCGTGTGTTGACCATGTTGTCTTAGCAGAGTTATAATCTTACAAATGTTTATGGAAGGTTAAAAGCCTGAGTAAAGAAATAAAGCCTGAAACAACAGTAACGCTGTCCTTTACACAAAAAGCATTATGGGAGATGCAGCTCCATAATAGCCAATCGGAGGGAGCTGCGTCATCCCTCCTAGCCAATGGGAGGCCAGTGGGGCGGGATGTTCGGAGATAGCCAATAAGAGGGAGCTGCGTCATCCCTCCTAGCCAATGGGAGGCTATCGGGGCGGGATATTTGAACATCATTGATGGGACAGCCCCCTCCTCGAATCGCCACCTTATCGTGGTGGAGGGGTTTGCGTGACCTAATGATCCTAGGAGCTATGTTGTCGGGGGCAAATGCCCCTGGTAGGGTCACCCAAGGCAAACAGGTCCGGGGTGAAGGTCCAGACAAAGTGCGATTCAAAACAGACCCCTAAGACATGAGAAAACAACAGAGGAATCAGTCTCCCTTGCCGGGACGCGGGTCACCGGGGTTCCCTCCTGGAGCGAGGCCCAGGGGAGGGGCTCGGCGGCGCCTGGTGGTCGGGCTTATGCCCATGGAGCCTGGCCGGGCCCAGCCCGAAAAGGAGACATGGGTCCGCCCTCCCATGGACCCACCACCCGTGGGAGGAGTTTTAGGGGTCGGGTGCAGTGTGAGTTGGGTGGCAGCCGAAGGCATGGGTTCTGTCGGACTGATCCTCGGCTGCTTACTCTGACCTTCGGGACATGGAATGTCACCTCTCTGGCGGGAAAGGAGCCGATTTGGTGCGTGAGGTGGAGAGATACCGACTAGATATAGTCAAGGGCTCACCTCAACGCATAGCTTGGGCTCTGGAACCATCCATCTCGAAAGAGGCTGGACCTTCTTCTATTCTGGAGTTGCTCATGGGGAGAGGCGGGCGAGCCGGTGTGGGTATTCTTATTTGCCCCCGTCTCGGTGCCCAAATGTTGGGTTCTCCCGGTTGGCGAAAGGGTAGCTTCCCTCCGTCTTCGGGTGGGGGATTGGTCCTGACTGTTATTTGTGCTTATGCACCAAATGACAGTTCAGAGTACCCACCCTTTGGAGTCTTTGGGGGGGTGTTGGAGAACGCTCCTCGGAGACTCCGCTCGTTGTCTTGGGAGACTTCAACGCCCATGTGGGCAACGATAGTGTGACCTGGAAGGGTGTGATCGGTAGGCACGCCTCTCCAGTCTGAATCAATGGTGTGTCGTTGTTGGACTTCTGTGCTCGTCATAGTTTGTCTATCACGAACACCATGTTCGAACATAAGGGTGTCCATAAGTGCACTTGGCACCAGGACACCCTAGTTCGATGATTGACTTTGTAGTCGTGTCATCGGACTTGCGACCATATGTTCTGACACTCGGGTGAAGAGAGGAGCTGAGCTGTCTACCGATCACTACCTGGTGGTGAGTTGGCTTCGTGGTGTGGGAGGTTGCCTTCCAGACCTGGCAGGCCCAAGCGTGTAATCAGGGTCTGCTGGGAACGTTTACGGAGCCCCCTGTCCGAGAGGCCTTTAACTCCCACCTCGGCAGAGCTACAACCACGTTCCCGGAGGAGGCGGGGGACATGGAATCTGAATGGGCCATGTTTCGTGCCTCCATTGCTGAGGCGGCAGCCCATAGCTGTGGCCGTAAGGTCGCCGGTGCTTGTCGTGGCGTAATCCCGAACTGGTGGTGGACACCTGCGGTGAAGGGCCGCCCAGCTGAAGAAGGAGGCCTATCGGGTTTTATTAGCCTGTGGGACTCCTGAGGCAGCAAACGGTACCCGGCAGGCCAAACGTGCTGCAGCCGAGGCTGTCGCAGATGCAAAATCTCGGGCGTGGGAGGAGTTCGTGAGGGCCTGGAGAGTGATTATCGGTTGGCCTCAAAGGTTCTGGGCCACCATCCGACGCCTCAGGAGGGGGAAGCAGTTCTTCACAAACACTGTTTACGGTGGAGGTGGGGAGCTGCTTACCTTGACTGGGGATGTTGTTGAGAGGTGGAGGGAATACTTTGAGGACCTTCTCAATCCCACCAACACGCCCTCCGTGGAAGAGGAAGACCCTGGGGTTCGGGTGAGGGTCCGCCCATCACTGGAGTGGAGGTCACTGAGGTTGTCAAAAGCTCCTCGGTGGTCGAAGCCTCCGGGGGTTGGGACGAGATCCGCCCGAATACCTCAGGACTCTGGATGTTGTAGGACTGTCTTGCTGACACGTCTCTGCAACATCGCGTGGTCATCGGGGCTGTACCTCTGGATTGGCAAACTGGGGTGGTGGTCCCAATTTTTAAGAAGGGGACCGGAGGGTGTGTTCCAATTATCGGGAATTACACTCCTCAGCCTACCTGGTAAAGTCTATGCAGGGGTATAGAGAGGAGGATCCGACCGATAGTCGAACCTCAGATTCAGGAGGAACAATGTGGTTTTACGCCCTGGCCGCAGCACTCTTGACCAACTCTATACGCTCCACAGGATTCTGGAGGGGGCATGGGAGTTTGCCCAATCTGTCCACATGTGCTTTGTGGATTTGGAGAAGGCTTTCGACCGTGTCCCTCCGAAGATCTTGTGGGGCGTGCCCGAGAAGTACGGCGTTCAGGATCCGTTGCTCACGAGCTATTCGGTCGCTGTATCACCGGAGCCAGAGTTTGGTCCGTATTGGTAACAGCAGCTCGGATTCGTTTCCGGTGGGAGTTGGAGTCCGCCAAGGCTGTCCTTTGTCACCGATTCTGTTCATAATTTTTATGGACAGAATTTCTAAGCGCAGTCGAGGCGATGAGGGGTTCTGGTTCGGTGGCCATCGGATATCATCTCTGCTTTTTGCGGATGATGTTGTCCTTTTGGCTTCATCAAGTCGGGCCCTCCAGCTCTCATTGGAGCGATTCGCAGCTGAGTGCGAAGCAGCCGGGATGAAGATCAGTACCTCCAAGTCCGAGGCCATGGTTCTCAGTCGGACAATGGTGGAATGCACCCTCTGGGTCGGGATGAGGTCCTGCCCCAAGTGGAGGAGTTTAAGTATCTTGGGGTCTTGTTTAAAGTGAGGGAAGGATGGAGGCGAGAGATCGACAGACGGATCGCTGCAGCCTCTGCTGTTAAGCGTGCCTGTACCGGTCCGTCGTGGTGAAAAAGGAGCTGAGCCGCAGGCGAAGCTCTCAATTTACCAGTCGATCTACGTTCCAACCCTCACCTATGGTCACGAGCTTTGGGTAATGACCGAAGAACAAGATCACGGATACAAGCCGCTGAAATGACCTTCCTTCGCCGGGTGGCGGGTTCTCCTTAGAGATAGGATGAGAAGCTCCGCCATCCGAGGAGAGGTCGGAGTAGATGGGGTGCTCCTCCGCACTGAGAGGGGGGAGATGAGGTGGGTCGGGGATGTGGTTAGAATGCCCCCCGGACGCCTCCCTGGTGTGGTGTTTCGGGCATGTCCAACCGGGAAGAGACCCGGGTCGACCCTGAACACGCTGGAGGGACTATGTCTCTCGGCTTGTCTGGGACCGCCTCGGTGTCCCCGGGAGAGTTGGAGGAAGTGGCTCGGGAGAGGGATGTCTGGACCTCTTTGCTAAGGTTGCTGCCCCCGCGACCCGACCCCGGACTAAGCGGAAGAAGATGAGAGATGAGATGATGGGACAGCAGCTCGTGCATTGTTTGAATGTTTGAATGGCGCGTTTGAATTTTTAAGGTGGCGATTTTGTAATGTGAACTTGATTCGTATTCAGAGACAAAAATTTTAGGAAAATGTGTTTTGTAACCTGCATTTTTTGATTGGGGAGACTATCGTAAAGTGAGGTACCACTGTATAATGCATAGAACGAGTGGTTTATATATTTAGATGTATAAATAACAGTAAAATGTTGTTCTGAACCCCAGCAGTTCTAACTTTGTAATTTTTTTTGGAAAGTCTCATCTACATTCAGCCCCTTTGAGTTTACGTCAAAATTTCTAGCTAGCGAAAACAGCTAAAATGGCGTCTATTCTACTAATACATGTTTAAAATTAATCTTATATAAATTAGTTATTTAGTTAATTAAATGGTTCCCAACCCTGCAAATCTGCTCTAATATGAAGCTGTTGAAACAAGAACAGTACAACACCTCATCCTAAAACCCACAAGATGTTTCCATGGTGATTAAATCAATCCTCATAAAGACTTAATGAAACAGTCAACATGATCACTTGTAAAACAGATGAAATTCTAAGCGAGAATTTTCTCCAATCGCTGTACACTTCTGCTTTCTAAGACATTTTTTTTGAAATGGTGAAATATATTCCTCCCTTTATCCAAAAAAAGGAAAGAACTCAGCACAGAGGAAGCTATTTACAGAGCAATTAGAGAGTCATGGTTTTCAATTAAAAGCCAACGTCACTTTAGAGTGAACACCTCGCCACTTTGAAAAGACCCCGCTGTCACATAACAGTGTTGAGAAGTGACCAAGCAAGGTTAGAGCTATTCCACATGAACAAAAGCACTGCAGTCGCTTCAGGAAAAGAAAGAAAAAACATCCCATGGTCAAGATTTCACATTTTTCACAAAAGAGATTAACATTTAAAAAGAAGAAGAAAATCACACTCTGCCATTTTTTTTTACAGCATTTTTCTTTTGCTCGCTCAATCGTTTGCTTCCCTGATCCTCCTCGAAAAGATTTAAAACTGATAATTAATTTCACATGAAAGGTCACATTCAAAGCGTCTAAAGTGATTTAATGCATCATAAGTATGCGCTGCCTGACTTTACAGGATGCTGATTTCTTTAATGGAGGAGATGCTGACAAACTGGGACACCAATTTAGGACTGCATTACTTGTGTGTGTGTGTGTGTGTGTGTGTGTGTGTGTGTGTGTGTGTGTGTGTGTGTGTATGTGTGTGTGTGTGTGTGTGTGTGTGTGTGTGTGTGTGTGTGTGTGTGTGTGTGTGTGTGTGTTTCATTTCGCAGCTGTGGTAAGTCATTTAATCAAAAGTTTCTGTTGCTTTAAGTTTTTTTAGTAATGCTATGTACATTATATCTTTTTCTTCTTCTTTCAGCTGCTCCCATTAGGGGTCGCCAAAACGGATCACCCTCCATCCTGAACCGTCCTCTGCCAATCACTTGTACTAGTACACCATATCTTCCCTCGCCAATTCCAGAAATTTTTTTGCCTTCTTCCAGGCAGTTCCATCCTCAACATTCTTTTACGAATGTACCCTACATCCCTTCTCTGTACATCCAAAACCACCTCAATCTGGCCTCTCTCACTTTATCTCCAAACACTCATAGCTGTGCTGTCCATTCTTGTGACTCCCAGAGAAAATCACAGCACCTTTATCTCTGCAATTTCCAGCTCCGCCTCCTGTCTTTTTGGTTGTCTCCAAACTATACAGCATAACTGGCCTCACTACTGTCTTATAAACCTTTCCTTTAACGCTTTCAGATACCCTTTTATTACAAATCACTCTCGCCACTCTTGTCCACCTATTCCACCATGCCTGCACTTTCTTCATCACTTCTAGCAGCTGCGTGCTTATATCATCCTCCCTCTCATTCACAGGAATGTACAATCTGCTTCCTGCTGACTTTCATTCTTCTTCTCTCCATTGTGTACCACCACCTCTTCAGAGTCATCTCCACCTATCCTCTGCTTTTACAAAAAATTACAATATCATTCTCAAACATCATAGTCTATGGAGACTCTTGTCTGATCTCATCGTTCTACCTGTCTATGACCACAAGAAACAAGAAAGGGCTCAAAGCTGGTCCTTGATGCATTCCCATCTCCACCTTGAATCGGTCCATGATTCCACCTCGCTGCTTTCACACTGTCCTCATACAAATCCTGTGCCACCCTCATATACTTCAGGCACTCCTGCCTTCCTCACACTGCACCAAAACTCATCGCTTGGCAATGTATTGCATACTTTAGCTAAGTCTGTAAACACTCTCTATACTTCCTGATACTTCTCTATTAACATTCTCAAAGCAAACATGGCATCTGTGGTGCCCTTCTGTGGCATGAAACCATACTGCTGTTCACAGATCACCCCCCCTCCCCACTCTTTTTTCTCCCCTAAAGTTAGTCATGTCTGATTCCAATCCATCAAATGTTGCCTTCTTATCACATATGAATACTCTCAACCTGGGAAGGTAGACAGTGATGCTGCATTCCGTTTCTTAACACACTGCTCAGCATGCACATTTGAAGGTAGCCTAACACACTCAGACCTGTGCTCACAGACACCAATGGTTTGGCTGGTAAATGCTCTGTGTGACAGGAGAGTGTACACCATCCCGCCCTGCTGTGAGAGCTCATCCAATTAGCTACTATGGACTCCCAACCGAGAATGGCTGTGGCAACAACCAAGATTCGAATTCAGGTTGATAGTTATGCACCATGTAGATGTGCCACTACAGAGCCCAGGTTCAGCTACTCTTTCCCATAACTTTAAGGTGCGACTCATCAATTTATGTCTCTTTACTTATTGCAGCTGTGCACATCACTTTTGTTCTTGAAAATTGATACAAGAACACGTCTCCACTCCTCAGGCTCCACTGCAATCTCGCCTAAACATCTACACATCTCCAAGCCTTCACTATTATATCATCTAGGCCAACTGAATTTCCACTCTTCGTGTTCTGCATAGTTGCTCTCACTTTATCCTTACTAATCCCTTGCAGTTCCTAATTCATTCCTTTCATGTTCTTCAACCATCTCGCTTTCTAATTTTCTTCATTCTCTCTTCTCAAAAATGCATTCTTGCGTCTCAAAATACACTTTGCACCTGCTTAACACACTCATTTCTCAGTACATTACCATTCTCACTTACCCCACCTAGGATATTGGAGAGACTGGTGCCCATCTCAGCCGACGAGGGACATAGTTGGAGTACACCCTGAACTGCTCACCAGCTCTTTGCTGGGCACACCCATAACCATTCACGCTCACACTTACACTCACACCAAGGAGCAAATTGGAAAAGCCAATTAGCTGAATGTGAATATCTATGGACTGTGGAAGGAAACATGAGTACCCAAAGGAAACCCACACAAGAACATGCAAACTCAAAAGTCAAGCTTGGTAGTTCACCCCAGGACCTTCTTGCTGTAAGGCAGATGTGCTAACCACAATGCCAGCACTCTGCCACACATTACCATGTGCATCCTTTATCACTTTAGTTTGCGTCTTCCCTGCCCGACTGCTTTGCCTGGCCAATCATAATTAATTTTCTGCTCCATTTGTGTTCATCTTCTCAAAGAACTCATAATCCTCTTCCTCAGCTTTTGCCACCTCTCGCTTCCCCTAGCAGCATGTCTCTTTTTACTTCTGTTTACATTCTTCATCTGTTCGAGTGTCCCACTTTTTTTGCTAGTCTCTTCCTCTTGATGCGTTCCTTAATTACATGTTTCCACTATTGATCCCCTAGTCCTCCTTCCTCTGTCAAAATACCACCCCAAATCTTACTACCTTTCTTCCTCACCACAACTGCTGTAGCTGTCCAGTCATCCAGCAGCTTCTTGCTGCCACCCAACGCCTGGCTTACCCTGTTGCAGAATTTCACATAGTAGTCTTCCTAATTTTGCTAATGTAGCCATGGGGGGGGGGTCACAAACCAGTGTCTCTCCCCCACACCGGTAACAAGCCCGGATAAATGCAGGGCATCTTACATAAAACCAATGCCAAACTTTATCATGCAAATCACAAATATTACCTCCATACCGGATCGGTCGAGGCCCAAGTCAACAACGACCGCCATCAGTGCTGTTAACCAACATGCTGGTGGAAATTGGACTACTGTTGGTCAAAGAAGGAGAGGCGGGAGGTGTGTCCGTAGGCAGTGAGAGAAGAGGAAAGGCACGTGTCTAGGACTGAGAGCAGGGACTTTGAATGTTGGAACTATGCAAGGAAAAGATAGAGAGCTGGCTGACATGATGCAGAGGAGAAAGGTAGGCATACTGTGTGTTCAGGAGACCAGGTGGAAAGGGAGCAAGGCTAGAAGCTTAGGAGCAGGGTTTAAGCTGTTTTATCATGGTGTGGATGGGAAGAATGATAGAGTAGGAGTCATCTTGAAGGAAGGGTTTGTCAGGAATGTTCTAGAAGTGAAAAGAGTGTCAGACAGAATGATGACTCTCAAGTTAGAAACTGAAGGTGTGATGTTCAATGTTGTTAGTGCTTATGCCCCACAGGCAGGATGTGAGATAGAAGGGAAGGAGAGATTCTGGAGTGACTTAGATGAAGTGATGCAGAGTACAACCAGAGGTGAAAGAGTGGTCATTGGTGCAGACTTCAATGGACATGTTGGTGCAGAAAACAGAGTGGACGAGGAAGTGATGGGCAGGTTTGGTATCCAGGAGAGGAACACAGAAAGACAGATGTTGATCAATTTTGCAAAAAGGATAGAAATGGCTGTGGTCTCCAGAAGAGACAGGAGCATAAGGTGACTTATAAAAGTGGAGGTAGGAGCACACAGGTAGACTACATCTTGTGTAGACGATGCAGTTTGAAGGAAGTCAGTGACTGCAAAGTCATCGTGGGTGAGAGTGTTACCAAACAGCATAGGATGGTGGTGTGCAGGATGACGCTGATGGTGAGGAAGGTGAAGAAGGCAAAGGCAGAGCAGAAGACAAAGTGGTGGAAGCTGAAAAAGGAAGTGTGTCGTGTTGTCTTCAAGGAGGCGTTGAAACAGGCTTTGGGTGGTCAGGAAGTGCTTCCAGATGACTGGACAACCACAGCAAATGTGATCAGGGAGACAGTTAGGAGAGTACTTGGTGTGTCCTGTGGAAGAAGAGTAGATAAGGAGACTTGGTGGTGGAATGAGGATGTGCAGGAGTGTGTACAAAGGAAGAGGTTAACTAAGAAGAAGTGGGACATTGAGAGGACTGAAGAGAATAAACAGGAGTACAGGGAGACACAGCGTAAGGCGAAAGTAGTCGTGTCAAAGGCCAAACAGAGGGCGTATGATGACTTGTATGATAGGTTGGACATTAAGGAGGTAGAACATGATCTATACAGGTTGGCACAGCAGAGAGATAAAGATGGGAAGGATGTGCAGCAAGTTAGATTGATAAAGGACAGAGAAGGAAATGTATTGACCGATGACAGAAGTGTGCTGGGAAGATGGAAAGAGTACTTCGAAGAGCTGATGAATGAGGAAAATGAGAGAGAAAAAAGAGTAGAAGAGGTGACTGTTGAGGAGCAGGAAGTAGCAAAGATTAGTAAGGGAGAAGTGAGGAGGGCACTGAAGAGGATGAAGAATGGAAAGGCGGTTGGTCCTGATGATATGCCTGTGGAGGTATGGAAGTGTCTAGGAGAGGTAGCAGTAGATTTTCTGACAAAAACATTCAACAAGATCTTAGAGAGTGAGCAGATGCCGGAGGAATGGAGGAGAAGTGTGCTGGTGCTCATGTAAGATGTTTTGGAGACAAAGTCAGAGAGGCTAGATTGAGATGGTTTGGACATGTACAGAGGCGGGATAGTGAATATATTGGTAGTAGGACGCTGAGATTGGAACTACCAGGCAGAAGGCCTAGAGGAAGACCAAAGAGAAGATTTATGGATGTGGTGAAGGAAGACATAAAGGTCGCTGGAGTAAGAGAAGAAGATGCAGAGGACAGGATGAGATGGAGGCAGATGATTTGCTGTGGCGACCCCTGAAGGGTACAGCTGAAAAGAAAAGAAGAAGTTTTCCTAATTTAGCTACTGACATCTTATCTTTGGTTCTCTACTCAGTCTCCTCCTATTCTTCACCTTTAAAGTCATTCTACAGACTACCACTTGGCACTGTCTGAGAACACAATCCCCTGCATAGGACACAGTCCAACTGCAAGCACCTTCCTTCACTTTTATATTCCACTCTGTGTCCTGTTCTTTTCTTGAAATGTGCATTTACTACTGCCATTTCCATTATTTTCACAAAATCTACAACCATTTGCCCTTCAATTCTCATTTCCTGAAAACTTTACCTGCCCATCACTTCCTCATCATCTCTGTTCCCCAAGCCAACATGCCCATTGAGGTCCACTCCAATCACCACTCTTTCATCCCTGTGAACCCTCTCAACCACTTCATCCAACTCCCTCCAGAAGTCATCCTTCTCATCCCTCTCACACCATACTTGTGTTGCATATGCACAGATAAAATTTAATATCACTCCTTGGATTTCTAGTTTGACACTCATCATCCATCAAATTTCTTTATACTTTAAAGACCCTCTTGAGGAGCTCCTCCCCCTCTTCTCTTTCTTCTTGCCCAAACAGTATCCCAAAATTTATCAGTACAGGGCTGGACGACAGTATGTCTGGTGGTCGTTGTTAACTCATTCCTCAAATAATCATGTTTAAATAATCTATCCTGAATCTGCAAGTGTGTTATCGTACAATATAAAATACTATGTATAATAGAAGAACGTGTTATAAATACGAGTGAAAATTCAAGTTTTCATTTTCATCAAGTTTTAGGTCCAAGTGAAAGTCTAAGCAAAGCCCAAGCCCAAGTTAAAATTCTAATCAAAAACTAATTAACTAAATTAACTCAATCACGACCATTTCAGTTTTTCTTCTTTCATAATTTTTAGGTTACAGAATATGAGCTGATAATTTATGAATAGATCAGCCAATCACAGTGCAGAGTTGCTAATATGTTGTGACCTAGAACATATACATTCATTCAATGATTCATTTTCTGAACTGCTTAATCCTAATTAGGGTCATGGGCACCCATCTCAGCCGACTCTGGGCAAGGCCAGGGTACACCCTGGACAGCTCACCAGGTCATTGCAGGGCAGAAACATGCTGACAGCTATGCAGCTACTCTTGATGAAAGTCCTAGGAAATACATATATACATATAGTGTATTAATATATATGTTTGTATGTACTGTATCTATGAATGAATATGTATTTATCATATTTTCCTTCCATTCTTTTATTCCTGTTATTTTTCTCTGAATAGTTTTATATCTCTCTCTAATACTCTTTTCATCTGTCTCTTTCTCGCTTCCTCTCTCTCTCGCTCCATCATTTCAAGCAGGGGATCAATATCTGTGCTGATGCCTCTCCTGCGTATTTGCTGATTCTTCATCCAATTTGACAAAACTAATTACAGTTTCATGCTGAGCCTGCCGTCATGAAGAGGCTCCACTTTAGAGAAAAATGAATCCCTACACCCCTGTCCATCTCTCTGCTCTTTTGCCGACACACTTTTATTCTCCATCCATGTTACTGATAAATAGATACAGTAGGACAGACAGTCAGACAGACAGACAGGCAGATAAGCTCGCTAGATAGATAGTATTATTTTGCTTTTTTAAATTACTTTCTTGCAAAATACCACAAAATAGCACCTTCTCTTCTCAAATATATCTTTTTCTACATCTCGTTAAGAAATATTTTAAACTCCTTCATTTTCTTAGTTTTGTGCCACTTTTTAAAAGTATCTTTGAAATATTACACAGAAAGCTTGATCTGCATCTTAACTTCTTGAAAGGTTTTGTATCCTGGTGCTAGGTGGAATTCTCAAGATCATCAGTCTTCTCAACTGCAGAACAGCCCCAAGCATTAATAATCCATCTCCACTTTTTACACAGGTCTTCCTTGTACTTGGTAACTTTTTCCCCATCACAGCAAAAGGGGTTACTATTGGTCTCATCAGACCACAACACGAATCTCTAGATGTCCAAGAGCCTGCATTCAATGTGTACTTCATTACAGAAAAGAATCTTCACCATAATCTATTGAGATAAAGTCAAGAAATACAAAACAACATTGAGACTAAGGCTCATGTCTACAAGTCTTTCAAAAAATTTCAAAGTTGTACTGCTAATGCCACTCAACTTCAATCCCTTGTGTTGTCTGTTGTTGTTGGAATAGCGGTGTTAACTTGATGCAGCAGTATTACCAAGCATCCAATTGCTCACTTGCACTCAAAGTCGGTCTCAAGATGTTTACCTTTAGATTTGACCTCAACTTCTGGTGGATTTATAGTTGAACTTGGCTGTCTTTGGTCTTGTTCTTTATCTGAGAGTTTCAAGAAAACAGCCTCATGAATCATGATGCCAGCGAGTTGAAATAAAAAACAAAACAAAAAAAGCAGTACATATGACGTTCGACTACCCCAGGAAGCATTTTCCAGTACTCGGAAGATACCGGGATGATCAACCAAATCTTTTGCATGCAGTCCACCAAAAAAGAAGTGCTACATTTCACTATCCCATAACCCAGATGAAGCCTTTGAATAACCAAAGAAGAAAACTTCCCCCTCTGAAAAATAATAAAAGTATAAAGAAACAAATAGCAAACTGAAGCAAAGTCACCATATGGAGAGCTAGGGAGTAGTGAATTGTATCCATGTAAGATGTTACACATGCATGCTGCTGCTCCAAAAAAAAAAGTTTATCCAAGCCCACTAAAGTTAACTTGAATATAATCTTTTAGTATGTAGAGGTGAAAGTACCTTGTTTTTGCGAACAACAAAACGATGTGAATTTGCACTTGTTAGGTAGCTAAGCTCATGTTATAAACATCCATATCAAAGGACACATCTGTAAGTACATCTGAATTGTGTGTTTACTTATCTCACTTGCATATTCATAAAGCGTACCATATGGAGAGCTAGGGAGTAGGTACCTCACCACCTTCACTACTTTGCATAGTCGTACACGGCCAATAAGGATCGAATGGTGTTCTGTCTCTAGATCATGAGTGTTTCGTTTCACCACGTCTTACTTTGGAATATGGATATAGAAATTGATAACTGTCTGTGCAGCAAAGTGAACTGGAAGAATTTAGGCGCATTGATGATTTTTGATTATTGATTTTAGATGGTAAGTCACCTCTGCCAAAGAAGATTCGTTTTTCAATAGGTTTGTATAAGTGCTTGAAGAATAATGCAAAAATTCATATGTGGATATTGGCACAAGGGAGATTCCATTGGATTTTAAAGGTGATCAAAATCAAATTATTAATCCAGAATTTTTCTTATGATTCCGGAACATCGTGCTATATTACATCAGGCAGGTTTTGGCATTTTGGTTCATCTTGATAGCTTGGCTGTTGTTATTATTATTATTATTATTATTATTATTATTATTATTATTGTGTTGTTGTTGTTGTTGTTATGCTTAAACTTGACTATCATCATCCAACACAGTCAGGGATTTGCTAATACAGTTTCCGTTAAGATTCTCATTGGCCATCTCTCAGAGTGCTTTTTGTTAATATTATGTAATTCATCAATGACAACAACAACAAAATCAAACAAGCTTGAAAATACCAGAGCAATCTTTCAGCAAGCTGGGAAAGCAGGGAAGCATGGTGATCATGGATCCTGAAAATCTTTTGGTGAACAGAATGACGACAGGTTTCGGTGGGAGACAGGACCAAAACCAAAATCATAGGCAGTTTATTATGAGTATAAGAATGGCCACCAATATTTGTATGAATTATGTGTTAAAAGTAAAAGAAAACTTTTTATTAAACCATTTAAACATTTTATTAACATATTAAACCATTTTATTAATTAAACTTTTAATTAACCAATTTTTTTATTAACCAAACCAAACAATATTAAACATTATTAAACATTTGTTAAGCGCTCTGCCAAGTGCAGGAGGTGTCGCGGCCGACACCGGAGCTTTTGGGGCGGAACGCGGCTTGTCCAGACTTCCAATCTGTACAGCAAGCAAGTGCGCTTTGAACACTTGTTAATAATCAACATTCACTCGTTTGCTTGAGGGATCGGAGGTCCGGATGAGCCGCATTTTGCCCACATTCGGCAGAGCACGCCATATTTATTAAACAGTTACTGAATTAAACAACTTAAAAAACGAAAAATAAACTGCGATGAACACTCTCAAAAAACTCTCGAAACTCACGAACCAACAGTACATCTCTCCTTTACACGTGTCACAAACAAGCTTTATGGGTACAGTACTATGGTGATTCAGCTCCCTCCTGGTCAATAGGAAGCCAATAGGAGACCAGCGGGGTGGGATTTTGGGAGACAGCCAATGAGAGAGAAACTCTAGCAACTCTAGCAACTTCTGTAAGAAGAGGTTGTTTTGTATTTAGAGACAAAAATTTAGGAAAATGTTTTTCGTATTGAGAAGTTTTCGTAAGTAGAAAAGTAGTGGCTGACTGTGTGTGTTTGTGTGTGTGTGTATATATATATATATATATATATATATATATATATATATATATATATATATATATATATATATATATTAGGACTGTGCAATACAACCTGTTTATCGGTTTAAACCGGTTCTAACATGCAAACAATACGTATTGGAATACTCTGAAGCAAAACCGTTTTTTGACATGCATTTGAAAAACTGCAGAACAGTAAAATTTTTTAAAAATTCGTCTATTTCCGCTAATAGAACTCGTTGAAAAAAAATGCCACCTGCAGAGGTCCCGGCATGTAATCCTGACACAATCGTGTTTCCATCCTCTTATCTACAGTCATTAAGGGTGTGGCGAGCCCGGTATAATAAGTGATAATAAGCAGTGCTCAAGTCACGAAGGCCTTTAGCCAATAAAATTAGTTTTTATACAGGATAGGAAACTACGGTTCATGTTGCTAGATGCTCAGAAATTTACTGACCTACTGTATTGAGATTTTCACTCAATCATTTATTTTAAAATGAGCAAAAGAGGGACGTGGTCCCATGAACCTGATCTCCAACAAGCCACATTAACCATGCATGTTTTTTTTTTTGCTAAACGCGGCAATAATATCTCTGTCGGCTTTGAAAAAAATGACG
>CM045731.1:26902500-26907500 GCA_024760905.1 Plotosus lineatus
AACACGTATATTTGACAGTATATATTAAAGATGAACATGTCCATTTACGTTAATAATAATTAATAATAAATAATAATAGAACAAGAATAAACAATAAGTCAACTAACCCGATCATCGACTGCGCAAAGATGACAGGTGTGCAAAGATGTCACGTGGGCTGGCATGAGGTGGTCCGTAACAGAGGAGGAGGAGGAGAATTTTGTGCATGTGCTGGGTGAGCTCCCACAAGGCCAGTACTTCTCAAATAGTGGGGTGCAATTAAGTGTACAATTGTCAGTGTACACTACAATTAAGTGTATTTTGCACATCCTCTCCAGTAGGTGGCAGTGGCAATCTCACTGTGTTCCCTATAGGTGGCAGTGGTGATCTCATTGCGTTCCCTATGGTGTAGGGAACACAGTGAGAGCGCCACTGCCACCAACTGTAGAGCCACCTACTTTCTATGTTGACATGCACAAAACTCTCCACCTCCTCACTCTGTTACGCGCCACCTCATGCCTGCCCATGTGACATCTTCCAGCAGTCAAGGGTTAATTGACTTATTGCTTATTCTGTTTTATTATTATTTATTCTTAATTAGTATTAATGTTAACGAACATCTATTATTATGAAATATTTATTGTTTTTACATGTTAATCTTTAAAATATCATGTCAAATATACATGCTTGTGACGGGTTATATGAGTTTGGAAGGGAGTTTGAATGGATTACAGTGGTACCTCGACTTATGAAATGAATCCGTTCCGAGAGCGAGCTTGTAAATGGAAACGTCCATTAGGTGAAACAAAAATTCAAATTAGCAAACAATAGAAAACTGTTCCAACCTCCTCCCGAACTTATATAACCTGACACAAACACATATATTTGACCTAATACATTTAAGATAAACATGTAACAATAAACATTTCCCAATAATAACACATGTACAGTAACATTAATAATACTGTAATTTACAATAAATAATAATAAAACAAGAATAAACAATAAGTCAATAAACAATACACTAAGTGCGTCTGAATTTAAGAACAGCACTTAACATTTAACTTACAATACTATTTTTTTTTTTACTTCTTATTTATTTTTTTATTTTATTTTTTGGATCCTTTAACCGTTTTATTTCACTTCACTAATTTTGATCACTTGTCTTCTGCTGCTTGGCCGCATTCCCATCGCCGTTGATCTCTTTCAACTTGATCCACAATAGGAGAAGCCTCTCCATCTCATCATTGAGTCCTGATCTTTCCTTCAATAAAATATTTTATTTTACTCTTTGCTGGTTTAACACTCTTCAATATGGCCTTCTGCTTGAGAATTGTACAGATGGTCGATGCATTCTTCCCATACTCCTTACACAGATCGGCTACGTGGACTCTTTTTTCATGTTTAGCCATGATTTCAAGCTTTGTTTCAAGGGAAATCAATTTTCTCCTCTTGAATGCATCAGCCACCTTTTTACAACACATCTTAGAAACACTGGGATATGCACAATGAAAAATAAGAGTAAAAAAGTCACAAAATCCGAACCACAGAAAAGAAAAACTTTTGTGCGTGTGCATGCTACTAATGCCAGCGCGGAAAGGAGAAATACACGTGGAAGAATATGAGGCTAATTGGCACCTATGACCCTGGGGAAGATGCTTTTTTAACATACTGGTGGGCAAGCTTTAAGTGTGATTGTGCATTCTCTACACTGGGTAACAGTAGTGCTCTCACTGTGTTCTCCATGGTGTAGGGAAAAGCACTGAGCAAACGATATGAAGTGCAGTGAACACTATTTATAGTCACGCATGAGGCCGCGGGGGGGATGTGTGTGTGTGTGTGTAATTTTTTTCCCCTTCCTATAGGGGGCATCACAGAAAATAATTGAGACGCACCGCATAACGCGTTCTCGGAGTACTGAGGAATACACACAGAAGAATAGAAGTCTGTTCCCCTGTTACAGATACTGTTCCAGAGTAACTTACATTTAGCATTTTTTAAACAACTGAGCAATTAATGGCCTTGCTCTTTTGCCCAACAGTGGCAGGTTGATGGGACTTGGGCTGGAACCACCAACCTTTGGATTAGTAATCAAGATCCTTAACCACTGCGCCACCAGTGCCCTGTATAATCATTATAATAACAATAACATGAACAACACCATGTGACCAGAGGAATGCCCTTACAGGATAACGTGGCAGTCATAAAAAGTGGAAAAGTCTGAGATGAACTGCTAAGAGACAGAAGCAAACAAATTATTTCAACAGAAATAAAACAGAGGGTCGTGTTATCCCATGGAAATAAAATGGAATCTGCCAAAAATTCTTTGTTTACACCTGTAAGTGTCAGTGACCCCTGCACCAGGTGCCATAAAATAAATATTTAATATACACTAAGCCCTTGCCCATTCACGGTTCAGCGCTCGTTGCCTGCAAACCCGGAAGTTACTGGCATGTAACTCAAAGCTTTTGTTTCTCCTTTCTGCTGCTTGGTTGCAGATGATGTGTATGCCTCTTTTTTTCTCCTTTGCGCACACAATTAACGTGATTTCTTGAATTGTGACTTCACGGTTTTTAGTTCAGTTCAGTTCATTTTCTGCAACCGCTTAATCCTAATTAGGGTCGCGGGGAGGCTGGCGCCCATCCAATCTGTCTCCGGGCAAGAGAAGACTACACCCTGGACTACACCCAGGCCATCGCAGGGTGGAAACACGCTGACGGCTTTTCAGCTACTTTTGTCAAAAGTCAGCAATGGTTCTTTTACATAAACCTCTCACCATAGAGGGTGAGAGACATGGCCAGCCTTTGATAACCCAGTTAGCTGCACTGGGAGGATAGTGACAACCTTGTGGAAAGTGGGACTTGAACCCCCACCCTTAGGATCAGCGATCCAGCACCCTTTACCACTAGGCCACCACTGCTCTCAGTTGTTTAGTGTGTTTTTAATTATTATTCAAGCCCTATGATGCCAGTCAAATGCCGTGCATCTTCTCTACCTTCTGGTAAGGAGCCTAATCGCTTTATTTATTCATAATCACAGCACAAAATTAAAAAGTTTTTACTTAATCATTACTAAATTTAACTGCATTACTGTAGTACTGTATTAATGAGTTCGACTGTCTATAGAATATGTTTAAGAAGCATGTTTTAGAGCAGGTAATATCATACATAGGGTTTTAAAACTGCATCAATAACTCGCGGATTTTCAGGCTCCGTGGGAGGGGGGGAACACAACCCCCACGAATAACGGGGGGTTATTGTACCTGCTAAGTGAATAAACCCCTTTAGGAGCATTTATTTCAAACATGAATGAAAAAAACAATGACAATAATAATAATAATAATAATAATAATAATAATAATAATAATAATGGTATTAGCATGGGTGGCATACCACATTTGCCCCACAGCAAGACAGTCCTGGGTTCACCTGTGATTGTGTAGGTTTATTCCAATTTCCTCCCACAGTCCAAAAACATTGACTAGGCTGTCGAAATATGATCATAGGTGTGAGTGTAAATTGTTACGTGTTTGAGTGTGTTGGCTCTGCAAGGCTCAGGTGAACCACATCTTCACTCGGTCTTGGCTGAGATAGGCTCCAGCCTCCGTGCGACCCTAGTAGGAGTAAGTGGTTTAACAAATGAGTGAAAGAGTGGTGAATGGGATTAGCATCGGCTGGTATTAATGGGTAAGGAATAGCATGTCAAGCAAGTAACAGGCAATTGTGACACAACTATGCGATGCAGATTCACTGTTTAGAAATTTTCTCAGACCAACGCTGACCATTTTTTCCATCTCCAGTGAGTAAGAGAGAAGTTTGCTGCAGATCTGTATCCCTGATGTAATGCTGTGTAAAGCGTTCTGAAGATTTGTATAAACATCCAAAACATGAATAAATAAATGAACAAACAATCAAATAAAGGGTAGCAGTGGCAGGGTTCTAGATTCCTGATCCCAGGGTCAGGGAGTCACTGCTGTCCACGCAGTGCTGCTAACTGGGCTATCAAAGGCCTGCCATGTCTCTCACTTTCTTCGGTGAGATGCACATAAAGGAACAGCTTACCACACCATTGCAGAGCAACACACACAGTCCTTCACATTCACACTCACACCTCGGGTCAACTTGAAACAGCCAACTAGCCTAATGTGCATTTCTTTAGACTGCGGGAGGAAACTGGTGGCCCCAGAGAAAAACCAGGCGAGCACGTAGAACATACACAAACTCCACACAGAAAAATAACCCCCAGTGCACAACTGTTGGGAATATCACCAATTATTTGCATACACACACTCATTTATTAATGTGACAGAAAAGAGGATTGAGAGACAGAGATAGAGAGACAGACAGAGAGACAGAGACCGAGAAGGGGGGAGAGAGGGAGAGAGAGAGACATAGAGAGATAGGGAGAGAGGGTGGGAGAGAGAGGGGGAGAGACAGAAAAAGAGCGAGAGAGAGCAAGACAGAGAGAGAGAGAGAGAGAGAGAGAGAGAGAAAGAGGGAGGAAGAGAGGGAGAGAGGGGCGAGCAAGACAAAGAGAGAGAGAGCGAGAGAGAGAGAGAGAGGGAGGAAGAGAGAGAGGGAGGGACAGAGGGAGAGAGGGAGAGAAAGAGAGAGAGAGAGAGAGGAAGAGAGAGAAGGAAGGAGAGAGAGAGAGTGGAGAGCGAGTGAGAGAGGGAGTGAGAGAGAGAGAGGGAGAGAGAGAGGGAGAGAGAGAGACAGAGAGGGAGAGAGAGAGAGAGAGAGAGAGAGAGAGAGAGAGAGGAGAGAGAGAGAGAGAGAGAGAGAGAGGGAGAGAGAGAGGGGAAAGAGAGAGAGAGCAGGAGAGAGAGAGAGACAGAGAGAGGGAGAGAGGGAGGGAAAGAGGGGAGACAGAAAAAGTGCGAGAGAGAGAGCGAGACAGAGAGAGAGCGAGAAAGAGGGAGGAAGAGAGAGAGAGGGAGAGAGGGGAGCAAGACAGAGAGAGAGGGGGAAGGAGAGAGAGGGAGAGAGAGAGAGAGAGAGAGAGAGAGAGAGAGAGAGAGA
>CM045731.1:26912500-26950000 GCA_024760905.1 Plotosus lineatus
TGAAGAACTGCTTCCCCCTCCTGAGGCGTCAGATGGTGGCCCAGAACCTTTTTGAGGCCAACCGATAATCATTCTCCAGGCCCTCACCGAACTCCTCCCACGCCCGAGATTTTGCATCTGCGACAGCCACGGCTGCAGCACGTTTGGCCTGCCGATACCCGTTTGCTGCCTCAGGAGTCCCACAGGCTAATAAAACCCGATAGGCCTCCTTCTTCAGCTGGACGGCCCCCTTCACCGCAGGTGTCCACCACCGGGTTCGGGGATTACCGCCACGACAAGCACCGACGACCTTACGGCCACAGCTATGGGCTGCCGCCTCAGCAATGGAAGCACGAAACATGGCCCATTCAGATTCCATGTCCCCCGCCTCCTCCGGAACGTGGTTGTAGCTCTGCCGGAGGTGGGAGTTAAAGGCCTCTCGGACAGGGGGCTCCACCAAACGTTCCCAGCAGACCCTGATTACACGCTTGGGCCTGCCAGGTCTGGAAGGCAACCTCCCACACCACCGAAGCCAACTCACCACCAGGTAGTGATCGGTAGACAGCTCAGCTCCTCTCTTCACCCGAGTGTCCAGAACATATGGTCGCAAGTCCGATGACACGACTACAAAGTCAATCATCGAACTGCGACCTAGGGTGTCCTGGTGCCAAGTGCACTTATGGGCACACTTATGTTCGAACATGGTGTTCGTGATAGACAAACAATGACGAGCACAGAAGTCCAACAACGACACACCATTCGGATTCAGACTGGAGAGGCCGTACCTACCGATCACACCCTTCCAGGTCACACTATCGTTGCCCACATGGGTGTTGAAGTCTCCCAAGACAACGAGCGAGTCTCCCGAGGGAGCGTTCTCCAACACCCCCCCCAAAGACTCCAAAAAGGGTGGGTACTCTGAACTGTCATTTGGTGCATAAGCACAAATAACAGTCAGGACCCGCCCCCCCACCCGAAGACGGAGGAAAGCTACCCTTTTGTCAACCGGGGAGAACCCCAACATTTGGGCACCGAGACGGGGGGGCAACAAGAATACCCACACCGGCTCGCCGCCTCTCCCCATGAGCAACTCCAGAATAGAAGAAGGTCCAGCCTCTTTCGAGATGGATGGTTCCAGAGCCCAAGCTATGCGTTGAGGTGAGCCCGACTATATCTAGTCGGTATCTCTCCACCTCACGCACCAAATCAGGCTCCTTTCCCGCCAGAGAGGTGACATTCCATGTCCCGAAGGTCACAGTAAGTAGCCAAGGATCAGTCCGACAGAACCCATGCCTTTGGCTGCCACCCAACTCACACTGCACCCGACCCCTAAAACTCCTCCCACGGGTGGTGGGTCCATGGGAGGGCGGACCCATGTCTCCTTTTCGGGCTGGGCCCGGCCAGGCTCCATGGGCATAAGCCCGACCACCAGGCGCTCGCCTTCAAGCCCCTCCCCTGGGCCTGGCTCCAGGAGGGAACCCCGGTGACCCGCGTCCGGGCAAGGGAGACTGCTTCCTTTGTTGTCTCGTGTCTTAGGGGTTTGTTTTGAATCGCACTTTGTCTGGACCTTCACCCCGGACCTGTCCCAATCTGTCCACATGTGCTTTGTGGATTTGGAGAAGGCTTTCGACCGTGTCCCTCGAAAGATCTTGTGGGGCGTGCTCCGAGAATACGGCGTTCTGGATCCGTTGCTACGAGCTATTCGGTCGCTGTATCACCGGAGCCAGAGTTTGGTCCGTATTGGTAACAGCAGGTCGGATTCGTTTCCAGTGGGAGTTGGAGTCCGCCAAGGCTGTCCTTTGTCACCGATTCTGTTCATAATTTTTATGGACAGAATTTCTAGGCGCAGTCGAGGCGATGAGGGGTTCTGGTTTGGTGGCCATCGGATATCGTCTCTGCTTTTTGCGAATGATGCTGTCCTATCGGCTTCATCAAGTCGGGCCCTCCAGCTCTCATTGGAGCGATTCGCAGCTGAGTGCGAAGCAGCCGGGATGAAGATCAGTACCTCCAAGTCCGAGGCCATGGTTCTCAGTCGGACAATGGTGGAATGCACCCTCCAGGTCGGGAATGAGGTCCTGCCCCAAGTGGAGGAGTTTAAGTATCTTGGGGTCTTGTTTACGAGTGAGGGAAGGATGGAGCGAGAGATCGACAGACGGATCGCTGCAGCCTCTGCTGTTAAGCGGTGCCTGTTCCGGTCCGTTGTGGTGAAAAAGGAGCTGAGCCGCAAGGCGAAGCTCTCAATTTACCAGTCGATCTACGTTCCAACCCTCACCTATGGTCACGAGCTTTGGGTAATGACCGAAAGAACAAGATCACGGATACAAGCGGCTGAAATGAGCTTTCTTCGCCGGGTGGCGGGGTTCTCCCTTAGAGATAGGGTGAGAAGCTCCGCCATCCGGGAGAGCTCGAGTAGATCCGCTGCTCCTCCACATTGAGAGGGGCCAGTTGAGGTGGCTCGGGCATCTGGTCAGAATGCCCCCCGGACGCCTCCCTGGTGTGGTGTTTCGGGCATGTCCAACCGGAAAGAGACCCCGGGGTCGACCTAGAACACGCTGGAGGGACTATGTCTCTCGGCTTGTCTGGGACCGCCTCCGTGTCCCCCCGGGAGAGTTGGAGGAAGTAGCTCGGGAGAGGGATGTCTGGACCTTTTTGCTAAGGTTGCTGCCCCCGCGACCCGACCCTGGACTAAGCGGAAGAAGATGATGATGAATTAAAAGAACTTAAAAAAAAAACTAAACTAAAAACTAACGAGTGACGCTTCCTTTTGTCTCTATCTAGGAGGCCAGCGGGGCGGGATGTTGAGAGACAGCCAATGAGAAAGCAACTCGCGCGTCGTGTGAAATTTTGATTGGCGCATTTGAATTTTGAATTTCTTTTCGTAAGATGGGGTTGTTTCGTATCTTGGGGATGGAAACTCAAGAAAATGTTTTTCATAACCCAGGGATTTTGTACACAGGGGTCTTCATAAGTTGGGGTCCGACTGTAGTTTTGATGGGTTATTTATCTTTTTTGCATAATTGGCCTTGTGTTTTTTTTTCGTAGCATTTCCCTTAACTTTTTCCCCTATTCTTCCGTAATTTCCTTATTTTTTAATTCGATGAATATTTAAAAAAAATAAATAAATACACGATGCACTGAAGCCACATGAATTGAAGCGCAAAGTAGCGAGGGATCCCTGTAATCCTAATTAGGGTCACGGGAAGGCTGGGGCCCATTTCAGGAAAATCCGGGCGAGGGCTGAGTACACAATGAACAGCTCACCAGGCCACCACAGGGCAGAAACACACTGCCAGTTATGCAGCCTACTCTTGACGAACATCAGCAAGGGTTAATCATAACCAATCACACAAGGACACTGATCATAATATGGATGCACTGACTGCACTTTTTCGTGCTGATTTCAGCTCAGGATTTTTCTCTAGGTGTTTCCTACTGATACTGATTTTAACTGATTTAGATTTTCTTTTGGACAACATATCATTTACAACATTATACTAGTACAAATGAAAACTTGTCTAAAACAAAAAACTTATTTTAGATTATTTAATTATCTTCCTTTTATACAGTAATCTATTACATTTTTTCAGTAATAAAAGTAATTATCAACAGCAAGAAGGTCCTGGCTGGGTTCCCGAGTGGCACATTGACAGGGTACACGAATATTAACCCAGAGGTCGCAAGTTCGAATTAGGGTTAATGCCACAGCCGTCTGTAGCTGGGAGTCCATGGAAGCTAATTGGCCGAGCTCTCACAGGAGGAAGGGGTGGCACACACTCACTTCCTTGTCACTAGCAGCAATTGCCAGCCAATCATGGGTGTCTGAGAGTTCATTCGTATGAAGGGGCGAAGAGTGCTTTTCCACCTAGTGTGTTAGACCGTGCCTAAAATACACATGACATCGAAGTTTGAAAAGAGGCAGATAGCAAGCATTGTATGTCTCGGAGGAGGCATGATGTGTGGAGTTTGCATGTTCTTTGCTTTTGTGGGATTTCCCAGGGTACTCCAGTTTTCTCCCACAGTCCAAAATCATGCATGGTAGGATAAACTTCCACATTAACCTTTCACATTAACACACACACGCTTTCTAGTTGCTCTTCCCTACACAATGCATCTGGGTTAGCCATTATGTCAGTTGAACCCAAGAGAATTACATCTTAATTCATATTGGTCTGTGTGTGTGTGTGTGTGTGTATGTGTGTGTGTGTGTGTGTGTGTGAGTGTGTGTGTGTGTGTGTGTGTGTGTGTGTGTGTGTGTGTGTGTGTGTGTGTGTGTGTGTGTGTGTGTGCTTCTTAAAGAGGAGTAATTTCCTTGCCAATAGTCCCCTGTGTGTCTGCGGAATGAATCAGTCGATCACAAGCTGATAAAGACGTGTTTGTTGCATCCTTCGTTTCTTCTTTCTGTCTGTCTGCTCTTATGAATCTAAAATAAATTAATTTAACTGATGATTTTAATCTAGAACACTCACGCTACAGAGGAACTCAGGGTTCAGGTTCTTCATCACAGGCTCTGGAGTTCTCACTTCATTAGCATAGCAAATGTAATTATTTTTTCCATTACAGTTTTTCATTCTTTGTGTTTTCCTTTTTTAGATTGGTGTTGGATTCATTTATTTTTTACACATAAATATTTGATACAATATATAAATCCTTTTCAGTGTTCTTACTGAGATTTATTTAATTTAACTTGAATTAAATAATAAAACAAAAAAAGTAAATACCTAAAAGAAGTGTAATGACAATGCAGTAAACAAATAAACAAAGTACCAAAATAAAATTATATTTTTATTTGCAGTTCAGTAAAATTCTATATTAAAGAAGACTTCATAAAAATTCATTCATCTCCTGAACCGGGTATGACTATATAGGGATGCAGGGAGGCTGGCGCCCATGTGAGCCAACACGGGGCGAGGGCAGAGTACACCCTAGACAGCTTGCCAGGACACCGCAAGGACGCTGATCGCTATGCAGCTATTCGTTATGAAATTCAGCAGCGGTTCTTTTATATGAACCTCTCACCTTAGACAGTCAGAGACATGACTGGCCTTTGATAAACCAGTTAGCTGCACTGGAAGGGGGGGCAGTAGAGACAACCTGGTGATAATGGGGCTTGAACTCCTAAATTTGGGATTGGTGATCTAGCACCAGGCCACTACTGCCCTCATAAAAATAAATAAATAAATTAATTAATTATAATAATAATAATAATAATAATAATAATAATAATAATTATTATTATTATTATTATTATTATTATTATTATTATTATTATTATTATTATTATTATTGTTGTTGTTGTGGTTGTTATTAAGATCATTCATTAATTAAATGAATGAATGACTGAATGAATAATAATAAAAATAATCATAATAATAACAATAGCATTTATATAATAAAAAATACAAATAATAAACAAATAAATCATAATTCCTATCATACATAAATTAATTTTGACATGAAAATTAAACTTTTTAATTTTATTCCACATAAAAATTACACATTGTATTTATTAATGTAATGGAACAATATTATCACAAACTAATATTTTCAATAAGCTTGAGGGATAAACATTATCTAGCTCTTCTGCAATGTTGGAACGAGATCCCTGAGTCCCCCCCCAAAAAAAAAAAAATAATAAAAATAAGGACAACAGTTCCCTTCCTTGTTTTTTCTTTAACGTCTACAACATGCTCGCCCTTCACAGCCGAGCTTACACAATTACAGTGATATGAAAATTTACCATCAGCACTTGACTAATGAATTTGGATCATTTGAAATAAAATGGAGTAAATGGTGTGTGAACAAACGTGAACAGCTGACTGAAGGAGAGGCCATGATGTGAGGTGATGTGGAGACGATAGAATAATAATAATAAAAAAAAAGCGATTACAGCAGGAAGTGGGGTAATGAATGTGTACTTACAGAGTGAAGGTCTTCCATTAGGGACATTTATTACCGCGCCGCGCTGCACACCGATTATTCTTCACAGCCATAAATGTGACGACCTGCAATAACTCTTTAACAATTGATTTTTTTGCTTCACTCTCAGTGCGAGAAGTGAGAAGGCTACAAAGCCAAACATGATGACGCCTTATCAGCAGTTGCAAATAATTACAAATTGAAACACATAGATTGTAATATAAAATTCTGTCAACTTTGCTACTGATCATTACTATGAATTCAAAGTATCAAGCTACGCATAGGATGTTGATATAGTATGTATATCAGTGTATAGACATACTAGAAACTTGAATGTTTTTAAGCAATGACGATTGACTTGTTCTATCGTTCGCGGTTTAAGCGTACATTTCACTCCGGGACACGCTCATTGGCATGCTCAGATGAACCTCTAATATCGGAAATAGTTGATGGCGGTGACCATGTGTATTTTTATTTTTTTAGCTACATGCTAACTCTTGCAAACTAAGCTTTACTTTCTAACCTCTAAAACGCTGTGGCTTTCCATTATTACAGACTACAGCAGAAATCAGCACTCCCATTCCTGCTCATGTTTTGCAGATGTTAACATCGTAAATAAAAATAAATGAATGAGATGTCATAGTTGGTTCAACTCAAATCTATGCTCAGAATAGGCTTATTATGTTTCGCCTGCTACTGCGGCTAACATCTATTTATCCCCCATACTTATTATAGCTGTTATAGTTGTTGTTATATTCTTCTATAGAAATTTCCCGAATGATTGCAGCCTAAACTGTTCAGAGAACTCCTGAAAATTACATCAAAACACACATCTTGATTAGGAATAATAAGAAATAGCTTTTATCAGTGATTCAAGTCAGCATGGCAATGAAAATCACAAAAAAAAAAATGCAGAAAAAATTTACATGGGAATTAATGGGAAATTGTCATGTAGTAACTCAAAAAACACACTTGAAGCGGCATCACGTCATCATACTTTGTCCTAGAAACATGATTCAAGCTTTACACAGGGAATATGTATTTGAATTTTATTGAGCTATAAAAATTAAAAATCTGAAACTGAAGAATTGCTGTTGGTGTTAGAACATAGCACAGTGTGGACAAATTTCATGTGATTCTGAGCGGTTGGATTTTTATTATTTTTTTATTATTTTTTTTTAAATTTTATAATTTATGACATCATCTTCTTTTCCTTCCGGCTCTTCCCTTTTTTCTCAGGGGTCGCTACAGAGAATGATTTGCACGTTTGATTTGGCATAGGTTTATTTATGTCAGATGCCCTTCCTGACACAACCCTTAGCAAGGGGAAGAAACACGCTGATGGCTATGCAGCCTACTTTTGATGAAAGTCAGCAATGGTTCTTTTCCATGAACCTCTCACCATAGACAGTGAGAGACGTGGCCGGCCTTAGATAACCCAGTTAGCTGCACTGGGGGGACAGTGACAACCTTGTGGAGAGTGGAACTCAAACCCCCAACCATAGGATCAGCAATCCAGCACCTTTACCACCAGGCCAACACAAATTTATGACATCATAATCCTGTTTTTATTTTAAAATCCAAAATCAGCCTCAATAGAATTCTAGCTATTGTCCACAAGAACAATTCTGCCAAGTGGCATTTGATGTGTTGTACTCACTAAAAACAGGGAGTAAAACTTTTAGAGACAACTTTCCGCAACAACAACAACAACAACAACAACAACAACAAGATGAAAAGAGTTTGACATCAGATCCCCCCAGTGTAAAAACAATAACATGAAATCAGAGAATTCTTGCTGCTAAACAAAATCTCACACTGTTGCGTCTGAAAATGTGAGTTCGACGCAAGCGTGCATTTTCGTGATGAAACAATGCAGTTTCTAGTCCCTCTATACTTATCGCAAACAGGGGACAGTCTTGCTGTGAGGCGGACTTGTTAACCACTACACCACTGTGCCGCCTGCTGAGACTCTTAGCACTCTTAAATACTTTTTAAAGTATTTTCCACTCAAAAGTAAAAACAAAATGTTTATATTTGTTGTTGTATCGTGTTTTTTTCTCAGGAGTCATCCCTGTGGTGAGTATTTGAGGCACTAAAGTCATTATCTTAAATTCGCACACATCATTTGGGGGGGTGATTGCTCCTGAGTGTGTGTGACACGGAACTGTAGATTGAACTCAAGCCTAGATTTATTTACACACACACACACACACACACACACACACACACACACACACACACACACACACAACCAGCATCATGAGAATCGCATCTCACGTTCCACACTCTGCACTTCCTCTCTGGCAAAAAGAAGGAAAAAAATGAATTCCAGTGTAAGAAAATTTTCTCTGAGCTGTTCCACGAAACGGAAACGATGTGATTTCCATATTTCCTGAGGTAATGTGTGTGTGACGCGCTGGAAAGCGCATAATGTTCTCCATTTTATGTGCACAATAATCATAAGCAACACAACGACTGACCCACAAGCACCCATCTGACAATGTTCTTCACTCCAGTGCGCAGGAAGAAGGATGTGATTAAAACACTTCCAACAATAAGTTCACTTTGCAGACCCTTAGCCTAGATGTGCACAGGAATATGCTAAATTCACAAGACATTAACACTATATGACCATTAATTAGCGTGAAACTACTGTAAATGTAGTGTTGAGTACAGTGTGAATACATGGAGCAGGGTATGAATATACAGACGCTCCCCGACTTACGTTTTAATTCAGTTCCGAACGGCCGAATGTAATGTGAAAAAAACTTAAGTTGTGACTGTATGTTCCAGTGACGTATGACGTTCATACTGTACTATACATCCATAAATACCATTACCGTAGCTCATAAAACACCCCTAAATCAATTATTATAAACATAACATTGTAAAATAATATCAAATATATCAAATAATATCAACATTAATTTCAAATAATTTAAATTTAAGTAAAATAATTTCAAATTGATCAATTTTAATCAAATTCACTCATCAAATAGCAAATACAGTATCAAATATAACCTTTAACAAGCTCTGTGATGAGATCTTTCTGCTTGTAAATGGTTCTGATGGTCGACGAAGCCATCTGGAAGAAACGTGTCACATTCACATGTTTCTCACCAGCATCAGTTTTCTTGATAATAGCCATCTTTGTTTCTAACGAGATGGCTTGCCGCTTTTTCTGATTACCACTATCACTAGTAGGCTTACGCTTCTGAATAACCATATTTGCTTAGGGTTACAAAAGTACACAAAACAGTGTAAACACAATGATCACATAGACGGTATCTTAACACAAGGGTAACATGTGGTGAACTGGGAAGCAGGGCATGTTCAATTTGTCATTTGTAAACAATGGACGTAGCATCATGCGTAAGTAGTGTATTACGTCAGCGTACTACGTAGGTACGTCTCGTACTACAGTGAGCACGCTAAACTCAAAATTTGACTTATAATTTGTTTTAAACGTAAAATCGAAAAATGCGTAAAACGAATAAACGTAAAGCGGGGAGTGTCTGTAGTGTGAATGTAAATGTAGTGTGAATATACTCATACTTTTCATTAAGTGCCGGTGGCCGGTTATATTTTATAATAGTAAATAATAATATTTAATAATATAATAATAATCTTTAATAAAAACATTTTCACGGCTTTGTTAAGCTATGTACTTGACAACGCGATCACTTGTTTTGATAATTTCTCAATTGGTTCACTTCCGATATCCCCTGATGCACTATGCTACCTCATTCAAAAGCGCGGCGCTTTTTATAAACGTGCCACCATTTGCCTGTGCTCCCGTGTAGATTTAGATCATGACGGGTTGTACAAACCCAGGTAAATATAGAACAGACTGATGTGAGTCGTACCGACAAGCATGGCGCCGAAGTGAAGTAGATCTAAACAACCAATATTAAATACGTTGTGGAAGCGACTCAAGACCGATGATTCCACTGTTTCAGAAACATCGGTATCTCATAAAATAGGTAAAAAAGTTTTATGTCATGTCCGAACACGAATTATTTCTTGATTGCACTGAGCGATAATAGTGAAAACTAGACCCCAACTAAACAAGCCTAATCTTAGGCTATTAGAATAGTTTGATTCACAAATGTTCTATATTAGTAAGGTAACTGTTAGATTTTTCAAATATCAGACATGCTAGAAACAAATAAAACTAAAAGTTTACATTATAAAAAATAGTATTTGTTACTTGTTTCTAGCATGTCTGATTTTCTCATAAATATGGGCCCAGAATGCACCACAGAGAACATGAATTTTTAAAAATTTTCTGGGGGTGGCCCCCCCAGACCCCCCAGCGTGAGGTACCACCCCCATCCCCATGTTTGCCTCAAACAAGTTCCACCCCCTACTTATCAATACCCTCCTTCTACTCTAAAACTTAATGAATACCCTAATACTGTAGCGCAAATGTAGTTTAAGCGTAGTGTAAATGTGGATATAATGCAAATATAATGTGGTGTGAATGTAGTGTGAATGTAGTGTAAGTGTGACTGTAGTATGAGTGTATTATGAATGTAGTGTGACTGAAGTGTGAGTGTAGGTACAATGTGAGTGTAGTGTGAGTGTACCAGTAGTATAAGTGTGAGTGTATTGTGATTGGGGTAATGGTGACCTGGTGGTATGAAGAAAAAAAAATTTTTTAATTTTAAAATTTTTAAATATTATGTTTAAATAGTTTAATAATTATGTAAGTACATATACTTAAATTAGGAGCAGTGATGGTCCGGTGGTAGGGTGCTGAATTACTGATACCAAGGTTGGGGGTTCAAATCCCACTAGCAATGGGTTGTTACTGCTGTCTACGGTGAGAGGCATGTAATACATTTACAGCATTCGGCAAACGTTCTTATCCAGAGTGATTTACAATTAAAAGAACCATTGCTGACATTCGTTAGCAAATGTATATGTATGAATATAATATGTGAACACGGTATAAGTGTAAGTGTAGTAGGAGTGTGGGGTAACTGTGAATGTAACGTGAGTGTGGGTATACTGAAAGTGCATTGTGAATGGGGGGTACAGTGTGAGTGTGGCATGAGTACATGTGAGTACAGTATACTGTGAGCATAGTGTAAATGGATGTATACTGTGAGTAAAGTGTAAGCACGAGTATAGTGCTAGTTTTGTGTAGGCGAGCATAGTGTGCTCATATTGTAAGTATAGTGTAGGTATGAGTACAGAGATCCCAAACTTTCCGCGGCTAATAGGGACCGAGACCCCCCCGTGACCGCTGATTTCTGCGAAGTAGGATCGACCCCCTTGGCTGACGTATACGTCAATAAAAACATATTCAACGCTATAAATGCTTATAATAACAATTAAACATTCAAAAATAATGTTTAGGTTTCAATAAAATATAAATACACACACATACAAACACACGCACGCGCACCTCACATAAAAATGCAAGCAGTTTTGTTGGGGGTGTTGGGTTGTTTTTTTGGTTTTGTTTGTTTGGGGTTTTTTGCATAATTGGCCTTGTTTTGCAGCATTTTCCTTAACTTTCCCCCTATTTTTCTTTAATTTCCTTATTTTTTTTATTTTTCGATGAATATTTTTGAAAAACCCGCGATGCACTAAAACCACAGAAACTGAAGCACGAAGTACCGAGGATCACTGTATATCAAAAGTGTAAGTGCAATGTGAGTGTAGAACACTTAATAGGATACTGTGAGTTGAGTGTGTTCGCTGTGTAATAGTGAGTGTAGTGTGCGTATAGTGAAAGTGTGAGTAAAGTATGAGTATAGTGTAAGTGTGTGTTTAATGTGTATATTGTGAACATAGTCTGAGCTTACTGTGAGTGAGAGTATAGTGTGAGTGTAGTGTGTGTTTTGTATGCATTTTGAACATAGTGTAAGCATAGTTTGACTTGTAGTATAGTGTGAGTGTACTGAGAGTGTGTGTTTGGTGTGTGTTTAGTGTTAGCATACTATGAGTGGGAGTATAGTGTGAGTACAGATGCTCCCTGACTTACATTTTTAATTGGTTCCGGATGGCCGAAAGTAAGTTGAAAGTGAACGAAAGTTGTTACAGTGACGTATGACGTATGACGTGTGACGTATGACGCTCATACTGTACTATACATCCATAAATACCATTACCGTATCTCATAAAACACCCATAAATCAATTATTATAAACATAACATTCTAAAATAATATCAAATATATCAAATAATATCAACATTAATTTCAAATAAATTAAATTCAAGCAAAATAATTTCAAATTGATCAATTTTAATCAAATTCACTCATCAAATATCAAATACAGTATCAAATATAACCTTTAAAATTCTCTATGATGCGATCTTTCTGCATGTAAATGGTTCCGATGATCGATGGATGGTCACATGTCATGAAGCTGAGCTGAATCACATTACATGAAGCTTAAAACAGCCAATCAACAATATGTGAGGCGCTCAATACCGAAAGTAGTGCACTTGCTGAAAGTAGTTTACTTGCTTGAAACAAAGCGCAGGTTATGCGGACTTCTGGCTTTCAAGTGAGGAAGGGCTTCGTTGAACTCATTTAGTACTCAGCCTACACTGATGTGAATCAACAGCAGAGCAGAGAGTTCTCTCTTTCCTGGATTCAGGTTTTTATATTTTACAACTCTCCTTGCTTAACTGAGTATGCATGGTAGATTGTGCCGATCTGAGCAGATAGTTAATTCATCTCTGTGTATGAGACTTGCACCCATGCTAGTAGGCTTACGCTTCTGACCAACCATATTTGCTTAGGGTTACAAAAGTCTGCAAAACAGTGTAAACACAAAGATCACAGAGACGACGTCTTAACACGTGTAACACGCTATATAACTGAGATATATGTATATATATATATATATATATATATATATATATATATATATATATATATATATATATATATATATATATATAAAACTGAACTGGGAAGAAGGAGGGGCACGTTCAGTTTGTCGTTTGTAAACAATGTACGCAGCGTCATTACGTCATTGCGTCATCGTACTACGTAGGTACATCTAAACTCAAAATATGAGGGGGTTTTTTTGAAAAAAAAAAAACATAAAAGTGAAAAAACGTAAAACGAATGAACGTAAGTCAGGGAGCGTCTGTATTGTGAACATAATGTAAGCATAGTTGAGTTGTAGCATAGGGTGAGTGTAGTGTTAGTGTGTGTTTAGTGTGTGTAGTGTGAGCATACTGTGAGTGGGAGTATAGTGTGAATGTAGTGTGTGTGTATTTTGTATGTATTGTGAACATAGTGTGAGCATAGTTTGAGTTGTAGCATAGTGTGAATGTATAGTAAGTGTATGTTTGTTGTGTGTTTAGTGTGTGTAGTGTGAGCATACTGTGATTGGGAGTATAGTGTGAGTGTAGTGTGTGTATTTTATATGTATTGTGAACATATTGTGAGCATAGTTTGAGTTGCAGTATAGTGTGAGTGTAGTGTAAGTGTGTGTAGTGTGAGCATACTGTGAGTGGGAGTATAGTGTGAGTGTAGTGTAAGACTACGGTGAGCGCAGTGTATAGAAATAATACAGTTGAACTCAAATAAGTACGCAATGAAGGAACGAAAGGAAAGAAGAACACATCTGTGACATTTTTTCCCTTCCTTTGCTCTCTCTCTCTTGTGAAGGTAGGCGTTATCTGGCAGCACCACTCATCTCCAGCTCGAAACACAACAGCCTCCATTTAGCTCCACACACAATGGGCCTGCGTGAGTGAAATATTTTTAGCGTCCTTCAGATGGGCTTTTCAGGAGAAGCATGGCTGATCTTTCAGGACGTGAGTGCAATGGCGAGTAATGGACTGATGAGTGTGATGAAGCTAATGCACACTTCACTATTTGTTGAAGCTCCTTTAAAATACCATGCTGAAAATAACAACAATGATGAATCTCTTTATTTACACTGTTTTCCTCACAGCCAGGACTCACATTAGACGGGAAAAAACAGCCAGGTGGTAAAAGGATGGAGTGAGTTTGGGGTGAATGTCCTTTACGTACAGCATCACTGATGGGGGATTTCTCCAACATCCAACCTCTAATTTCTCAGTGAATCTCAGTTCTACTCCTACAAGGTCTATGTGGGAGTGGCTTGTTCTAACTGCTTAATCCTACTAGGATCATGGGTGGTGTAGCCTATCTCAGTGGACTCTAAGCAAAGGCAGAGTAAACCCTGAACAGCTCACCAGTCCATCACAGGGCAAACATACAAACATTCACACTCACACTAAGGGGTGACTTGGAACAGGAACAGCCAATTAACTTAACGTGCATGTATTTGGACTGTGGGGGCGGGGCAGATTACCCAGAGGAAACTCATGCAAGGGAAGAAAGAACATTGTAAGCCCCATATAGAAAAGTCATTGCCAAGCCCCAAACGCAAACCTAAGACCTTCTTGTCTTGAAGCCGACGTGCTAACCACAAAACCACCATCCCACCGTTAACTTAAACACTAATCAAATATTTTACTAATAAGTGTGAACTCAAAAATCAGCGATTTAAGTGACACAGAGAAAGAGCAATATTTCTCTGGACAGGTCTGATAAAACACCAGATCACACATTCCACAGGATCAATGTGAGGAATCATTTGAAACAATATTTAGATGAACTGCCTTGTCT
This sequence comes from Plotosus lineatus, assembly GCA_024760905.1. Classification (NCBI taxonomy): domain Eukaryota; kingdom Metazoa; phylum Chordata; class Actinopteri; order Siluriformes; family Plotosidae; genus Plotosus; species Plotosus lineatus. The sequence goes on from CM045731.1 coordinate 26,927,028, forward strand.
TATAGCTCATTCAGACACAACGGAAAATGGAAAATAATTAAATGTTGAAAATAACAACATTGACTGACCAATCACGACATCACAACTCTACAGCAAAGCTAAAAAAATCATTCTGGGATTTTTTTCCTATTCATTGTATCATTGGACATGTTTCAAAATGTAAAAAGAAAAAAAAATTAACTTCATACTCCCATTTCACTGGAGCACAGCATGCAACGATCGTAGTGGAAATGCGCAGAACGCAGTCTACGGAAGCACTTCGGTATTTTTACACGGAAAATGGTTAAAAAACCCTACGGAAAAGTGGAAATCCCTCTGATCGAGCCTGTGCTGGATGAAAGCATGCACTTGAGCCCGTGTTTAAGAAGCGCTGATCTCTGAACCCCGCTTTGTATTTGCTTGATCATTTATTATAAGGCGGTTTAAACATGGCTGTGCGTGCGGAGGCTGATAATGCAGACCCGATCAAAGTCTCAAGCAAACCACAATCAGCAGTGGATCAGTGAATCAGAAGGTGAAATACTCACGGTGCGCCATCGATCGGTCTTCAGGGCCATGCCTTAAAGTGAGGGGCAAAGCACCCAGCAAACGCTCGGTCTGATGCTGCCGCTGCTGCTGATGGTGCTGATGGTGCTCATGGTGTGTGGTGTGTAGAGCACGGAACGGATTTTTTTTCATGGAATACTTTGGCCTGCCGGAAGCATATGGAAGTGGAGAAAAACTTAAGGAATAACTACGGAATCACACGGAAGATGAGGGAATAATTGCGGAACGTTTGCGGATGATAACATTTTTGCTTTCGTAAGTCTGCCGTGTGCCAGTGAAATGGGGGTATTAATCATAGTTACAGTTTAATCAGAAAATTTTTATTTAAATTTTTTATTTTAAACTTTTGACATATGTCATTTTGTAAATTATAAAAAAATATATTCTTTAACATTTTTATGTGTGTTATTTATTATGTGTGGATTTTCATTCATTTTCTACTAGTGAAAATTTGGACAAGGAAGAATCATTTATATTTTAGAGCTGATCCAAATCAAATTCTGGATCCAGTAATAATTTTTTTTATCAATTCTTGAACATTGTGAGATGTTTTTAGCCCCTGCCCACAAAGTGGCTTGAGGGCTATTGGAATGGGTTCCGTCCGTCCTTCCATCTGTCCGTCAGATTTTAATTTCCGTACATTTACTTGCCACACACTGATGCCAGGGCTTTCAAGCTTGGTACACTGGCTCATTAATTTCAGTGCTAGGATAATTTTATGTGTGAGTGACCTTGATTTACATTTCAAGGTCACAGAGACAAAATATAATAGGTGTATATAATAGGTTTAGAAACATTTACTTACTACGTGGTGAGGCTACGGCTTTAACACTTTTTCTATATTGGTGCATTATAAAACGGTCCTTATGCACAGGAGCATCTGGACCCCTGTGGTCTATTTTTTCTTTCTTACTTTTTCTAAGTGTGGTATAGGTGTGAAAGTGTACTTTCACAGTTTTGGCTTGGCATAGGCTTGCACTCCTGAATGCCCTTTTTATCATATTTAATTTTCACTTATTAACTCAACAAAAAATACACTGTTTTATTATGAACATTTTATATATATATACACCATATACAGTATGACATGAGCGCCCAGGGCGCTTAAAAAATTGGAGTGAGTGGGCGCTTATTAAAATACTTACTAGCGGAGCTAAACGGTAAGTGCTTATTACCATCAAGGTGGAAAACATGAATAATAACAGAATAATAAAATAATTTTTTCTGGTATTTGTGTTATTCATTTTGTGATATCAACCAAACTGCTAACATGAAAGCTGAAAATAAACGGAAAACAGCATAATTAAAAAAAAAAGACCCTTTAATTTTCCCCCCAGGTGCTGTTCCTTTAAATATTTTCCCCCCAGATGGAAAATTGAGCCAATCAACAAATGTCAACTTTAGCACAGTTTAAAGAATCAACACAAACAAGCACATGACCAGGAACAATTTATGAAGTTAGTGAGCAGGAGAATCAGGTGAAAAATACTCATCATCACTTTCTGATAGATCCAAATCTGGCTCATCGCTCCATTCATTCAGAGCATCCCAAAGTTTTGCTGTAGCAGTTTCTAATGGTTCATCGGTTGTTCGACATTTACCAAGAGAACACAGCAAAATATTTTCCTGTTTTTTAAAGCATGGCAGAACAATCAAATGTGTTGTTACTGTTGAACATTATAGACATTCCCCAGTGGCAGGGGGTCTTGAAATACCATGCAAACTCACTGTTTTCTTTTTCCACTTTCATATATATACATATATATATATATATATATATATATATATATATATATATATATATATATATATATACACACACACACACACACACACACACACACACACACACACAGTATACAGATATGAATCTTTTTTTGTCAGTGTTATTACGTATGTATACGGGACAGTGGTGGCCTAGTGGTATAGGGTGCTGGATCACTGATCCTAAGTTTGGGGGTTCGAGTCCCACTCTCCACAAGGTTGTCACTGTCCCGCCCAGTGCAGCTAACTGCGTTATCAAAGGCCGGCCATGTCTCTCACTGTCTATGGTGAGATGTTCATGTAAAAGAACCATTGCTGACTTTCATAAAGAGAAGGCTGCAAAGCCATCAGTGTGTTTCTGTCCCTTGCTAAAGGGTTGTGTCAGGAAGGGCATCCGAAGTAAACACCTATGCCAAATCAAACATGCGAATCATTCGCTGTGGCGACCCCTGAAAAAAGGAAAAAGCCGAAAGGAAACTCAATCTCATTACGTATGTATACGGCACATGTATCCACCAATTAGCAGTATGCTTTAGCCAATCAGTAATGCAAAAAGATTATATTTATGCATAAACATAAAGCGATTAAAAGAAAAAGTTCAAGATTGAAATCCCCAAGTGGTCAGGCAGTAACATGTTCCTGTAATAACTACGTTTCTATGACACATTCTGCGCTTTCAGCTCTAAAATGTCACCCTTAAATAATGCCGCGACCAATGAAAATGCCGACAAAGCTGGTCATGTGATCATTGATGAAGAATGGCCCATGCTGGAGAAACACGGTAGCTGCAATGCTGATCACTCACACACGTGGCTAACTTTCGTTCCTTCGCAGGACCGACTCTTATTACATTTGTAATGCGAGGAAAGGCACACATAAAGCATAGATATAATAATAACAATAACACGTTTTTCTCTGTTTCTCTCAGAGGGCCGAAGGCGTTGACTCCAGCTCATGCTTCTTCACACGCGTTATGAATTCGATTACATTTTCTGTGCAAAGAGGAAAGGAAATAGTAATAATAGTAATAATAATACTGATGATGGTTTTCCCCTCCTGGGTTTCTGTGGTGGAGGAGTAAGGGATCACATGCATAGCAGTACACACACACACACACACACACGCACACAATACACATCTACTGCACACAGTAAAAGACAATATGCATATTATAGATGTAAAATGACTCAATGTTTGGTTCATTTAAAATGTAACATAACTGAAATTGGAATTATGTTTTTTTCTTTGTTTGTTGATATTTTAGCCTGTTTGTTGTTCTGTATTTCCTTTGAATGTAAACAGCTTGTAAGCATGTAGTGTAGTAAAAACTAATGCATTGTATCAGAATTACATATATTTTATGATTCAGTAAATATTTTTTAAAATAAAGATCTACTCTGAGAAACAGAAATACAGGGATCCCTCACTTTCCGCGGTTAATAGGGACAGAGAACCCCGCGACTGCTGAATTCCACGAAGTAGACCAGTGGTGGTCTAGTGGTATAAGGCGCCGGATCGCTGATCCAAAGGTTGGGGTTCGAGTCCCACTCTCCACAAGGTTGTCACCGTCCCCGATAACTGAGTTATCAAAGGCGGGCCATGTCTCTCACTGTCTATGGTGTGAGGCATGTAAAAGAACCATTGCTGACTTTTGACAAGAGTAGGCTGCAAAGCCGTCTGCGTGTTTCCGCCCTGCGATGGCTTGGCGAGCTGTCCAGGGTGTACTCTGCCCTTGCCCTGAGTTGGCTGGGATGGGCACCAGCCTCCCCGCGACCCTAATTAGGATGAAGCGGTTACAGAAAATGAACTGAACTGATGATGAGGATCAACCCCCCCCCCTGACTGACGTATATGTGTATATAATATCAATATTCAACATATTCAACACTATAAATGCTTATAATAACAATCAAACATTCAAAAATAATGCATAAGATGTAAACAAAATATAAATACACACATACAGATGCAGTACCTCACATAAAAATGTAAGTAGTTTTGATGGGGGTTTGGGGTTGTTTTTTGCTTTTGTTTGTTTGGGTTTTGTTTTTTGTTTTTTGGGGTTTTTTTGCATAATTGGCCTTGTTTTGAGGTATTTTCCTTAACTTTTCCCCCTATTTTTCCTTAATTTCCTTATTTTTTAATTCGATGAATATTAAAAAAAAAAAAACACGATAGACTGAAGCCACATGAACTGAAGCCCGAAGTAGCGAGGGATCGCTGTATAGAGACAGCTAGAGAGTTAAAAAGATATACAGTTACACAAACATACAGATATTTGGACAGACAGTTACACAAACTGACTGTGAGCTACACAGACAGACGGACAGACAGACAGACAGACAGACATCTATGCAGACAGACAGAGAGGCTGTAAGTAAACTGTCTACATAGCCTTTTATACAAACTGGCAGACAAATATACAGACAGTGAGATAAGGAGACAGAAAAAGAGGTATCAGAAATCTACATAGGCAGACAGTTGCACAGACAGACAGACAGACAGACATGTCAAGACTTACAAAGACAGACATTTAACCACACATGTGGTTACGCAGACAGAGACACATCTACACAGAACGAGAAGTACACAAACAGAGAGACATGCAACCAGAAACATGTATAGCTACACAAACAGACAGATAGACAGGTACACGAATGGAAAGACAGGTACAGAGACAGACAGGTACATATATGAAAAAGTTAGGCATACATACAGACAGGTACAGACAAATACAAAAACTTTTATATTCAGGAAAACTTCCTAAATGTAACCTAGGGAAATCAGAGTGAAGTGTAACACAGTGAATTGGTAGAACGAGAGAGAAAGAAATGGAGAGAAAGGGGGAAAAAAAACAGAAATGGAAGAAAAAAACAGGAGAACTGAGGGATTGAATGAAGACGGACGGGGGAGGAAGAGAAGTTTCCTGCAGAGTTTTAATGAATCACAGAGTTCAAGAAACCACCAATAAAAACACTCACATCCATCTGCACACCATATGTGTGTGTGTGTGTGTGTGTGTGTGTGTGTGTGTGTGTGTGTGTGTGTGTGTGTGTGTGTGTGTGGGGGAAAGAGAGAGAGAGAGAGAGAGAGAGAGCATGCTTGTGTGTGTGTGTGTGTGTGTGTGTGTGTGTGTGTGTGTGTGTGTGTGTGTGTGTGACGTGAGAGAGAGATAGAGCGAGAGGGAGTGTGCATGTATGTGTGTGTCTGTGTGTGTATGCGTGTTTGTATTTTGCTGAGTATGTTTGTTTGTGTGTGTGTGTGTGTGTGTGTGTGTGTGTGTGTGTGTGTGTGTGTGTGTGTGTGTCTGTGTATGTGTGTGTGTGTGTGTGTGTGTGTGTGTGTGTCTGGCTTCAAGGGAAAAAAACTTTTTCTGCCCCTCTGGCCGCAGCATGAGGCTCGGGGTCAGCGGTCAAAAGTCAAACATCTGAGTTCAGTTATGAGCCCAGAGTCGCTCATAAAGAACATTTTGGTCTCCAGAATTAAATAGTTATCGCTATGATTGATTAAGACAGCTATACTTCCCTGTTAACTAGCTATCACGTTAGCTACATGATCTGATATCTGATATTTATTAATTAATTTACCAAAAACTTAATGCAATCAGGGTCATGGTGAGGCTGGATGGACTGAAGTGTAGGTGAAAGTTTGGAGTGAATCCTCAGGTTCATCACCACCGTTGGGAGATTTCCTTCATCTCTCAGCTTCTCATTTCTCAGCAATTATCATCTCTACTCTAATAAGTCACATGCATTCCTGTGCTGTTCTAATGAGTGTCTACCTAAACATCTTCTGTTTATTTATTCTTTTGCCAAACTTCTTAATCTTACTCGGGTCATGGAGAAGTGGGAGCCTATCTTGGCACAGGCAGGGAACACCTTGAATTGCTCTCCAATCCTTCACAAGGCTAACACACAATCAGTCACATTCACACCTGGGGGCAATTGGAAACAGCCGATTAGATAAATACGCATGTAATTTCCATAAAGGACTGAACTTCACAAACACAAGTTGTTCACTTTGAAAAGTCAGACAGAAAAGTAAAAGGTTTTTACAAAAAATTGTGAACGCTCAGCGACCGTAAAGCTTGCATTGTATCAACTGGCTTGGAGCACTGCACGGGCCAAAGAGTCATATAATAAAGGAGATTTTGATAAAAAATACCTCAGTAACGTTGTTGAAATCTTGTCTCCTGAAAACAACAAACTAAAATTCATGTTATCGGACGTCCAACTGTCCCGCCATACTGTTGAACACAGAATATCGGACATTAACCTGCCTATTGAATCACAGTTGCACTCTGGCCTTCAAAGATGTGAGTATTTTATCATGTTGGTGTGTGAGTTTACAATAAGCTAGCTGAGCAGTGGTGTGTGTGTGTGTGTGTGTGTGTGTGTGTGTGTGTGTGTGTGTGTGTGTGTGTGTGTGTGTGTGTGTGCGTGTGTGGTGTGTGTGTCTGTGTGTGTGTTGTGTGAGAAAGGGATGGGTGATGTCTATGTGTGCCCAAGTGTATGATGAGGCTGCTTGCAGTAACAGTATAAAATGTGGCTCTTGGGCTCTGACTGGTTGTGCATCCCTGTGCTAACCACTACGCCACCATACTGTCCTCGTTTTCAAGTATTAGCTATTTAACTGCAAACACTTTTTTTACAAACAAAAAGCACCTTTAGTAACGAACAAATTAGACACGAATTCTGAAGCAGCATTTTTTTTCCTACTGAAAATAATGTAGCTAATTAGTTCACTAAAGCAGACATAACCCCAGACATACAATATTTGACTTTATGTTTGTTTTCAAACAGAAACTACACAACAAATAACGCACAGAAATAAACCTAACTGCTAGCATGTTAGCGACCATGTTGCTAAACACAGATGAACACGTTGCTAACTCAGTGCTTCTCAATTATTTTCTGTGGCGCCCCCTCTAGGAAGAAAAAACATTTCACGCCACCCACACCCCAAGCGACTATAAATAGTATTATTTGTCTATAAAATTGTTATTAATACACCTCTGCATAACATTGTATCTTTATTAACATTAAAAACAAAAAGAAAGAAATATGCAGTAGGCCCTTGACTATTCGTGGTTTTGCACCCACGGTTTGAGTATTCGCTGACTGCCGAGCAACCGGCACGTGATTCAAATTCAGCCAATGGCTGTCCTCCTTTCTCCTGATTGGTTGAGCTCATGTCCCGCCCCTTTTTCCTCATTCGCACACAAGTTGTCAATGAGCCTCTTTTTTGTGTGTGTTTTAATTACCAGTTAAGGTCTATGATACCACTCAAACGCTGTGCGTCGTCTCTGGCGAAGCGATAGAAAACGCTGGATGTCTCTTCTGAAGAAATAAGACTTTCTCATGAGAAATTACGGTTTTCTCTGAACTGTTGTATTAAAACCTTTTTCAATTATTATTCCAGTACAGTACCTAAGTTCATGTTTATGCGTGAGATTTTATGTTCTGTAGCATGTTTAACAAACGATACCAAAAGGATAAACTTTATTACAGTACTCTTCATGTCCTTTTACATTGAACTTGGAGTGACGTCTCCAAGATGGCGCTGCCCGGAGGGTGATGTCACGGAGTTCTCAGAGTCAAATTGTTTCTTTGTTGGTTTTAATTTGTTTTATTTGTTGTTTTGTTTGTTCATGTTTTGCTCTATGCTCGTCTACGACCGGTCGACTTTACTACAGCTATAAGATCGGAAGCTCGTCCATCTTGTTTCACAGGGACTGAACATTTTCAAGAAGTATGATCAAAAGTGAAAACCAAGCATCTGGGAACTCCGCCTGGGCCTAGCCGGTAACTGCTGGCTAACCGCTAGCATTGAGCTCCCATAGTATATAAGCTCATGATAGATGTTGCGTGCTTCGTTGCCCAAAACTGAAGCCACTCTTAGCTGTAGTAGGGTCGACCAATCATAGTGCAAAACATGAACAAACAAATAAAAAAAAAATTAAAACAAACAAAGAAATAATTTCACTCTGAGAACTCCGCGACGTTGCCCTCTAGGCAGCGCCATCTTGGAAACTTCACGCCAAGACGTCACTACAAGTTCAATGTAAAAGGACATGAAGCGTAATAAAGTTTATCCTTTTGGTATCATTTGTTAAACATGCTACAGAACATAAAATCTCACGCACAAACATTCTAAGAATTAACTTAGATACTGTACTGGAATAATAATTGAAAAAGTTTTTTAAATGAGTGCTTTACAAGAGTATATGCTGTATAATATTTATAATTTATCATCAATAAATATAACAGTAAAAATTGAAAAGTTTTTCTTAATCATTACAATATTTTACTGCATTAATACTGAATTAATGAGTACGACTGTCTATAGAATGTGTTTAAAAAACATATTTTAGCGCATGTACGTGATACATGGGGTTTTACTTCCGGGTACAGAACTTGCGGATTATCTCGATTCGCGGGAGGGGTTGGAACCGAACCCACACAAATGTCGCGGGCCTACTGTAGTTCAACTTACAATAAAGAAAAACTTCATAAACTTTTTTTTATTATTCTGTAATAGAAAAGATTTAAAGTGCACCAATGTGCCTGAAATAAAAAAATGCATCCTTATTTAAACTCACTCAACTTATTTATGTCTTAATATCTCTGTCTCTCTCTCCACCTTTCTCTTTGTTCCTGTTAGATATTTTTCCATGTTGTTTCTTGAGAGGTTGTTTACTGCACTTCATATCGTGCGAAAAAACGTTACACTAATGCGTGACAATGAGAGCGCCACTGTCAACTACTGGAGTGGATGTGCAATTACACTTAATTCTAGTACACTATTCCAGAAAAGCATGTCCCCCAGGGTCATACACGCTTCCACCAGCATCACAACGTGCACCCCAAGAGGGAGGGGACACACCCCACTATTTGAGAAGCTGTGCTAACTACAAAAGGGACGGACAAACCAGGAAGTTAGGAACTATCACATAATCGGTGATGTCACATTATGCTGCCTGGATAAAAAGTGACTACAGAAAACCCCCAAACTGAATTCTATTTTTTCACGGCTCACAGCTAGTTAGTTAAATATATAAGCAGAACATAAATCTAAGGAAATAACATTATTTACAGAGAGATTCTGATGTAACCCCCACACACACACACACACACACACACACACACACACGCAGCCAAGTGTTTACGCAAGACAAAAACACAGACTGGTAAATAATTGATAATTGGTGTGTTTTACAGATGTGACGGAAACACTCATCTGCCATGATCCCTGAATTACACATTGATTTTCTTTCCCTGTACTTCCTGTCTCTTCTCTTCTCATCTCTAACGCTCTCTCTCTCTCTCGCTCTCTCTCTCTCTCGCTCTCTCTCTCTCTCCCCCCCTCAATAAGCATGTCTCTTCAGCAGAGAGAGAAGAGAACTGTGAAGTTAAATAACATAAGAAAGACATGTACTGTACTGTACACTAATGAAGAGATAAGGAAAGAAAGAAAGAAAGAAAGAAAGAAAGAAAGAAAGAAAGAAAGGAAGAAAGAAAGAAAGAAAGAAAGAAAGAAAGAAAGAAAGGGATCTATTCAGTTCTGGAATGTAGGAGTGTTGGTAACATGTCTGATATTCAATAAAAAAAAGACCACAGTGCTCTTCACACACATACACACACACACACACACACACACACACACACACACACACACAAGGCTAACATTTGCTCTGTCATAGGTCTGATTCAAACTACATTGGCTTTTTCTCTTTCTTCCTTTGTTTTTCTTGGGTTCAATTTATTGTTTCTATCCTGCTCTTCTTGTGTTCTTTACAACTGTCAATTCATTCTTTTTCTTTTTCTTCATTTTTCTATCTTCGCCAAGGAGGCTTTGTTTTATTGGCATGAGTCTGTCTGTCTGTCTGTCTGTTCGCAGCCTCCTCTCCACAGTTTTTGACAGAACAATCTAAAATTTTGTATGCGTGTTAGTTGATCACGCAATATTGTTCACATTAAATTTTGAGAATCTGCACATGGATGAGGTCACAAGAAAATTATAATTTCAAAAATTCCATGTTTCTGATCATTAAAAATATGGATGACAAATAAAATCATATTTCCGTCAAAACATCCAATTTAAAATGTCCTGTGAATATTCAGGATCAGATGCTCTGATGTCAGACCAAGTTTCATTTTGATCTGATCCAGACTGGGTCACATTTGATGTCAATTTAAATTTTACACACGAAAACCTGTTACCCAGTTCAGAAGCACATATTTCTGCAACATTTTATTGGCTCATGACGAATCTTCTGTAAGATCTCTAAGGCTATAAAGGAGCAATTTGTCATCTAGATCTGAAATTTTTTCTAGATCAAAGGGAAATTTTGAAGATTTTAGTGACTTGTGTATTAATCTGTGCTGTAAAGGATCCATTAGTGTTAGAAACATCCACCACCAAAATACAAGTGAGAAATGACAGATTCATGAAACAGTCAATGGATTTTTGCTTTGTTCAATAGTTACTGATCTCGATGCAGAAGAAAATGATGCATACTGTATACAGGGATCCCTCACTTTCCGCAGTTAATGGGGACCGAGAACCCCCCCCCAAGACCGCTGAATCCGCGAAGTAGGTTCGACTTCCCCCTCTGACTGATGTTTAAGTACATGTATATGGGTATATAATATCAATAAATGCATAGTCAATGCTATAAATGCTAATAATAACAATTAAACATTCAAAACTGCTGCATAGGATTTAAATATACAGTGGTACCTCACCTTACGATAGTCCCAGCAAACAAAAAATCCAGGTTACGAAAAACATTTTCCAAACTTTTTTGTCTCTGTATACGAAACAAGTTCTCCTTACGAAACGCGCCAAACGCGCCATTCAAACGTGCCATTCAAACATTCAAACGCGATATTCAAACATTTAAACAATGCACGAGCTGCTGTCCCATCAGTGACGATCAAACATCCCGCTCCGCTGGCCTCCCATTGGCTAGGAGGGATGATACAGCTCTCTCCCATTGGCTATCTCTCAACATCCCGCCCTGCTGGCCTCCCATTGGCTAGGAGGGATGACGCAGCTCCCTCCCATTGGCTATTATGGAGCAGCATCTCCCATAAAGCATTTCGTGTAAAGAACAGAGTTACTGTTGTTTCATGAGTTTCTTGCTTTATTTTTTGACTCAGGCTTTTAACCTTCCATAAACATTTGTAAGATTATAACTCTGCTAAGAAGACATGGTCAACACACGCGCGCACACACTCACATACACACACACACACACACACACACACACACACACACACACACACACATACACACACACACACACACACACACACACAAATACACAAACACACACACACTCACGCGTGCGTGTGTGATTTCCTGTGCGAGTAAAAAGAAGAAATGGGCTCGTGGCATGCGGTTGGGCGATATCGCGAAGGAATATGGCCAAACCTGTCTACCATCGGTACGATATTGAAGCAGAAGGAGGTCTTAAAAGGTATGCTTTGATAATTTTTAAAGGGTTTAGGTGTAGTATTGGGGGCCTTGGAACGAATCACACATTTTACATGTAAAATGCGGTTCAATTTACGAAAAATCTAGGTTAAGAAAAAGGCTCTGGAACGAATTAATTTCATAAGGTGAGATACCACTGTAATATAAATACACGCACGTTTAGACGTGCGCGCGCACACACATGCACACCTCAAATAAAAATGTAAGTAGTTTTGTTGGGGGTTGTTTTTTTGTTTTTATTTGTTTGGGAGGGAAGTTTGCATAATTGGCCTTGTTTTTCAGCATTTTCCTTAACTTTTCCTCTATTCTTCCTTAATGTCCTTATTTTTTTATTTTTTTGCTGAACATTTTTGAAAAACCTACGATGCACTGAAGCCGCAGAAACTGAAGCACGAAGTAACGAGGGATCACTGTAGATTATTACTCATTTCCGACGCCTTGAATCTGCGAGTATTTAGTTGTGTTACTGCTGTTCTGTCAATTACTTTGAGTAAAATTGCATTACAAATGTTTAATGTCATCTAGAATATTATAATCTGATATGTGGGGTAGTGGTTGGCATGTCTGCCTCACAGCAAGAAGGTCATGTGTTGGATTCCCAGCTCTGTGTGGAGTTTGCATGTTCTCCCTGTGCTTGTGTGGCTTCCTCCGGGGACTCTGGTTTCCTCCCACAGTCCAAAAACATGCACTGTAGATTAATTAGCTGTTCCAAATCGCCCGTAGGTGTGAGTGTGAGTGTGAGTGTGAGTGTGAATGGTTGTGTGAGTGTTGGCCCTGCGATGGCCTGGCGAGCTGTCCTGGGTGTACCCTGCCCTTTCCCAGAGTCGGCTGAGATGGCACCAGCCTCCCCATGACCCTAATTAGGATTAGGTAGTCCAGAAAATGAATGAATGAACTAAAGTCTACATTCTGAATTACTGGCACACCTTACTGGCGTGTTTATGTTGCATGACCAAGGCTGTACAAACAACGTGGCTCAGTGAACGGTTTGATAGGTGGATCGAGCCATTTAATTTCAACAATATTTAATGATGGAGATTTCAACAGGTGAGTCATAGACTACATCAGAAGGGAACGACTAAGCTTTCAGCTCACCCAACCATCACAGGGCAACATATAACCTTTCACACTGGCATCCACACCAAGGGTCAATATGGAACAGCCAGTTTGCCCAATGAGCATGTCTTGGAACTATGGGAGGAAACTGGAGTACCTGGAGAAAATCCACGATAGCATGATGAGTACATGTAAACTCCTACACAGAACCACCCAAACCCAAGAATCAAATATACAGCCTCCTTGCTATGAGGCAGATTCACTAACCGCTATGCCACCGTGCTGCCTATTTTTACTGAAACAACATACTTTACATACAGTAGTTAACATGTATACAGTATGGGCAACACAGTGCTTTTTAGAGCTGTTCCTGGCAGTCATTCTGGCAATTCATGGAATTCCATCCACCTTCCCTGCTATCACACTGAATGCTGGGAGATCTTGTTGCAGGTAAATGAAACCCCAAAAAGTAAGCTCCACCTTACAAAATATCTTTGCATTCACCAATGTAAACACACAGGAGCACTGCTCTACTACTTAATGTTTGTTCAACACCATAATTGTAACTACACTACCCCCGTCAGTGACATTTACACTAACAGACTTCAGAGGAGAGACACTGGAATAATCAGGGACCCCATACACCCTGGACACCCCCCTTTTTCCCCTCCCTCTCCGGAAAAATGGTCCAGGGCACTAAAAACAAAAACTAACAGACTCAAGAACAACTTTTACCCACAAGCTGTTAAACGTGTAACTCCACCACCACACTATACAATAGTGGCTCATCAGGCCGGTGCTTATCCCCGGTTTCTGTAGCATGAAGCAGCTAGGAGTACAACTCCTCCTGGATGGGACACCAGTCCATCGCAGGTTACCTTCCCAGTTAATTTTTACTGGTACCCATTTATACTGGTGGGTGAACAGAGGCACACTTGTGGTTAAGACCTTGCCCAGGGGTCTAAGCACAGTAGGGGTCTAACTGGGATTCGAGCACACAACCTCCCGATTATGAATCCAACACCCTAACCACTACACCACCGACACCACACCATTGATACACACTGACTGAATAAACATCATTCAGTGCAATACAGGATCCCTCACTATCCGCAGTTGATGGGGACAGAGACCCCCCGGGACCGTGAAGTAGGATCGACCCCCCCCCCCCCCCTGACTGACGTATATGTACATGTATGTGTATATAATATTAATAAATACATGTTCAATGCTACAAATGCTTATAATAACAATTAAACATTCAAATTAATGGATAAGATGAAAATAAAATATAAATACACACGCATACAGATGTGCACGTTACATAAAAATGTAAGGAGTTTTGTTGGGTTGTTTTTTTTTTGTTTTTGTTTGTTTGGGGGGGGGGGGGTTTGGTTTATTTTTGCATAATTGGCCTTGCTTTGTGGCATTTTCCTCAACTTTTTGCATATTTTTCCCTTAATTTCCTTTATTTTGTTTTCGATGAACATTTTTGAAAAACCCGCAATGCACTGAAGACGCAGAAACTGAAGCACGAAGTAGCAAAAATCACTACTTATGTTTAAGTGCAATATTCATTTTTAGTGCAGGTCTCGAACATCATGACATTTAGTGCCATGCACCTGATAATTAAACACTTGACCTGTATAGGTACAGTATAGGTACAGTATTTGCACATGTACACATGTACACACATATACGTACAACTATCCTATATGTGGATACATGTGTATGTAGGTATTTGCACATGTGTAGTTTAGTACAGTTCCTGAGTTGTCTTTTGTGAGTTTTATTTTTATAATTACTGTTAAACAAAAAGTTGCGAAACTAATTGTCATAGTTTATGCAACAGTTGACATAAAGATCTCTTATCTTTACATTTAATACGTAACACACAATGCCAGTAATTGCGACATAAGTGCTGATGTCACATATTCTGCCATTACCAAAAAAGACTTCTTCTTTTCCTTTTGGCGTTTCCCTTCAGCGGCCACCACAGCAAACTCACTCGATCCTCTGTATCTTCTACTCTTACTCCAACTACCTTCATGTCCTCCTTCATCACTTCCATAAATCTTCTCTTTGGTCTTCCTCTAGACCTTCTGCCTGGTAGTTCCAACCTTCCATCCATCCTCGTTGCTCCCAAACAGAACCTCAACATTTTCATCTCTGCTATCTCCAGCTCAGCCTCCTGTCTTTTCCCCAGGGCCACTGTTTCTAAACCATACAACATCGCTGGCCTCATCACTGTCTTGTACACTTTTCCTTTCATTCTTTCCGAAACCTTCCTATCGCACATCACACCAGATACTTTTCTTCAATCATTCCACCCTGCCTGCACACGCTTCTTCACCTCTTTTCCACACTCTCCATTGCTCTGGATTGTTGAGCCCAAGTACTTAAAATCCTCCAGCTTCCTTATCTCTGCTCTCTGTAACCTCACCGTTCCTCTTGGGTCCTTGCCGTTCACACACATGTATTCTGTTTTACTGAGGCTAACCTTCATTCCTCTCCCTTCCAGGGCATACCTCCACCTCTCTAGATTTTCCTCCACTTGTTCCCTGCTCTCACTACAGATCACAATGTCATCCGCAAACATCATCATCCATGGAGATTCTTGTCGAACCTTGTCTGTCAGCCTGTCCATCACCATAGCAAACAAGAAGGGGCTCAGAGCTGACCCTTGATGCAGTCCCACCTCCACCTTGAACTCTTCTGTCACACCAACAGCACACCTCACCACTGTCTTACATCTCTCATACATGTCCTGCACCACTATAACATACTTCTCTGCCACTCCAGACTTGCTCATGCAATACCACAGTTCCGCTCTTGGCACACTTTCATATGCTTTCTCCAGATCCACAAAAGCACAATGCAGCTCCTTCTGACCTTCTCTGTACTTCTCTATTAACATCCTCAAGGCAAACACTGCATCTGTGGTGCTCTTTCTTGGCATGAAACCAAGCTGTTGTTCACAAATGCTGACCTCTGCCCTTAGTCTAGTTTCCACTATTTTTTCCCCATAACTTCATCGTATGGCTCATCAACTTTATCCCTCTGTAGTTGCCACAACTCTGCACATCTCCCTTGTTCTTAAAAATGGGCACAAGCACACTTCTCCTCTGTTCCTCCGGCATCCTCTCACTCTCTAAGACCTTGTTGAATGTTCTTGTCAGAAAATCTACTGCTACCTCTCCGAGACACTTCCATACCTCCACCAGTATACCATCAGGACCAACTGCCTTTCCACTCTTCATCCTCTTCAATGCCCTCTTCACTTCACCCTTATTAATCTTTGCTACTTCCTTTTCCTCAACAGTCACCTCTTCTACTCTTTTTTTCCTCTCTCATTTTCCTCATTCATCAGCTCTTCAAAGTACTCTTTCCATCTTCCCAGCATACTTCTGTCATCAATCAACACGTTTCCCACTCTGTCCTTAATCACTCTAACTTGCTGCACGTCCTTCCCATCTCTATTTCTATGCTGTGCTAACCTGTATAAATAATTTTTCCCTCCTTACTGTCCAACCTAGCATACAAGTCATCATACGCCCTCTGTTTGGCCTTTGACACCGCTACCTTCGCATTACGCTGTGTCTCCCTGTACTGCTGTTTACTCTCTTCGGTCCTCTCTATGTCCCATTGCTTCTTAGCTAACCTCTTCTTTTGTACACACTCCTGCACTTCCTCATTCCACCACCAAGTCTCCTTATCTACTCTTCTTCCAGAGGACACGCCAAGTACTCTCCTACCTGTCTCCCTGATCACATTAGCTGTAGTTGTCCAGTCATCTGGAAGCACTTCCTGACCACCCAAAGCCTGTTTCAACTCCTCCTTGAAGACAACACGACCCTCTTCCTTTTTCAGCTTCCACCACTTTGTCTTCTGCTCTGCCTTTGCCTTCTTAACCTTTCTTACCATCAGCATCATCCTGCACACCACCATCCTATGCTGTTTGGCAACACTCTCACCCACTACTACTTTGCAGTCACTGACTTCCTTCAAATTACATCGCCTACACAAGATGTAGTCTACCTGTGTGCTCCTACCTCCAATTTTATGTCACCCTATGCTCCTCTCTCTTCTGGAATAAAGTATTCACCACAGCCATTTCTATCCTTTTTGCAAAATCTATCAACATCTGCCCTTCTGTGCTCCTGTCCTGGATGCCAAACCTGTCCATCACTTCCTCGTCCCCTCTGTTGCCTGCACCAACATGTCCATTGAAGTCTGCACCAATGACCACTCTTTCACCTCTGGGGGTACCTGCATCACTTCATCTAACTCACTCCAGAATCTCTCCTTCTCTTCTAGCTCACATCCTGCCTATGGAGCATAATCACTAACAACATTGAACATCACACCTTCAATTTCTAACTTGAGACTCATCACTCTGTCTGACACTCTTTTCACTTCTAGAACAATCCTGACCATCCCCTCCTTCATGATGACTCCTACTCCATTTCTCTTCCCATCCACACCATGAAAAAACAGCTTAAACCCTGCTCCTAAGCTTCTAGCCTTGCTACCTTTCCATCTGGTCTCCTGAACACACAGTATGTCCACCTTCCTTCTCTGCATCATGTCAGTCAGCTCTCTATCTTTTCCTGTCATAGTTACAACATTCAAAGTCCTTACTCTCAGTCCTAAACTCATGCTTTTCCTCTTCTCTCTCTGCCTACGGACATGCCTCCCGCCTCTCCTTCTTCGACGTCTTCGACCAACAGTAATCCAATTTCCACCAGCATGTTGGTTAACAGCACTGATGGCGGTCGTTGTTAACCCAGGCCTCAACCGAACCGGTATGAAATTTGTCTTTACGGTTTGCATTTTGTATTCTGGCAAAAGTTTTATGCCAGATGCCCTTCCTGTCGCAACCCTCTGCATTTATCCGGGCTTGGGACCGGCGTGAGGGCGGGCACTGTTTGTGCCGCCACCCCCCCCCCCCCACCCCACCCACACACACACACACGGCTGCATTCCATTGCTAAAAAAGACATTTTCTTAAATTATCTCCTATTCATAAAATTCATTCACTCACTGATTTAAAGAACCGCTTCATCCTATTAGGGTTGTAGTGAGCCTGGATACTGGGCCAAGGGCGGGATACACCCAAACCAGCTCACCAGACCATTACAATGTCAACATAAACACACAAGCATTCACCTTCACACTCACACTTCGGGACAACTTTCAGCAGCATTAGCTTACTATGAATGTCTTTGACTCATGGGAGGAAACCGGAGTACCTGGAGGAAATAAACACAAGCACAGAAAGAACATGCAAACTCCACACAGAAACCCCAAGACTCAAATCCAGGACCCTCTCGCTGGATCTTCAGGTAGATGTACTAACCATGACACCACCATGCTGCCCCAACCAGAAGACTATCGTTCCAAATTTTATGGTTATGTTTTCATATTCAGTAGATTCAAATGTACAGCATTTGAAAATGTAGGCAACAGAATGTTAAAACCTTTGTTGGATGTCTGTGGTCTCTGGGTACCTTTGCTCTTTCTGTGTTTGTTTTTCTCTTTATTGTGTTCGTTATTTTTTTCTCCATTTTATGTAATTTTTTCGTTCCTTCTTGCCGTAACCGTATGAAACAGAATAAAGAAAAACAACTGAAGTTGTTGAGTTATATAGGGAGATGTTTCAGTCTGCTGGATGGAAGGAGTCTCCAGTGTTGGATGTAAAACTACGTTTTTCAGGAACAGAGGACTTAAAAAAAAAAAAAAAAAAGCTTCGTATTTTCTGATTTAGAAATAACAGAAACAACTTCACAGCTGCTATAAAATTAATGAGATCTTAACAGAAAAAACATAACCAAAAATAATTTAAAAAGTATGCTGTACCTTATATGTCTACTAAGAACCAGGACACACTGTGATGTTGTTGTGGGTGGTGGTGTGTGTTCTACACACTGATGTAATGTTGAACGGTTTGCTCGCACACTCTGCGACTCGCTAATCAAACTCTTAGTTCTGTCATTGCTTAACAATGTCACTAATTTTACTGAAGTGTACATTATAAGTCAGTCACGGCGTGATGTCACATTCGTCATTCGAATCTTATTAACACATCCACATAACAGCAAGGAGGTGTAGGGTTCAAGTCCCAGGCTGGATGATTTATCCCTGAATTACCCCTGTAGACATACGGAGAAAAAAAATAATGACTTTCAGTCTTCCGTTTAAAAAAACATTCTGGCTCCAGTTCTGATGTTCTTCCTAAATATGGGATGTGTTAAGGACGTGAGCCAATGTTTGGAACCAGAGAAAATACTTAAATTTGATCTACAGGTCAAAGATCAAGTAATATAAGTTATTATTATAAGTAGTAGGAGTTTTCATACTGGAATCGTTATTTCATACATGTGTGATGTAACAAATCCAGGTTGCCAGATGTCCTGGATTTCTAAATGTTGAGTTACAATTCAAAATGTAAATTAAATACATATCTTTACTCATTTTAGAAGTTTTTGTTACTTCATTTTTTTACACATTAATGCTTTGTTAAATCAAATATAAGGCATAATATAAGCATTTATTTAATTCATTTTCTGAACTGTTAAATTCTAAGTAAAGGCCTCGCCAGGCCATCGCAGGGAAGAAACACACTGACTGCAGCTACTTCTTGCAGCAATGGTTAATCCAGCACCTTACCACCAGACCAACACTTTATATATATATATATATATATATATATGTATGTATGTATGTATGTATATATATAGAAATATACAAGCCTCGAAAATTTAGGCGACCGATCGTTCGGTCGGCAGACCGATCGGCACTTTATTGAAACACCCGAACAACAATACGGTCGCGTAGGAAGTTAATATCAGAGTTCACAACAAACAAACTTCAACAACTCGGGACATTCATTTTCTAGTAAAATAGAAATAAAAAAACGTGTGGACGTTCGCAGTCAGCACAAATTGTATTCTTCTCCAGGAACGATAAAAACTATAATCAAACTTAAATAGTTTGCACACATAAAGCATACGGTCCTTAGCATGTCGTAAATTGGTAATGCCGCAAATGGCCGGATTCCGTAAATCGTCTCCGACTCTACTTACCTAGTAAGTTTCCCTAGTAACTGATGATGATGGTGATGTCACCATGGAGGACTCTTGAATGTTCATACAAGCAGAACAGATAGTCATTATAGTTTAGTTACTTTTAATCTCTCTCCATAGTAGTATTTTTATAATACTCCATTATGACAGTGTCCAAAAATGACAACATTTTAAATTGGTTAGACAGTCATCACAGATTGGTGCTATAGTTGTTAAAATGTTTTTGTGTTTTTATTGTATTAGATTAAGGTGCTATTTCTATTTTTGTTGTACTTGAGTTTTTTCTCAGATCTATTTGATCTGCATTGTTTGCAATAGTAAGTTGAATTAGACATTGAGATATTATATTTTGTATTAGCAGTATTATATTTTATATCGAGTGAGTAGTTGATATGCAGAATGCTATCAGAAATAGACTGACTTGGATTGTATTAACATTTGCGTTTTTTTGCTTTCAATATTATTAAATTTAAAGTTCTTTAAATAAGTCAAATTCAGTAAAATTGTTTTATTTTATGTATGACATTGAATTTGTAATTTTTAACTTCATTAAAGATTTCTCATAGTTGCTAACTCACTATTTTGTTCCTCATTTCCAGTTACATGTAATAGTGGTCTTTCTCTGTGAAAAATCCAAATGTTCGATTCTTTTACGCAAATTATTATAGGTCAACGAACAATAGGTTACCAGAACCATTTATCCATGAACAAAAAATAGGTTGCGCAAACTTTCGAAAAATTCGAGGCCTGTGTATATATATATATCTATAGTCAATTTACGAGTTACCACGTATGCGAGTTAGGACCGTCCATACTTACGACCACGTCTAGCAGATGCCTATTATGAGTTTACTGTATATGTCCGGCAGTGCAGCGCGTAAGGTAGTTGTGGCAGCACAGCATCCCAGGATTTCACACTCACAGCATTCTACCACTACGCTCAGTGACTAGATACCGTCGCGGTGACATCTCTTTTACAGTACAATTTTATATTCATTTCCTGTACACCGTTACCATGGCACTCAAGAGGAAGTCCAATTCATCAGATGGCAATTTTACCAAGAAAACAAGGAAGGCACTGTCATTGGAGACGAAGATGAAAGTGATAAAGCAGTATGAAGGATGAAAAAAGTAAATTCCATCACTCGAGAGCTCCATCTCTCCCTCCACGGTGTCTACAATTTTGACGGACAAGGACCGTATTAAGGAAGCAGTGAAAGCAGCATCCCCAATTAAGTCAACTATCATCACAAAATAGCGTGAAGGACCGATTTCAGAGATGGAAAAGTTGCTATACATGTGGTTGGAAGATACAATAATAGAAAAAGAGATTTGAAAGTGATGTTGCGAACAGTGCAGAGTAAGCCTACATGTTTATTTCACATGTTGAAAGAACGTACAGGTGAAGAATACGCTTCACATGAATTCATAGCGAGTGCTGGGTGGTTTCGGTTTTGTTGTGTTAAAATATCCGACTTACGTCCAGTCCGATTTACGATCAGTTGGTCGGAACCAATCTAGGTCGTAACTCAGATAGTGACTGTATATACTAGTATACTGGGATCCCTTGTTACTTCATGCTTCAAGTCATGCGGCTTCAGTGCATCGCGGTTTTTGTTTAGTTTTTTTTTTTTTATGTACAACAAATTAAAAAATAAGGAAATTCGGGAAGAATAGGGGAAAAGGTTAAGGAAAATGCCACAAAAAAAAAAAAAAAAAATATATATATATATATACAGTGGTACCTTGACTTACAAGTGTCTTTTATAAGGAATTTTGCATGATACGAACTTCGATCCCACCAAAAATCTGTCCCATCCAACGAGACAAATTTTGAGTTACGAGCTCTCCTCAAAATGGCTTTTCCGGGCTGATTAGCTTTGTATTCTTCCACGCTTCGAGGACACCTTCAGTTTAGTGCTTCTAAATTATTTTCTGTGATGCCCCCTATAGTAAGAAACATTTCACACTCCTCCCAGTGCCCTGTGCACGACTATAAATAGTATTTACTACACTTTATATAATTTGCTCTGTGCTTTTTCCCTATACCATAGGGAACACAGTGAGAGCATCACTGCCACCTACTGTAGAGAATGCGCAATGATATTAATTCTAGTACAGTATGCCAAAAAAGCATGATTCCCTGGGTCATACCCCCCCCCCCCCCGGCATTACACTGCACCACTATCTGAGAAGCACTGGCCTTGTGAGAGATCACCATGAGCCTTTCCTCACTGACATTCGTAGCATGCACAAAATTCTCCTCCTCCTCCTTTTCTGTTATGCACCACCTCATGCTTTCCCACGTGACATCTTTGCTGCAGTCAATGATCAGAAAGGTTAATTGACTTATTGTTCATTCTTGTTTTATTATTATTTATTATAACTTATTATTAATGTTAATGTACATGTATTATTATGAAATATTTATAGTTTTTACATGTTTATCTTTAATATATTAGGTCAAATTAGGTCTGTTTGTGTCAGGTTATATGAGTTTGGGAGGTGGGTGGACTGGATTAATTGGTTTTCTATTGTTTCCTATTGAAATTTTTGTTTTAGTTAACGAACATGGGGCAGTAGTGGTCTAGTGGTTAGGGCGCAGGATCGCTGATCCTAAGGTTGGGGGTTCGAGTCCCCACAGGGTTGCCACTGTCCTCCCAGTGCAGCTAACTGGGTTATCAAAGGCGGGCACAGTCTATGGTGAGTGGCATGTAAAAGAACCATTGCTGACTTTTGTAAAGAGTAGGCTGCAAAGCCGTTGGCATGTTTCTGTCCCTTGCTAAAAGGGTTGTGACAGGAAGGGCATCCTACGTAAAAAAAAAAAAACCTATGCCAAATCAAATGTGCGAATCAGATGATTCGCTGTGGCGACTCCCGAGAAAGGGAAAAAGCCGAAAGAGTAGAAGAAGATTTAACGAACATTTTGACTTATGAGCTAACCCTCGGAACGGATTAATTTCGTAAGTCAAGGTACCACTGTATAAACCATTTCAACATATTCTTTTTACATGTTTTAGC